>JAOANK020000004.1:488214-501204 GCA_026257165.2 Telfairia occidentalis
TATCTAGCTTTATCTTGGTGCAAAAGAACTCCACCTTTTTGTAATTACAGCCTTACTGCTCTTATCAGCAATTGGCCCTCCTTTTTGTAACTTCGGAACATTTTGTAATTTCATTCTAATCAATGAAATTGTTTCTTATCAAAAAATAAAAAATAAAAAAAATAATAAAATTAATCCCATTAACTTCATTCCTTTTAGAAAATTTCAGTTGTTATAGACAGAGACATCACATAATACGTTTTATAGGAAGTGTTATCAAAAGATAATCACTATTTATGAAGTAAAAAATTGCTTAAAGTAACTTCATATATTGAGAAAAGGAAATAAAGAAATTTTACCATTCTTCGATCAATCATGGAGCATCCATCAGCACAAAGTAGAGTTGGGAATGTATCAAACCCCTCTGACAGACATAAAGTTAATATAAGTCTCATCCCCTTCTGACACTCTGGCGTTTCAGCCAGAGATAGATCACCAGTTGACTTTGTATATGCACGGAGCAGAATGATCCACCAAAATCCAGAGTCAACAGGAGCAACTCTTCCAATTGCACTCTCACCAAAATCAGCAACAATGGTATCTGTTTTTCTAACAGGGTCATGAAGAACTTTAAAGCTAGCTGGCATTGCGCCTTCCCCAAGCTTGAATCTGTCTATTCTTTTTTCCCATCCCTGAAGTTGCAGAGTCTTTAACAGGAAGTTCTTAACTATTTCAGGTTCCCCATTCATAAGAAAAGCCAGAGCACTGGGTACAAAATCCCGAACAAAAACCTGAGTGAAAAGGAATATAGTCAATAGATACTTCACACTTCTGTTAAAGTTATTACAAGTATATCGTATCAAATACATAAGAAATCATGGTAAGATATAGTTTTAGGGGCTCTGATTTTATGATTTAACCAACTTACATCACATGTTCTTGAACGGTGATCATCAAAAATTGTAAATATCCAAGAAAATCAAACTTTTAATTTCAAGTTTTCAATGTCTTTTTTGGTGCCCACAATTAACCTGATCCTAATTTTAATTGGAAATTTCTTTACAGAAGATAAAAATAATCTCCATCTATGATATTAGTTGTACATAATTATTCTACAACACTGCAGTCTCCAGTTTAACATGGTTGGGGCATCTAGCATATATCACATGGTGCATCAAAATCAGAAGTTTTTATTGATTGCACAACTGTCAACCTGATCATAATTCAAAACTTCCTCTGAGGCATGGTCATATGCTGCAATAGTTCCAACTGGTTGGCCCCGAAAATGCACCAAGGATCTCCGCAAAGCTTCCCATGCTTCAGCAATCATTGGGTGGGGCTCAAATGAGTTTCGGGTAGATGAAGCTGGGGTATCAAACCCTGACCTTCCACCAGGTGAATACGAGCTCTCAAAGTTGTCCAAGCCTCCCCTGGCAAGGCTGATGGACAGCTCGCTGAGGGATCTCTCATCAAATGATCGTTGCCTCTCAATATTGAGCTTGGGCTTGTCAAGAAGTCGAGAGAGATCATAATCATCCATCTCAGAGATCGAGCAATGTGAGCTCACATTTCGAAGTCCAAACCCATCCATTTCCTTTTTCCTCTAAATGACAGGTGAAAAATATGTGTGTTATGAACAGAGATTTACATCAGATAGAAACAGTATAGTCATTCATTTAACACAAAAGTACGCAGTGCACAACAATATTTTAGAGAAAAAAACCAGAAGAAAATCCTTCAATTTTGTAATTGAAAACTGAAACGTAAAGTTGAGTGAAATGAAAAAGGAAAACAGATGTTCTATGCTGCATGGGCAAAAATATACCAAAGTTTTTACATAAAAACCCATGATTCAGAGAAGGAAACGGAAAGTCAAATATTAATGTTCGTAAGCATAGAAGGAATGTAGACAGGTAGAGAAATGCTCATTAATTACTAGCAAGTTTATTATAGAAACTCTCTATCGAGATATTTAACATATCAAATCCTTTCTAACCCGTTAAGCGCGACGAAACAGGAAAATTTTAAAAAAATAATAATAAACAAACCGAAAAAAGAAAAAAAAATCATTTTGATAAGTATAATCACATACACTCCATCGCCACAGAAAGTATTAATTAATCAACTAGTAAAATAACAAATCACAAGTAAATCACGGAGCAAAACAAGCTAGAAAAAAACCAAACAAAAAAAACTAATAGATGGAAAAAAAGATGCTAGAGATAGCAGAACGAAAATCCAAAGCGGCTAACAGATCAAGAACACAATCAGGCAAAACGAGGACTCGAAACCAGAGAGAAGAAAGCAAGGAAAACAATTTCCACAAATGAAAAAGAAGAAGAAAAAAAACGTCACAGCTAGAGAGTCAAATTCGGGGAGGTAGAACAAACACAGGTAGGCATCCATTGAACCGCGTGAAAAAAAACACCAGATCTGAAGCTCCACGAAGGATCAGATATAACAAACAACAAAACAAAACAAGAAGCAGAGAGAGATAACAAGAGAGTGAGAAAGAGAGAGAGAGGGTATGTATACCTTGGAGAGAAAAAATGAAGACGGCGGAGGAATCAAAGTGAACGGCGGCGGTTTTGCCGGAAAATGCTCGTCGGAGAAGAAGAAACTTGGGAGAGTGAAAAAAGGAAAGAGGAAAAACGAGAGGAAAAAGGGGAAAAAGAAAACTTGCCCGTCAACAGCTGGTATTTATAGCTGAGGAAGCGGAACGGGGCCGTCCCACTCCGTATTTCTCTCTCTAATCCAATTCCTAACACATCGGACTCCCAAATGTAAGAGAAAGAAAGAAAGAGAGAGAGAGATTACCGCCACCGGGAACAGCCGGTGACAGAGGGGTGGGGCCCGTCCTACCTGGACAAAACGACGCTGTTTTCTGGCGGCCTCTGCAATTCTGTCGTGAGAAAATAAATAATTCAATTTATTTATATATATAAAAGAATATAGATAGATATATGCGGTGGGTGTGGATAGGGATTTTTTTATTACATAAAGACAGAGTTGTAGTTGTAGTATCCGATTGGGAGCTTATTTATAGGGGAAATCAAGAGCGTGATTTTTGACCAAATCAAAAGTTGCGGGTTGGTGAGCCCATTTTTCCCCAATTCCCTTCATCAAATTCTGAACAATACCTAATCCATATATTCTAGCTAATCTTTTTAAGGTTATTTGCGTCATTTTCAATTATATATATCCATGTCCATAAAAATGTTCATTTCTCAATGTTATACTGACGTTTTTTTAAGTCGAGTGGTAAGTTTTTTTTTCATTATTAATATTAGTATTTATTTTCTTCTTCTTTTCCTTTAAAAAAAAAATTATCAACCACTAAACTATGTTCAGATAGGCAATATGTATTTTTTAGGTTAGGGATAGCTTTTGTTGACTCTTTTAATAATTCTTAACTTTTTTTTTTTGATATATTTATCATATGGTACAAATATTGTTAAATTGTCAATTTGATCTTTATAGTTTTAAAAGTTTTTATTGGATTCTTATGGTTTGGTCAAACTTTACATATTTTTCATACCATTATAAATTATTTCTATATTGAATACATCGCACATTTTTTTAATTCAAAAAAAAAAAAAAAGAATACATAGCACATTTTCTGTTTACATGGCAATTGAGCATTATATTTTTTATTTAGTTAATTCTGTAAAGAGGTAGATTTTTTAATAGGTAAGAAATTATTTAGCAATGATGTATAAATTTTGACTAAGCTATAAAAACCAAATTGAAACTTTTAAAATCATAAAAATTAAATAATTTAAATTAATTTTAAAAATGTATAAAATAAATAAAGAAATTATGGGAAACAAGCCTAATTTTTATTAATTAAAAATGAAATTATTTTTAAAAAGAGCTTTAAATTTTATATCACTTTTTTATAAGAGAAAATAACAATATATAAATAAGTTAGGAGGATTTTGGATAATGGATCCAGATCTTGCCAACTAAATTATCAAACATTGTTTTAAAAATTTTAATTAGTCATGTAATACTGTCAATTTCAATACAATACTAACAATGTAATACTGTGAATTAATTATTAATTATTAATATATGAAATGCATGTATAAATTGTAATTGTTTTCTAAATTTGTTAATGAATTAATAAAATATCAATGACATGATTCTTAAAAACTCAACATGTTAATTTCATAACATTTTTTCTATTTCTAACATTAATATATCATTAATTATTATTATTAATATTAAAGGTTGAAGTTTGCTCAAAATCTAGTATTCGATTTTTTATTTTATAAAAAATTAATATTATAAATTTATCATACAAAATATTAAATATCCAAAAATAAATTTTATCTCTAAACTAATTATATTGATTTTAATAAACAATTGGTAATCAATTATAGATAACACTTTTTAGATTTAAATAAATATTAGATAAAAAAAATTTAAAAAAATAATAATAATAATCCAAAATTGTTTTTTAAGATTTAATGAGTGATAATTATATTATAAATTATATACATAAAGATATGAGTATCCATAGCCATAATTTTTATTCTTGAAATGAAAATGTTAAATGTCTTTTCATACATTAACGTTGTAGCAACTTTTTTGTTTTTTGAATAATGAGAATTAATAATTAAAATAAAATAAAATAGAAGGCCCAGTACCAAAGCTAATAACATCGAAGATAACTAAAAAAACATATCCTAATACCACAAGAAAAATGAAGAAAACCAACTCATTAAAAAAGATTTTAAAGAGTAGCCAAACATGAAATTGACACCCCTACACAATGCCAAGAATAACATCTAGTAAAAGTTTCATTCAGATCATTTCCAAAATCACACAAACCTAACAAATCTGACATCTAGTAACAAATTAGAAGTCTCATGTTGTAGCAACTTGCTATGGCAAAATGTTTAATTAACTGCATGAACCTAACAAATCTTATCCAATATATTGATTTAATATATTTTTGTGGGACATGATAAATTGATTGTGATTAGAAGTCTCATAATTGTTTAAACGGTTTAAACCTTTTAATACAAGCTTTCGTATATATATATATATCTCTCAAACATGTATCATTGTAAAAATCCTTTATTTATTATTATTATTATTTTACATTTCCATCGTAGAAATTTGAACAAAAAGTATGTTTATGGTTGATACCTATTTTTGGTAAACAGTGAATTTGTTTGAAGTAGGAAAGATCAACCAAACCAGACCTGGAAAAAAAAAAAGACCTTTGATGCCTAAGTTAGAAGAATTGAGTGGACTTTTGTAACGACCCGACTTCTAAACTTAGACTACTTAGAGTCGCTACTAGCATGTATGCTCTTAAATAAAAATTAAAAAAAAAGAGTTAAACTTGACATCACATTTTAATAAATGCAGAAATAACTAAGTTCCGAAGTTACAAATGAAAACAAGCTAGAATCCCAAATTTAAAACAAATAAAATCACAACTTAAAAGTACAACATTTAGTTAAAACAATGCAACTCCTAAAATAAATACATGTAGAAGACTAAAACGTGCAACCATGACCTTTATGCAACCGTTCCTCATCATCCACTCAAGTAGTTCTTGCTCTTACCTTAAAAAAAATAAAGGAAAAGGTTGAGTATATAAAATATACTCAGTAAGTAACTCCGACCCTTGGAGTCAGACATGCAAATACAAACAGTCATGCAACTCATGTGGGACCTACTCTCTTTCTCTCACAGGAGTATACCATCTCAAGGCACCTCAGAGCACACAACAACACAAATCACAGAATGTATCTCAAGAAGGTTCTTCATTCAGCACTATGCAAAGATATACTATCCCATGGAGACACCTTAGAGCACACAGCAGCATAAAGCGGAGAATACATTCAAGAAGGTCTTCAATCACATCACTAAGCAGAGATGGTATAAATCCTAACTCATGAACATGCAACACACGATCCATGACTATGCATAAGTCCCAAGCACATATCATATAATCTGAAGCCTCAGAGCATTCAACATGCAATATTCCACTAATGCCCCTAGCATCCATACACCACATACAACTGATATTCATGGCATATAACAACCACATAACAGATTTATACTCAACATGCTTATCACACTAGCATATCGTCATGCTCAATTCACAAACTATATGAAATAGGCATGATTAACACATACAACAAACAAATCAAACAAGTTTGACCTAGCCCAATGGTTTACCCAAGAGCGAAATCACTTACCTAATTTTTTAATAAACCTAATAAATCCTTGGAGTTTGACATGAAAAGGTTGACGTAAAAGGGATAGAAGAAAGGAGGAGAAAATAATTCTTTTTGAAAAGAAAAGGCTTGGTGGTTAGGGTCTTCTAACATGCATATTTATAGAGTTTTCCATAAATCCTAATCTTATTCCAATTTGGTATAAATTCAAAAAATGTCATAATCTTTAACTATTTTCTTTTTCCTAGAAGATAAAATCCAAATAATTTATTAATCTTTTCCTAATCCAATAAAACCAATTAATTTTAACTCCAAAAATTTAATCTAATTAATAGATTAATTCTAAATCACTTCATAAACCTAAAAAAAAAAGAAGCAATTCAAATAACGGGCGTTACAACTTACTCACCTTAAAACTTTCGTCCCCAAAAGTTGTTATTTCTAAGATAACTTCGGATATTTAGTTTTCAAATAAATAATCAATTATACAACATGCTTTCATAAAGAATTATTTCATGCAACATTGAAATATCTATAAAAAAAATAATGAAGTAATGACATACTAGTGGTGATGAGGTGGCTGCTAAATGGCCATGACGAGGTGTTTTCATTTAAGTGGTCATTTAAATGAAAACAAACTGGGATCCCAAATTTAAAACAAATAAAATCACAGCTTAAAGGTACGACATTTAGTTAAAACAATGCAACTCTTAAAGAAAACACATGCGGAAGACTGAAACGTGCAACCATGACCCTTATGCAACCGCTCCTCGTCATCTACTCAAGTAGTCTTTGCTCTTACTTAAAAAAAATAAAAGGAAAAGGTTAAATATATAAAATATACCCCAGTAAGTAACTCTGACCCCTGAGGCTGGACATGCAAACACAAACAGTCATGCAACTCATGTGGGACCTACTTCCTGTCTCTCATAGGAGTATACCATCTCAAGGCACCTATGAGCACACAGTAGCACAAAGCACATAATGTATCTCAAGGAGGTTCTCCATTCAGTACTAAGGAAAGATATATTATCCCATGGAGATACCTCAGAGCACATAGCAGCACAAAGCGAAGAATACATTCAAGGAGGTCCTCAAACACAGCACTAAGTAGAGATGGTATAACTTCTAACTCTTGAACATGCAACACACGATCCATGACTATACATAGGTCCCAAGCACATATCATATAATTTGAAGCCTCAGGGCATCCAACATACAATATTTCACTAATGTCCCTAGCATCCATACACCACATACAACCGATACTCATGGCATATAACAATCACATAACAGTTGTATACTCAACATGCTTATCACACTAACACATCGTCATGCTCAATTCACAAACTATATGAAATAGGCATGATTAACACATACAACAAACAAATCAAACAAGTTACCGACATAGTCTAATGGTTTATCTAGGAGCGAAGTCACTTACCTAGTTTCTTAATAAGTCTAATAAATCTTTGGAGGTTGGCATGAAAAGGTTGACGTGAAAGGGAGAGGAGAAAGGAGGAGAAAAGAATTCTTTCTGAAAAGAAAAAGGCTTGGTGGTTAGGGTCTCCTAACATGCCAGTTTTCCATAAATCCTAATCCTATTCCAATTTGGTATAGATTCAAAAAAAGGTCATTATCTTTAACTATTTTTCTTTTTCTAGAAGATAAAATCCAAATAATTCTTTAATCTTTTCCTAATCCAATCAAACCAATTAATTTTAACTCCAAAAATTTAATATAATTAATAGATTAATTCTAAATCACTTCATAAATAAATAAAAAAAAACAATTCAAATAACGGGACGTTACAGCTTTAGTAACTAACCTCTTGTATAAGTCTCTTCCTATTTATAATCGTTCTCTCTAGAGCTGGCAATGATTCCTTCTCATATTTGAAATGTGTTTGACTCACATTCTATTTCTTCTTAGGTTTTGAATGAGTTTTAATCACATTTCATTTCTTCTCAAGTTTGGTATGAGTTTTACTCACATTCCATATCTGACCAGGAATTGGTCAGCTTCTTTGGCCGGCCCAACCCACCAAGGCGACTTATTTGGGCCATACTTGTGGGGCCCGATTCGGCTCGGCCTGAATTACTTAATGGAAATTGGGGTCCAACTAGTGAGTTGGATCTTCTTTTTGGTATTTGGACCTGGGCTCAGACTTCTCAACCCTTTTTATAGGTGTCCTTTGGATTACCATATGGGTTTTATCCTTAAAGGTATTTTAGGGCTCGATTCCTTATAAGGTCAAGTCTCCCCGTTATCCAGATATATCTCTAATTTCACCCGTAATATTTATGTTAAATTTTTTAAGTGGTTTAGTTGAGCTCAAATCAACAAAAAAGAATATAAAAATTATGTTGATTTAAATTCAATTACAGTCCTTGAATTTTCATATTTATTTTATTTTGATCTCTCAACTTTCAAATATTTTGCTTTAGTCCCTAAATTTTTGTATAAAAACCATTTTAGTTGTAATTTTTTTTAACAAATCAATTATATAAATCTAACATAAGTTCATATTTTGTTCATTTACTTTATTAATAAATGTCTATATTAACAAGTGTTGAAAGGCACATACGGTCTGATATTGTTTTAATCCAAGTTGAAATCATGTTTATTGATGAATGAAAAATTAACGAAAAAATATTGTCAAAATATTTATCTCATGAAAACGTTTAAAACCAAAATGAGTTATGTATTTTAGGATGAAAGTAGAATTAAAAACAAATATTTGTTGAATAGAACTTTCACATAGGGGGCACAATAAGAAAACAATTAATATATTCTCAATCTACATTTTTTTAATCATATAATCTTTATTTGTGTATAAAATTATCAAAAGTGAGCAATAATATCAAGAGATTTGGACCTAATCCATTTTGGTAAATATATAAAAAAGCAACCATTCAGACATATTAATATGAATTCCCCCTTTTATAATATAACTTAATTTCCTTATTTTTTGGGCCAAATTTATGAGCATTTATAAATAAGAAATAACTATTCATTAATCAACATGCCTTATATACATTGAATTTATTTATTATCTTTGAAGGTTAGAATAGATACTATCGATACTTTTAAAAAAAATAGAGACTTAGCAGGTAATTCTAAAATTCTTTTGTTCAACCTCTTCACGTCATTCGATAGCTCATTCACGAACACGTGTATCTTAGTGTATGTCGTTTTGACTCTCACCCTATGATTATCTAAATTTGAGACGTCTTTAATTGATCTCCTCTTAGTCTGAATTCTCTTTTGTTTGTGAGTTTTTAATTGTGCAATTATTTCAATATTTTCTTTTATAAAATTTGTTATTTTCGTGTATCTTGATCTCAAATGGTAAGATTCTCTTTTTTTTGTCGTTAACATTACATTTGCCAAAAAAACAAAAGTTTAGTTGATTTATAATTTTCATTCAGCATTTTAAACACAAGCATTAAGTAATTATTTTCTATGTGAAAATTAATCAATAAATAAAAACTTGCATTTAAAATTAATTAAACTCATGGTAATTGTTTTTTCTTATAGGTGTGAGTGTTGGAGCCAATTAACTAACTCCACAAGGCAATAGTTTGACTAGATTATTTGGTATATGAAAACTCGTACAACATTCAATGATTTTAGGGAGGTCACTGCAGAATGTTCATGCTATATTTTGTATAACATTATTCATGAACACATGAATATTGGATCATGTTTTTTTTTACAATAATACTTCAAATGTATGTGGAACTTTGTCAAGTTCGATTGCATTTGTAAATTACTTCGTATATGTATCTAAGATGAATTTGACGTAGCTTTTGAATTAGTAAAAAATGTTTTTAGCTCAAATACTTTTAAATTTTTTATTTTGTTAGGAATTAAAAATGCATCTAAAAATGCTAAAAAAAACACTTTAAGTTGAATTTGTGATGATTTTGAGACTAGTCTTTAAAATGATTTTCTTAAATGTGCTTTTAATACGAGAAAGTACTTTTGCACCTGGCAAAATGTTATTAATATTGGGTGTATTTAGGTTGAATGTTATTCTAGGTGTTTGGGTTGAATGTTCTTCTAGGTGATTTAGTCACTGAGGGCCCATTTGACAACGTTCTTTGAAATAACTCGACTTCTAAACATATTTTACCTAGGGCTACTACTAGCATGCATGCTCGACACAAGGGTTTTCATATAACTTATCTCAAAAAAATCTTAGTTTAATAACATATTAAGCACTTTCAAAACTCAAAGAAACATACGAGATTCTAGTTTTTAATTCATAAAATACTATAATACGATAAAAAAAGCAGATGGAAGAAAAAATGTTGTAACGCTCCAGGCCCAGGATTCGGAATCCAGATTCGACACCTACTGGCCCCGGCATTCCCCTGCGACCTGACCACGTTATGGGCATTAAGCAAAGATATACTATCCCACAAAGATATCTCAAGTACACAGAAGCACAAAGCAGAGAATACATTCATAGAGGTCCTCAAACACAGCATTAAGCAAAGATGATATGACTTCTAACTCATGAACATGCAACACACAGCTCATAACTATGCATAGGTCCCAAACACATATCATATAATCTGAAATCTTTAAGGCATCCAATATACAATATTCCACTAATGCCTCTAGCATCCATACATTACATACAACCGATACTCATGGCATATAACAACCACATCATAGCCATATACACAACATGCTTATCACACTAGTACATCATCATGCTCAATTCACACTATATAAGATAGACATGATTAACACATACATCACACAATTCAAATAAGTTACCGACCTAGTCCAATGGTTTATCCAAGAGTGAAGTCACTTATCTTATACTACAGCAAACAACAAGAAGTCTCTAAGAGACCCGGTAGACGGTTCTTTTAGGACCTAAGGCACACATACACCTATAACGTCCTATTAGCCAATTATTCATTATTATCCTAATATGGAATAGGCAACTTAAGACTTTTAGGGGGCGAATACTATCGTGAGAGTCAGAACACACTACTGTCTAGGAGATGCCCCACGCGATGCAGTTGGACCGCCACTTGTTGTCCACGCACTGCCAAAATTTGGGTGAATAGGGACTGGTTTCCCACTCTACTCAACTCCAGGAATCCAACGCAGCCGAAATCAGCCCGAACATACCGCCAACATGCCGCCACGCGCGCTCTAAACTCTCAGCGCATGTGTCACACGCGCCGTTGCCAGCGCCACTTCTTGCAGAGCATGAGCGTCCATCGTTGCTCCGATCGTGATTTTGATTTCACTAACGTGTAGATCTCGACCTTCTAGTGCTTTTCGACCCTTCATTTGCCAAAATCGCCCTTTTGAAAGATTGAGAGAGAAGGGAAAAAATTGGTTAAAATGGGAAAAAACTGAGAAAACACAAAGTTTAAGAATTCTGATGGCTTACCTGTTCTGGTTGGGATATAAAGAGGTGATGAGGAGGTTGTTCTCAAAATTTGAACCAAAACGAAGATACGGAAGTTGGTGAAAATAAAAAAGGAAGAGGGCAAACACCTTGCCATCGCCGCAGCGATCCCAATCTTTGATCAGCTTTTACCGCCACCTCCTCTACCTTTTGAGAGAGGGGTGCATGTGGGGGAGGAAGGTGTGAGAGAGAGGAAGAATATTTTCGAGGGGAAAAAGTGAATTTAGCGTGAAAGAGAGAAAAAGAGGGAAAATTTTGGTATGACCTCTCTTTTTAGAATAGGAAAACGGTTTTGGTGGCCAGAGTCCCTATGATACATTTATAAGGTTCACCTCAACCCTAAATCCTAACCTTAAGTCCTCTAATTACGAGAATGTCATCACTTAATTTTTCTCCTAATTTTTCTAAAATAAAAACTCCATTTTAAACCATTAAATTATTATCTATAAGATCCTCCTCCAATATTCATAAAAAATAAAACCCAAAATTTAGTCCCTTAATTAACTCGAATAATTTATTAAAAAAAAAGGATGTTACATTCTTCTTTCTTGTTTCGTAATTCTCGTTTTTTATTTTTTTTTTTAAGAAATAGATATGTTTAGTAACCCATTTTGTTAAGTTGTTTCTAAATTTTGAGAAATATTTCAAAAAATACAAAAAATAGTTTCTCAAATTTTATTTCTGTTCATCTTTTTAGTTTTCAAGCTTGTACCCATTCTTTCTCTCCCTCCTCCATCTCTTCTCTTTCTCTTTCTCTTTCTCTCTTCCATTATAATTTTTTTTTTCTTTTCATATTCTTTATCCTTTTTATTTTTATTTTTCTTTTTTTCTTTTTCTCTCTCCTTTTCTTTTCGTTTTCGTTTATTTTTATCCGTTTTTTAATTTACAAGTCTTTAATTATTATTTTTTCTCAATTTTTGTAGGGTTTTAATTTATTTTTCTTAAATTTATAAATTAATAAGATGTTTCATGTTACAATAATTTTCAAAGAAAAAAAAAATCTTTCTTCTTTGTTTATTTATTTGAAATTTTATTTGCATATATGATTGACTAACGAGAAACACATACGTTTTCAAAGAAAAAAAAAGAAAAAAAAATTATTATTGAATTAAAGAAATGTGGATATGTTCAATTGTTTATCCTTAAATAAATATCTCATTACTAAGTCGAAATATAAAAATATATCAATAGCATGTTCTGCAATAAATTAATAATTGTTGAAAATTTACAAAATTTATTGGACATTTTAAAAATTATTCTAATTAAACTAACTTATGTAAGTTAACATCATTTAAGGCCAATTGGCTCAAGGGAGAGATTTAAAGATCAATTTGAACAACATTTGAAAGATAAAATTTATTATTATTATTT
>JAOANK020000004.1:525884-537336 GCA_026257165.2 Telfairia occidentalis
AAGGAAAAAAAAATTCGATCAGAAGGGTCTAAAAAAGTTCATCTGATACCATATTGAGTCAGATAGGTAAATAATGCCTCAGAGATGCATTTCTTATTGATGAGTAAAGGCTATAAATAAGCCCAAAGGTTTACAACTGATGATGGTTGTTGATGCCAACTGACGAAACTAACTAAACTAATTATGCTACCATATTAACTAAGTACTTTGAATTCTAATAGTTTTTAATGTGTAATTATTTAGTACATGTAGTTTTAAATTGTATTTGATCTCTAAGTAATTTATCAATCTATATAGGTAAGAAATCTCATGACAAATTTTAAACCACATGGACTAAATTATTTGTGTACTAAAGCTTAAAGACTAAAACGTATAAATTTTAAACTATTAGAACTAAACCGTTACATATGAAAATTCGAGAATTAAATCATTACTGCTATGAAAGTAGAAAGATTATATGTGATATTTTTTAACAAAAAATTTGTTATTATTTTGAACATTAATTTATTTTTATAATTATTTGACAAAAATGCAGCTTCCAAACAAATTTAGTTCTTATTAAATGAGCAGGAAATTAGCATTAACATCTAAAATAATTTTTTTATGTATTGTTGAGAAACTACAATAAAACATTTGAAAATGAAGAGACCAAAATAAATTAATGATTCAAAAACACTTTTACTCCTCATATTTTCATTTAAATAACAATTTAGCTCTAAATTTTAATATGCAACGATTTAGTCATTGTACTTACAAATATATAACAATTTAGTCTTTGAAATTTAAAATTTAATCCTCGTAGTATCATATAAAATCTAGTTAAGATTTAATTGAGTTTCTTTTACTATAGAACAGAAAACCACTTAGGAACTAAATATGTTTATGAACTTCACAACTAAATTATTATAGAGAAAAATCAATACTTCACATTGATGATATTTTCAAGATAGGAATTATATCATTACAAATTTTAAATTACATGAACTAAATCTTTATATAAAGTTTAGGAATCAAATTGTTACACCTTTAGAAGTACATTGTTACATACTAAACTTTAAGGACTAAATTGTTACTTCAATAAAAGTACAAAGACAAAAAGATTTTTTTGGTCTAAATTAAATATAAAGTTTCAAAACCAAATTAGGATGTGAACTTGTAAATAAGTGACTTTGATTCAAGTTCGACAGTTAAAACTATATTGTACTCAAAACAAAAAGACAGTTAAAATTATATTTTTGTGCATAATTTTTTAAGTTTATTTTATTTTAGGTACTAAAATATCATTATTTTATTTTACTACCTTGCCATGCAAAAAATCATTATTGTAACGCATATGCTAGTCACGATCATACCCCCCCCCCCCCCCTTTTTTTAATCCACGAGTGTACAAGGTAGCTTGCATGCACCACAAACATTCGCACAAGACCCGGCATCCTAACTCTACTATATTTGGTTGTCAAGGTAACTTATAGGATATTAAATTTTAAGTAGGTGACCACTATAACTTGAACAAATGACACAAGATATTATCAACCATTATCCATAACCAATTGAAAAATTATTGAATGAAGTTGCTACAATGTGTCTGCCTTCTCATAATCGTTGGATGTATATGCAAAAATTTACATGTTCTCTAATAAGTATTGTTTATAATATTCAAAATATTTTTATAATTTCTCTCTCATACATCAAAGAGTGTAAAATTACTAGCCACATTGTGTTGCCTTCTCTAATAATGTCTCCAGGCAATGAGCCTAATGACACAAGATATTAAAAACCACTATCTACGACCAAATAAGGAAAGATCATGATTCATGTCTCAAGTCTATGACCTCCTCGCATCTTTCTTCATGTAGTTGGGGCCCATCCCAAACCAAAGCCATATGAACAAAATCTCTTGGTTGAAGGCAAGACAATCAAATCTACCCCACTACTTCTTCCTTAAATCATTGGAGTCTGTTTGACATGCACCACACTGATGTCACGTAACACACCAAAATCGACTGAATAGGACTACACCTTCTACACATGCTTATCTACATGTATGTACATCAATTTATCTTGGCCAATCATATTGATATAAGTTACCTATTTGATTTTATTTTTGACATAATCAATATACTCTAGTACGAGTTAACAATAGTACCATAAGCTTACAAGTTTTATACAGAATACATATACATAAATAACCACAAAGAAGCAGACAAGCTCAATCAGATTATATGGCAACAAACAGCATTGCCCAAGATGCATCATCAATAAAACTGACCTGAGATTTCTAACTGCCACTCCAAGAAACCATGCTGTTGACATGAGGAAAAAGAAAACCTGGCGACGAACTGAGTTGTTTTTCTTCCTTAACTTTAGTAACCGATCGCAATTCAAAGTCGTAGATGTAAAACGAACCGTCTTTTGATTTCAAAATGAGGTCTCCTCTTATTCTTAAACTTAAAAGGGGAACCATATCCATTCTGCAACCCATGTTGATGCTATGTTGCTTTATCCATGCTTCCCCAGACAAGTCCTTCAAGATCCATATGTCTGTGTGGGTTTCCTGATGAGTGACAAAGCTTAGAGAAGAGCCAATTTCAACAATCCCATCATACATGCTGCAACTGTTTGGAAGTGGTATTATATGAAACTTTTCTTTATCGATTTCCATCGATATGATGCAATCACTGTGATTCACTTGCGGGATCCAGTGCAGAGCTCCTATGGCTACAATAGGTCTATATCCAAGCCAATCAAAGAGACCAAAAGAAGGTCCATCCACAGCGCTCCACCTTGTCGTCCCAAGAATAAATATCTCGCAACTAATAAACATCAATGCATCGCGAAACAAGTGAACAACTTTGTACTGGCCAGAAACCACATCGAAAGCGAACCCATATGATTCATTGTGTGGTGAGCACAAAGTTCCTGGAGGAAGAGCAGTCACCTTCCTGGTAACCGGATTAATAACTATTAGTCCCCCTTTCTTCAATTTGTTATCGAGCAATATCAAACCGTTGCAGGTCGCTCGAATCTTTCCAAAGCAACTTAAACTGTACTCTTTTACATTGCTAATTCCATCTTTGAATTCCAAAAACTGAATGAATAGCTTTGAAGTGGGCTCCAAGTGATGGAATAGAGAGAGAGATTCAGCAGCCTGCATATATTTGGTTTCAATTGAGAGGGTGTTTGATTTTTCAGAATGTGGGAGTGATGAAGTAAGATGGGGGAAAGTTTCGTTGTAACGATTTGGTGCTGCAAAGATCAAAACAGATTCGGAACGACAGAGATGAGTCTCAACAAATGTGGGGCTGCATATAATACTAAACCAGTGCTTACAAACAAACATTGACCTATGAAGTGAGTCAAGTGGGAGTCTGATAAGGATGTTTGAGACACAATCTTCATGTACATAAGGAATAAGGGACTCTTGTTGCTTCCTTTTCTCTTCTACATTCCTAATCAATTCACTGTCTTTAGCTGATCTTGACATGCTTGCAATTCTTTTACAAATTGGTTCCTCTACCATATCTTATGCTTGCACACTGAACAAATGTGGCCTGAGAACCATGCAAAGACGAATAGCTTTTGAGTTCATTTTAAAATAAAGCATAAATTGGGGTAAGAACGCTGCGCACAAGCACAAGGAGCATATTTTTTTTTTGTATCTGCTTACTTTCTTCAAAAAGCCAATGCTACAATTACTTCTGCTTCTTGCAACAAAAATATTAACTCTTAACACAAACAATTATGGATTTTGTGATCTTAAAGGTGGGTTTGGGATGACTTTGGAAAGGGTAAAAAGTGTCTTTCAAAATTTTCAGTGTTTGATTTGGTAATCAAAAGTGACATTGAAAATTTTAAAAACATTAAAAAAAAATACATTTTAAGTGCTTCTAAGAGAACCACTTAGGGTATGTTTGGGACACACCCTTAGTGCTTCATCAAAAAATACTTATATTAATACTTTCAATTAAAAGTACTTTTTTTAGGAGTGATCCCAAACTCACCTTCAATCTCAATTTCTTAAATCAGCTTTTCTATTTGTAAAAATTTTACACAATGTTTCTCAATTTCTTAACGGTGACTACTCGAACACAACACTGAACAGAAAAGTTGAACATTGATCCTTGGTTTACGCATTCTCAGTCCACTCAATTGTAAACAACAAAGGGAAAATTAAAACGTCTAAAAATGACAGTATAATCACACTGACCTTCAAAATATTTTCACAAGAACTACAGGAGCGCAGGGTATTGGAACATTAAAGAAACAAATTCCCAAAATTTAGTATGGTTTCATGCATCCACACCACAACAAAGTAAGAGTTGAAATGAAAATGCAAAAACTTCAATAAATTCCACAATCAGACAGCAGAAAATCAAAACAACGATTCAAATTTCAACGAAGAACGCAACAAAAAAAAAAAAAAAAACGAGTACGAGAGTATGTTCACCTAAAAATCCAGGAACAGAGCAACAGGGCCGGTCGCCAAGAGGTTCTTTCGACGATCGAGAGAGAAGAACCTGTCGCGCTCTGTTCTTCGTGCTCCTCAAAGAAGCTTCGTTCGTCGTCTACGAGACTTTTTTCTGGGAGAGTGGTCGGTCACAGACTCACAGTTGTCATTGCCCGATATTGACTTGCGAAGACCGAGAATTTTGCCTCGCTCCCATTGGAAGAAGAGGGCCAGTCCAAAACATCGCAACTATAAGGAAAGGGATGATGGAATATTGTATTGAGTTACTTTTTCTTAAATGGGGTTAGGTTTCGATTTAAATTATCTAAATTTTAGTTCGATTTGACTCCATCAAACTTCATTTGAGTTTTAAGTTGGGTTTTCTTCATAAAGTTATCAACATTTTTCTTTAGTTCAACACTATGAAGCTCCATCTTCGTCGATAGTATATGTCTTAGCAAATTGAAATATATTCAAATTAGCAAGTTATAGTTATGGTGTTTTATTAGTATGATAGTCATAGAGGAATTGATAGAGTTTGATTAAAACTATATAAATTTTTTCCTAGACCCAATTAAACAAATTAATATAATTTTTAATAGTAAACCCTGATTCTATAAAAAAATATGATAATAAATAAGAAAAAATAAAGTCTACTAACTCCAATGAAGAATTAATAACAATTTAGAGCATGCAATAAATTTCTAAAATTAATTATAAAAATAAATAGAAGAGAGTTGAGAAAGTGACAACACCTAATTATTATAGTGGTTCAGTCAAACTTAACTTACTTCACGCCCCAAGTATCTCTCGAGAATTTTAAAAAATCTCTGGACTCTTTCCACATCTCAGAATCTAACCATTAAACATGAACTTTCTACAATTGAGGATCAAATTGTTACAATACTCTTTTTAATAGGTTCAAGAGAAACTCTTATAAGAATTTAAAATATATATATATATATTTTCAAACTCTCGATACTAGTGGATTTACAAATTTTGTTCACAAAATTTCTCTATTCTCACAATAATATATCCCTCATAAGAATAAGATGAAAACAAAAAAATTGATAACTTTAAGAGAGCAAGAATGAAGGCTTTTTTATTTTGAAGATAATTGAGAATGGTAAAATTGTTGGGGGAATTGTAGAGGAGGAGATTGGTTTATAAGGTAGAGAGAAATTAGTAAAAAATTAAATTTAAAATCAGGTTTAATGAGGGCCTTTAGATCTGGGTAAGTACATAAAAATGTACGGTGAAGATTAAACGAGAAAAAATGGTAAAAAAACCAAATTTAAAAATAATAAAATAAGGCCTTCAACAGTTTAAAAAAATGAGCCACACGCAGTGGGAGAGATCACGAGTGTGCTCAACCATTGAAGATAGCAGGTGCGGACGTGCTCACGTTCGACGAAGCTGTTGAATTTCTGCTTTTTCTTTTTCCTTTACAAAAATTAAACCAAAAGTAACTGATGTATATATATATATTAAAAAAATAAGCATGCCACGTGCCGCAACCTCATTCACTGAAAATAAATAAAATTAAAATAATACTTTAAAACTAACAGTTGGAATTTTCTTTCTTAAAAAAAAAACTCCTGCCCCTTATCAGTATGCGGTTTGTCTACGTCAATGACTGTAATGCACCATGTATCGACTTTTGATTGGTGTGCATTGATGAATTAGTTATCATGTTCAAGGACGGATTCATAATTTAATGTTGGGGGTATAAATTTCTCATCAATTATGGAAATGGGAAGTAGATACAGAATTTTATTGAAGGAGTACTTTACATAAAAATATAATAAAAGATATATAATAATTTTTTTAAATATTCATAAATCCACAAATAAACTAATTTAATACATTACAATAGTCATTCTCCAAACTGTACTTTGAATATTATAATTGCAATCAGAAACTTTAATTTTTAAACTAGGATCTACCTGTAGTTCAGTTAAATTGATTCCAAATAGAATATCTATCAAAAGTAGTATTATTTTTCTTTCTTAGATATGGTGTGAATACGTGTTTGTTTTTCTTTTATAATATTTTTCTATATTGATTTAAAGTTAGCTCTATATAAATATTAATAAAAAAATATTTAAAATCGTTTATATAAATTAAAGATTTTTTTTAGTTCAACATGTGTGGGAATGAGGGATCGAGTCATTGACTTCTGCAATAGTAGTTCATGTCTTTATCCACTAAATTATGCTTGGATGGACTTATATAAATTTAAAATTATAAAACTAAAACTCTAAACATAATTTATAAAAAAGAAATAATAAAAAGAATTTAAAACTTACTTGTGAATGGTATATTAGGTATGTTATAATAAAATCTTAGAAGAAAAAATTAATATTAATAATTTGAATAGAAATAAATAAATTACTTTCAAATAAAAGTAAATGTTATATTTTCAAAACAGTAAAGAATCTACTATGTAGGTTGATGAAAGATAATCTTTTTATTAGTTACTAAGGAAAAAAGAAACAAAAGAGAGAATTTTCCAAACCTGACGACTAATTTTTTTATTATTCACTAGATATAGTACATTCAACTTAAAATTTAACAAAATATAACAATTAATTAGACTTAAACCTATCTAATATTTTATTTAAATTCATCTTGAAGTAAGAGGAGAGAAAATAACTTAAAAATAGAAAAGTTTAGGAATTGCCAATAAACCAACCTTCACTTATAGTTGTCTGATTCCTACGTTAATCCGCCTCTGATTTGTTATTGATTGTTTACATATTTAAAAGTGGGTAGAATCTTGTGAGCTTATGAAATTCTATGTTAGATTTTACATAATATGCTCCCTCATGTAGCAGGTTTAAGAGTTATGTGAAGATTTTGAGCTTATAGATTTCCCTCGATTTCTTTAGAAATGGTGGGGTAGATCATAACATGTCATAAATATTTGATGGTTTACATATTTAGAAGTTTGTGGAAACTTCTAAACTTCTAAAATTATGTCAGATTTTACATAAAATGCCCTAATGTAGGTTTAAAAGTTACGTGTTGCCTTTGAATTTATAGATTTCTCTTGATTGTTTAGAAATGATTGGATGGGTTATAACATGTCATTGATGTTGGAAAACTTCAAAACTAGAAAAAAAATTACGACCCACCTAAAATAATATCCACTATGCAAAAAATTGTTGCAATCACATAGAAATTCTCTCTTCGACTCCAATTACAAAAGCACTCTCTCAAAGTTTTCTACTGTTCACACTCTTCTCCCCACTCTCAAATAAGAGAATACAAGAAATGAATTTAATTAGAGCTAGTACACCAAGCTTAAAGTATTTCTAACTGGGATGAATAAAACTAAAGCTCATGAGCCCCTTAAATAGTGCTTGAAACCCATCACCTCATTCATTTTTTCCAATGTGAGATTTTCACTATTCTAATATTTTACAAAAAAAACCCAACAAATTCTACATTGACAAGATATTTGAAAAGCTCACAGCTTTTGTTGCCTTCATTGTCTTCACCGACAATCATAATTCTCAACTTAGAGAACTATAACCTACTCCACCATAAAAAGTAGACCCACTTGGAACATTTTCCCAAGATTTTGCTTCTTTGTCACGTGTCGATAATCCTTACTAAAATTTATGGCGCAACTTTCACCTACTTGCCTCACTTGAAAATTTTTCAGCCATCGACATAACTTCTACCACACACACCTTGCATAACCGCCAAGCCAATGCCCGTGTGCAATCTTGTTGAACTGCTAACATCACATCCTCTATCATGGTAAAGCAGACATATCATGAGGATGATTTCCGTCTTTCTTCACAGAAAGTCGGCGTCATCTCTAACGAGAGAGACGCTGTCAGCATCCAACCCAGAGCCTTTGGACGAACCTGCTCTGTTAGGACAATCCTTTTTCATGTGCCTAGACTACCCACATTCCTAGTAACATGTCTTCTTCTTCCAATTGCTCACTACTAGTACTGAATCCTCATGTGAAGTATGCCCTTCACTCTTCAGCCTTCTTTCCTTTGATAGAAGTTTACTAATAACCTTAGCAAAATCTAGAGTCACTTTCTCGTACATCAAAATTGGCTTCATGTATTCATAAGAAGATGAAAGTGACAAGATGAGTCTGTGTGCTTTATCCTCCTCATCTATCTTCATTTTGATCGCCTCAACTAAAAAATAATGTCATTGAGGACACTCAAATGGTCTGAGATTTTTGTATCTTTCTCCATTCGTAGTGTGTGAAACTGCTCCTTCAGGTACAATCGATTTGAGATGCCCTTTGCCTGATACAACGCTTCAATCTTCTCCCAAATCTCCTTGACTGTTGAAATTTAATGCACATTTGCAAGAACATTCTTGGCCAAACTTAGTCGTATTGCACTTGCAACCCTCAAATCCATTTCCTCCCAATCTTCATCACTCATGCTGGACTTCTTAGAACCTCTGCTGGAACCACTGTTGGACTTCACTAGACCACCATCACCGCTTAACTTTTCAGAAGCACCACCATTTGGTCTTCCCATCAAAGCCTTGTGAAATCCAGATTGTATCAACACATCATTGACTTGCACTTGCCACAAGCCAAAGTTGATCATTCCATCAAAATTTTCATCATCAAACTTCACTGAACTCATAAATTTGACATATCTGCTTCAACTCTAAGCAAATCTGCAAATAATGAACAACTCATGCTATTCACACTACTCTAGCCTATGTCAAGAACTATTTTCTGATGTATAAATTCAGAAGATGTTGCAACTACAAAGCATACTTAGAAATTCAAGAAACTACAAACTTAGACGCTCTGATATCACTTGTTGAAAAAAAAACCTCTCACTTCTACCACAGGAATAAGCAAAAAAATAACTGAGAAATTTCAAAGAAACATTGAACACAAGAATTACGTGGAAAACTCCAAAATTAGAGAAAAACCACGACCCACCAGAAAGAATATCCATTAAGCGAAAAATTGTTACAATCACATAGAAATTCTCTCATCGACCTCAATTACAAAAACACTCTCTCAAAGCTTTCTACTGATCACACTCTTCTCCCCACTCTCAAACAAAAGAATACAAGAAAGAAATTTAACTAGAGCTAGTACATCAAGCTTAAAGTGTTTCTAATTGGGATGAATAAAACTAAAGCCCATGAGCCTCTTATATAGTGCTTGCAACCCATCACCTCATTCATTCTTTTCGATGTGTTGTAATGGCCTGACCCTTACTTAACAAGGTCCGATTGCTACGACATGCATTTAATTCAACATTGAAAAACTATGCAACTAAAAGGGAAACTAAACACAATTCAAAATTATGACATTTAATTCAACATTGAAAAACTATGCAACTCCTAACGTAGACACATGCGGAAGACTGCAACGCATGACCATGGCCTTTTTGCAACCCTCTTCGTCATCCACCACGGCGACCCTCCCTGTTACCTAAAAAAAATAAATAATAATAGATTAAGTATATATGAATATATATATCCAGTAGATGACCCTGATACCTGGGGTTAGATATGCAAACACAAACAATCATGTATCTCATGTGGGATCAACTTTTTACAGGAATATACCATCTCATGGAGGGTCCTCAAGCAATCACACAGCAGAGACACAATCTCATGGAGACCCTCAATATAAAACTCAGCAAAGACACATAGCCTCATGAAAAAACCTCAATATTACTAAGTAGAGAATGCACCTCATGGAGGTTCTCAACATCACTAAGTAGACACACAAAATCTCATGGAAAAGCTTCAATATTCACACAACAGAGAATGCATCTCATAGAGATTCTCAATATACAGTTCAACAGAGATGGTGACACCCACATATGAACATGCAACATACATAAACTCTATTATGAAAGGTCCCAACAACATTATTCAGTCGTTGCCCAAGCATCCAGTTTACAATATTCCAACCATACCCTTAGCATGCATAATCCACGTACAATCGATGCATCTATTATCCATATGAACATAAGATACATATCAAACTCAATAACACATCACATCATGCTCAATAATAATATTACAACATGCTTGAATATCATCAATTACAAACATAAGCATGATAACAACATACATCACAAACATCAAACAATTCATCTAACCTCAGCACGAAGGCTTATCCAAGAGTGCAGCCACCTACCTTATACTGCAGAAAACAACAAGAAGTCTCTAAGAGACTCGGTAGACAATTCTTTTAGCACCTAAGGCACACATACATTCATAACGTCCTATTAGCCAATTATTCATTATTATCCTAATATGAAATAGGTAACAAGACTTTTAGAAAGCGAATACTACCGAGAGAGTGATAACATGCTACTGTCCAGGAGACGCCCCACGCGCTGCCACTGACCGCAATGTGTCGTCCATGCGCCACCAGAATTTTGGTAAACAAGAACTGGTTTCCAACTCTACTCAACCTCAGAAATCCAACGCTGCTGGAATAAGCCTGAACGAACCTCCAACGCGCCACCACGCGCGACCTAAACTCTACACGCGCCTCCGCCAGGGCCGCTTCCTGCCGCTCGTGAGCCTCCACTGCTGCTCCGATCGTGATTATGATTTCACCAACGTGTAGATCTCAACCTTGCACAACTTTCTGACCCATTATTTTCCAAAATTGCCCTTTTGAAAGACCAAGGAAGAGGATAAAACGTGGTTAAAATGGGAAAAACCTGAGAAAACACAAAGTTCGAGAACTCCGATGGCTTACCTGTTCTGGTTGGGATATGAGGAGGTGATAATGAAGCTGTCCTCAAAATTTGAATGAAAACGGTGCTACGAAAGTTGGTAAAAATCGAAAAGGAAGAGGAAAAATACCTTGCCGTCGTCGCCACCAATCCCGATCGCCGATCAGCTTCTGCCACCACCTGCTATTGTCTTCTGGGAGAGGGGTGCACGCGAGGGAGGAAGGTGTGAGCGAGAGGAAGAAAATTTTCAAGGGGGAAGAGTGAAGTTGGCGTGAAAAAGGAGAAAAAGAGGGGAAGA
>JAOANK020000004.1:540929-558485 GCA_026257165.2 Telfairia occidentalis
AGACCAGACATTGCTTATTCAGTAAGTATTGTAAGTCAATATATATCTTCACCTACAGTAGATCATTGGGCCGCGGTAGAACAAATTTGATGCTATTTAAAAGTTGCACCTGGACGTGGATTCCTATATAAAAATTATGGTTATATGAGAGTAGAATGCTTTTCTGATGCTGATTGAGCTGGCTCTAGAGAAGATAGAAGATCAACTTCTGGATATTGGGTCGTTATAAGAGGCAATTTGGTGTCATGGAAGAGTAAAAAGCAGAATGTGGTCTCACATTCAAGTACTGAGTCAGAATATAAAGCCATGACACAGTCTTAGTATGGATACAACTCCTCATAATTGAAATGGGCTTTAGCATTACGATGCCAACAAAATTGTGGTGTGATAATTAAGCTGCACTTCTCATAATTGACAGGATATGTGAAGACTGGAGAGCAATTGGGAGATATCTTTACAAAAGCCTTAGACGGAGCAAGGATAAGTTATCTTTGTAACAAGCTGGGCATGATTGATATATTTTCTCCAGCTTGAGGGGGAGTGTTATGATATATATATATGTGTGTATTATTATGTATTTGTCCCTTATTGTAATTGTACATGCTTTAGCATTAGATTAGGGTTCTTCTATGTACCTATATATATAGAGACCACCTCATACTGGATAAGATAACACATTTTCTCCTAATTACGTTTTACATGGTGATTACAGATTATATACTTTGATTGAAGAAATGCTTCAATAAAAGAGGACTGGAGGAGATATGCTTCATTAACTCGAAAGAAGAGTTGGGTTTGACTGTGAGGGTAAAGGATTCCTAGTAGTGGACCCCTAATCCTTTGGGGGTTTTCTCGATTTCTTCTAAATCTTTATGGGATCATTCTACTCCTTTGAATACCCTAATCTTTTCCTCTTTGGAAGGTCTAAATCGCGAAGGTCTTTTTTTTTTGTTTGTGATAGGAACTTGAATTCTTATTTAATATTTGAGGGAATCACAAGGTGCCAAGGGAGAATTCGAGAGCTCCTGTACCTCTCCTACTAACTAGCTTACAAATTACCCAAAAATTATCCCTCAACCCTTTGTGCACAAAAGCATATATACAGAATAGTGAAATATGCTAGCTACCCTTTTTGCTAACTAACTAGGGCCCCACGTAACAAACATCTCTCACCCTCACTTACCATTCTCGAGCCCTCTTCCTGGTGTACACTTTCTTGACTAGGGGTCTATCATTACCCTTCCCCCAAAGAAACACCCTGTCCCCAAGGTGGAAATCACGTTCGTAGACTCCCAAGTAGATTTGGCTGCAGTACCACCCTCCTAGTGAACCAGAACCTCAGTGCCAAGTCTACCATCACCTACAGTGTGAACGCCCAAAAGCTCAGCAGGCTCCACCGTAAATAAGCCCTTAGCAATAAGCCCTTTGGGCGAGGGAACGATAGGGAGGGTGTGGCCAACAGCCTTGCGGAGCAAAGAGACATGAAAAACCGGGTGGATAGCCCTAGAATCAGGCAAGGTAAGAGTAAGAGTATAGGCGACTTGATCAACACGGTTGAGGATTCGGAAAGACCTAATATAACGAGGAGCCAACTTTGCATTTCCCCAATTCCTGACAGAACCCTGGCGGTATGGCTTCAGTTTCAAATAAACCCAATCACCGATCCCATAAGTAACATCCCTACGGTATGCATGGGCTTGAGTTATCATCCGTTGTTGGGCTGCCTGCAAATGAGACTTCAAAAGTTGTAGCATCGCATCACTATCCTTAGCTGCTGATAGACTGAAGAGACAGAGGACGACCCATGTGCCTAAGGAAGCACCGAGGGTGGGGCACGACCATAGACCACCTCAAAAGAGTAAACTTAGTCGTGGAGTGATAAGAAGTGTTATAGCAAAACTTAGCCCAAGGGATCCAATGTGACCACTTAGAGGGAGTTTCCATTGCGAAACAAGGGAGGTAGGACTCCAAACCACAATTGACTACCTCTGTCTATCCGTCGGTCTGGGGGTGATGAGCAGTGCTCAGACGTAATGAAGTTCCTTGTTGGTGGAAAAGTTCTTTCCAAAACAAGCTGGTGAAAACCTTATCCCTGTTCGATACAATGCTGCGTGGCACACAGTGAAGGCGAACAATCTCCTTCAAGAAAATCATGGCAACCGAAGAAGTTGTAAACATGTGCTTTAATGGAATAAAATAGGCATACTTCGATAAGCGATCGACCACAACCAAAATAACAGAGAACCCATCTAACTTCGACAGTCCCTCAACAAAATCCATCGAAACATCTTCCCACACCCGCTCCAGGATAAGCAGAGGTTGCAAGAGGCCCGTTGGGGCCAAGGAAAGGCTCTTAGTCTGCTGACAGAGATAGCACACTAGGCCACAAAAGTACGAACGCAATTGCGCATCCCTTTCCAATATACCTCACGAAGGACATGTTGAAACGTGCACATGAAACCACCATGCCCTCCAATCGGCGAACAATGGAACTCTTGCAACTGCGGCAGAATGGAAGGGGAGTCCGCAGGTTGAACAAGCTTACCGTCATAATGCAGAAGACCCTTACAAAGAGATAGCCATCCTCTATTGGTTCCCCTTTCTTTAAGCAATCAACAATTTTGGACAATTCAGGATCATTCAAGACTTGGGCCATGGTCACATTTGTGTTAATGCCCCCAACCACTGTCAAACTACGAAGCTCTACTATTTTAGGGCGTCTAGACAAGGCATCGGCAACTTTATTTTCCAGGCCAGGCTTATATACGATATCACACGTTGATCAAGCAAAAATTCCAGTGCTTTTTGGTCCGTACGAACAATAAACTTCCTACCGAGCAAGTAAGGCCGCCATGCCATGACAATTGCCATAAGCTCGCATTCGTAAACAGCCTTGTAACGATGGGATTCGGGCAGGGCGTGGCTGAAGTAAGCTAACGGCCCCTGATCTTGCATCAAGACTGCCCCTAAGCCAGTACCCGAAGCATCAAACTCAATAATGAATGGTCTAGAGAAATTAGGGGGGCTGAACACTGGAACTGTAGTCATAGCCTGTTTTAAACTCTCAAAAGCCTCCGTTGCCGTAGAACTGCACACAAAACTATCCTTCTTCAGAAGTTGGGTGAGCGGAAATGCAATAGCGCGTAATTTTCCACAAATTTGCGATAATACCCTGTCAAACCGAGGAATCCTCGTAACTCCTTCAAATTGGAAGGTAGCGACCAATTTGCTATCGCAGATATCTTAGAAGGATTGGCAACCGCACCCTTAGAAAACACAATATGGCCCAAGTATTCAATTTGAGATAAACCAAATTGGCATTTCTTCACATTAGCCACCAGCCGATTGACCTCCAACCCCTGCAGAACCTCATCTAGGTGTGTCAAATGCTACTCCATGGATTTGCTACTCCATGGACACAATATGGCCCAAGTATTCAATCTGAGATAAACCAAATTGGCATTTCTTCACATTAGCCACCAGCTGATTGACCTCCAACCCCTGCAGAACCTCATCTAGGTGTGTCAAATGCTACTCCATGGACTTGCTATAAATCAAAATATCATCGAAAAAGACAAGTGCAAATTTATGGAGGAACAGACGGAGGATATCGTTCATCAAAGACTGGAAGGTAGAAGGGGCATTTCGTAACCCAAAAGGCATGACGAGGAATTCATAATGCCCCTCATGTATTCGAAAAGGCGTCTTGTGCACGTCGGTTTTACCTTAATCTGATGATAACCTGAGCGGAGGTTGATTTTCGAAAAAATTTGAGCACCACACAACTCATCCAACAACTCTTCAACCATCGGTATGGGGAACTTATCTGAAACTGTGACCTTATTTAAAGCCCCATAATCCACGCAAAAGTGCCAATTTCTGTCTTTCTTCTTAGCCAATAACACAGGGCTCAGGGCTGGAGAAAGGATTGCGACTTGGTTGAATGATACTAGCCATCAACATTTATTGCACAAGATGCTCAATTTCATCTTTTTGAAATTAAGGGTAACGGTAGAGGCGCATGTTGACTGGCCCTACAGAAGGAATTAATTTAATACTATGATCATGGGAACGTATTGGGGTGGATGGCGCAATGGACCGAAAACAAGAGAGTAACGAGACAATAAGGGTTTTAGTCCGTCAGGAACCCCCTCGAAAAAGTCAGCAGTGTCCTGAAGTAGAATACCCTCCATCGCATTTTACTCCAGAATAATGCCTTGTTTCTTCTTAAGGATCGATTTCATCATTGACTTTAAAGACACCTGCGTGTGCCGCAACGACGCGTCGCCCTTCAACGAAATTTTCCAGTCACCCAGTTGGAAATCCGCAGACAATTTATTCCAATCCAATCCATTGTTATCGGTCCCAAAGTCTAAAACCATTGAACCCCCAATATCACGTTAGCACTTCCTAAAGGAATAGGAAGGAATTCCCCCACAATAGTAACCTCCGAAAACAAAATCACAACATCTTTGCAAACTCCCTTCCCTTTCACTGCCGTACGAGTACCTAGAACCACGTCGTAACCCGCAGTCTCGCACAGAGGTAGCTTGAACTCCTTGACCAAATCCACCGCAACAAAATTGTGGGTCGCTCCTCCATCAATTAAAACTATAACCTCTCGCTTAGCTATAAATTCGCGTACCTTGATCGTCTTTATTTTCGGTGTGTCAACCCCAGAAATGGAGTGAAGGGACAACTGCGCCATTCCCTTCTCTTCCCCTTCCTGTACTAGTGCATGTTTCAACGTTCTCTAGCTGGTCGTTGGAGTCAGAAAACTCCTCTCCCTATTTGTCGCCTTCTTGCAAAACGAGGACCTAGAGCTCTTTCTTCTTGCAACGATGTCCAGAGGAGAACTTTTCATCACATTTGAAACAAAGTCCTTTTTCCCTCTTAATTTTCAGCTCGCTAGCGGAGAGGCGCTGGACAAGGACACTCGTCGAGCTGCTTTCTGCACTCTTAACAGGTGTTGGCCTATTCTTTGGAGGAAGAATCGTATTCAATGTGAAAGACATAGTGCGACTCGACCCAGAACCCGACTCGATTGTAAACTTAATTGTAGAATTTACTGTTGACAATTGTGGGCTTGGATTTCCAGCTCGATCCTCCAAGCTTTGGGCCAACTCCATTATTTTTGTGAAACCACTGGGATTTGGGTTCAAAACCTAATGTCTGACCCGATTTGTTCTTGCAGCTCACATAAGAACAAACTTTTGAGCATGAATTCGGGTATCCCTTCAGTTGGAGTCCCATATTCTTCGAATCGTCTCCTGTATTCTTTCACGGTTGACTCTTGTCGGAGACTCACGAAGTGATCGCATAAAGATCCGTCACGCATGGGTAAAAAACGTCGCAAAAGCAGCAAGCGGAACTCATCTCAGGTCTGTATTGGTCTCCTCTTCTCCTCCCACTGATGCTAAGCCAAAGCTTCCCCATCTAGACAAAGGATCGCGACTTCCAACTTTTCCTTATCCGACAATCGGTTGATTACAAAGTATCGTGCCACCCTATGGAGCCATCCATCCGGGTCCTTCCCCTAAAAAATCGGAACCTCTAACTTCCTCAATCATAGGTCAAATATTAGAGCTAAGGCATTTTGAAGCCGATTTGATCCATCGCTCGACATCTCTGGTTTATTCTCCCCAACTATTTTCGAAGACTTCACCGGAGCTGGTTTTTCACCCTCGGGTGTTTTTCCTTTATTCACTTTCGCTGCCTCGCTCTTTTCTTTCTTGTTCCATCCCATCTTCTGCGCCATTGTGGCCATTAGCAGACGTAAGTCCTCTCGTAAGACTGCCATCTCCCGTTCAATTCACTCTGGTTGCCTTCAATGACACTCAACGCTCCAACCACCTTCTACTCGATAACCTCAATTCGGGTTTCCATTTTTTTCTTACTCACCATACCCCCCAAACCTCTGCTGGCACCAAAATGATAGGAACTGGAATTCTATTTAATATCTAAGGGAATCACAAGGTGCCAAAAGAGAATTCTAGAGCTCCCGTATCTCTCCTACTAACCAACTTACAAATTACCCAAAAATTATCCCCCCAACCCTCTGTGCACAAAAGCATATGTACGGAATAAGGAAATACCCTAGCTACCCTTTTTGCTAACTAACTAGGGCCCCACTTAACAAACATCTCTCACCCTGTCACTCAACATTCTCTCGAGCCCTCTTCTTGGTATACACTTTCTTGACTGGGGGTCCATCAATTTGACCAATTTTCCGTGGGAAAGTTAACACTTTGTATCGGGTCCAGAATTGCCTTCCTTTGTTCTGGGCCACAGTGGTATTCCTTATGGCTTATGCAGAGGTGCGTTGGAAGACTTGGGTCATATTTTGTGAACCTGCTAGTGGGCAAGGGCGTTATGGAGGTGTTGTTGGGTTGCGTTTGGAATCTGTGTGGATGGCCTTTAGATTGCGGATGAGTGATTGTTGAGGCTCTTCTATATCCTCTTTTTTAGGCTAAAGGAAAGGTTTTATGGCTGACATGTGTTTGTGTGACTGTGTGGGGCATTTAGATTGAAAGAAATAATATGATTTTTAGAGGGGTTGAGAGGTCTGTGAATGATATTTGGGAAGGGGTGAGGTTTAATACTTCCTTATGGGCATGGGTAACTCCGTCTTTTTGTAATTATGAGTTAGGTCTAATTCTATTGGATTGGAGTCCGTTTCATAGTTAGCTGGTGCACTCTTTTTTGTGAAGCTTGTTTTTAGTATGCTCTTGTATTTCTTTTATTTTTTCAACGAAGGCTGGGGTTCTTATTAAAAAAAAAATAATCGAGAGGACATAAATCTAGTTTTTTGGGTGATTTGACAGGATAGAAGGATTTCATGAATTTTGTAAGAAATTTTCCAACAAGTTTGACCCGGTCTAATCATGGTAAAAGGAAGAACTTTAATCCCGTGAGCTTTTGTTGTACAGTGGTTGGTGCTTCTGGAGGAGAAAAGATTGGAGAAAAATGTTGAAAGGCCTTGGAAAGATCTTCAGAATAAACAAGCAGAAAAGTTCAAGAATCTAAAGATTTTGGGGGTAAAAAGAGATCTTAAGAAATATGTGAGAAAATTTGGATAGAAGCCAAAGAAAAGTAAGACAAGAATGAGAAGGTTGCTGAAGAATGGGAGAACATTTCCTTCAATGAATTCAGACTGGGAGAAGACTACTATTATTACTAGACTACGTTCCATCCACCATAATCTGGAACCATTTTGTGATGTAATGTATATTCTACTACAATAAATGGGATGGAGGAAAAGAGAAAATAAAAGAAAAGAAAAAAGAAATCATTTAGTTAATTGGGGGTGGTGTCTTTACCTTTGGAAAAAGGTGTCTATGAATTTTGGAACTTGAAAAAAAACGAAAGCAAGGAGGCTTTGCTTGTTAAAGGGCTTTGGAGGTTTCCTTTGGAGAAAGGGAAATTTTAGAATGATATAATTACTGACATCCATAGAAAGGAGAATTCTTGTTGGTTCCTCCCTCTCTCACTTTCTATTAAGATTACATCATCATCTTTTACAATCTTTTCCTAGAATTCTTGTGGTAGTAGACAAAAGAAAGATGAGGGCTAAAGGTATTTGGGAGGAGGATATTACATCGACTTAACAAAAATTGAGGAAGATGAGCTCCAACGATTGCTTTAGTTAATTAATGGCGTTTCTATGGATCAGAGGGAAGATGATGGTGTTCCAACAATTTCTTTGAATGGTTTCAGTCAAGTTTTTATTTTTCTAATTAGACTCTTTTTTATTAGTTTATGTCTGAGTAATGGTTGTTATACATAATTTGGTTTACTTTGAATTGGGGTTTTTCTTTGTATCCCTGGTTAATTTTTAACTTTGTGAATTTTCTCGTTTCCTCGATGCTATTTTCAATTTCACTATATGTTTCTTTTTTAAATAACAATTTCTCAGTCAACATGAGTACATAGCTCAATTGGTTAAGACATATATCTTAAGGTCAGAGGTTCAAATCTTCACCCCACGTCTTGTTAAACTAAAAAAATAACCATTTCTCATTAATTTTATTATATTTCTTATATTATGTATTTTTCAGAAAGAGATGCAGATTTCAATTGACCAAAGACAGCTTGGTGAGCCAGCTGGGGATACACTCCATGGAAAAACAGTAACTCTCTTTCTCATCTTTTGCACAGTCAAAGAAGCTACAACTTCAGAAATTTCCCACATAATTTAAAATGATTAGTGGTAGAGCCTTTATGTTGTTACCATTGGAAAATCCAAGTCTTTATACTTATGGCCTAGGTTTAGACTATCGAAAATTAGTTACAATGACTACTCGCACAACAAACTAAACTAATCAAGCTAACTGACTGGCTAGATAACCTAAACTAATTAATTAACTAAATTATAAAATAATTTCAAAGATACTCCTTACTAAATAACTAATGGACTCAACTTTTTATGACAATTCTCAAAAGATGTAATTTTATACTTTTGTAGGTTTTTATCATGGGCTTTGGAAACATAGGTCTTGAATTGGCAAAGCGCTTGCGCCCGTTTGGTGTAAGAATTATTGCCACTAAACGGAGTTGGACGCAAAATTCTAGCCAGTTCAATGGTAATAAAAGCAAACCAGAAGATGATACTTTCAATGTTTAATCTCTTACTCATTGGGGTCAATACCATTTCATAAAGGTGCGAGGGATGATCTTGTTGATGAGAAAGGTGATCACAAGGATATTTACAAGTTTGCGAGCATTGCGGACATTGTTGTTTGTTGCTTGTGTCTTAATAGCGAAACAGTAAGACTGCTTATTTGGTTACTTCTTGCCTCTGCAGAAATGATCATTTTAGAAATTGTTATAGGCATCACTTGACATGGATTCTAAGTCCTCTTAATTAGTTTCGGGTGCCTATCCTTGTTGATTGAATATTCATTTCGTATGCTTCAATTCTATATAAAATAACTATATGTCCTTCTCTTCTTCTATGGCTTGGGCCTTTTAGGTTGGATATTGGTGCATAGATATCCTTCTTCTACATTTTCGGAGAAAGGGAATTAGTATTCGATCTATTAGAAGTAGCTAAGAGTGTGGAAATGATGCATAATTTTTTTTCGTATGGGGAAGTTGTGGCTGATTTACCTCTTTTCAATTCGATGACTTTCACCAAAAGATATTTGCATCTTTGGGCTTCTAAAAGCTTTCTGTTGGCAATGCCACTGAATTTAAAAATCTAAAACCTTTTATTTACTGCAAGTTTTGTTGCTGCAATTTTATGTCCTCTATTTTGTTATTTTGTCAAGCTAATTGATTGTGGGAAGTCAAGTGCCAAGTTTGATGAGAAATTTATCTAATTGTGTTAGTTCAGACAATACCACATTTATGACTTATTCATTGAACATGTTTTGTGATTTTATTTCCAGGTCGGGATTGTTAATGAGTCATTCTTATCTTCGATGAGAAAGGTTCGTGTTTCGAGTAGTAAATTGAATTAAGTATTGAAAACTGCCAATGGAATTTTTGCTTCATATTTCTTTTCCTATGCTATATGCGTTAACTTAGTGTCTAATTACAGGGTTCACTTTTGGTAAATATTGCTAGAGGTGGTCTCCTGGACTATGAGTCCACTTTACATTCCCTCGACTCTGGTCACTTGGGAGGCTTGGGCATTGATGTTGCTTGGACTGAGCCATTTGATCCCAATGACCCTATTTTGAAGTTCAATAATGTGATCATCACTCCTCATGTTGCTGGAGTTACCGAACACTCGTATCGGTCCATGGCTAAGGTATTATGTAGGTATTGTTTTCTTGATATGATGGTGTCAGTTGTTTGGTTCTGTTTATCATGTCTCTTTCTAAATATTATATAAACCTTATGTTGGATTTCTTATCAGAGTAAATATTTATCAGCTGACAACTAAATTGGCTACCTGCTTTACTGCTAGCACAAATTGAACAAATAAGGATCAAATCCTATTATATATCTAGAACTTTCATGTCTATTTTATTTTAATCTATAAATTTTTAAATATTCCGTCTTAGTAGTTGAATTTTGCATTAAATTCTATTTTAGTTGTTGTATTCTTATAAATTATTTAATCTAATTGTATCACATCACACGATACAGACATCTTTTGTATAGTAAAAAATCAGTAGATGTCTATTACATAGCCAAGTGTTTGAAGTCAACAGTTTTTGTGCAAAGTTGGGCTAAAATATACCTTTGAGATCAAAATGAAATTAAAAAGAAAAAAATTGATGGATCAATTTTGGATTTAAAATTAGGAAACAAATTATAGCATGGAGATATGAATATCCATTGTATTGCTATTGCAAACAGAGAGAAAATTATAGCACTGAAACATTTCATGTAGCTTCTACTGTTCATGATTTTTAAGTTTTTCACAGGAAACTGTGTTAATGATTATTATTTCAGACATGTTAGCTCATTTTGATTGTGCTAGTTACTAAATGTGATCTTCTGCTAAACGGCTTCAAGATACAAGTTCGAGTGAATTCTATAATTTTCTTTTCCAGTAGTTCCCCATGGCTTTTAAGAACAGCTGAACTATCACATAACAGTGTTGTAAATTCCAATACCATTACATGTTATTCGTACTTATATTGTATATTGTCATAGTATATATTTATGTACAATATTAGTTTATTAGTCTTTTATCTTTTATTGTAATTTACTATTATTAGTTTAGGGCTTCCATGTATGCCTATATATATATTGTTTTCTAGTGTATAGAATGAAATAAGTTATTCTCCCCACTTGTTCTCACAATAACATGGTATCAGAGCATCTAGGTCTTTTCCTAGAGCAATTAGAGTTTTGTGAATTTTGTGCACCTTTAGGGTTGCTCTAGGACTTTTTCTAGAGCAATTGAGATTTTGTGAGTTTTGTGCACTTTTAGGGTTTGGGATTTAGAATACTACCTTAGACGGTTTGCTTTTCGACACCACCCAGCCAAAAAGGAAGCCCACCCCCCGATTTGAATAACCCTAGAATTCCATTGGAAAACACTCCGCGTGTGGGCCCCACGCGCCGCGGGAGTCCGCCGCCGTTTTTCCCACGCGCCGGCGCGTGAGTGGCCAAATTTTTTTCCGGCCACCGTGGTTCGCTCTTTTTTGCAATATCCGATCTTTGTGTGTGGTTATTTTGGTTGATATATGCTCGGATTTGAAGCTGTTTCAGAAAAGAATTAGGGCTTTTTGTTGGGAACTGTATTCAGATCTGGTTTTCAGAGTTTGTCCAACCATTTAGTTTTGATTTCGTAAATTTTGATTACATATTGTGTTTCTCCATTCTTCGTTGGAATATGGTCAGACAAAAACCTGTGGTGATATTTGATTTGGTTCAATTGGAGACTCAATCAACCTATGATTCATCTAAGAAGTCATTTGTTAATTCTGTGGATGAGTTTGCTAAATTTCAACAGTACCAGATATCATTGAAAGTGTCTTCATCATCTTCTGTGCCTAACTCTATTACTACTATGGTTGGTTCATGTAACATGAATTATTGTCTATTTTCATCTTTTACCACATGGGTCATAGATTTTGGTGCTACTGATCATATGACAGGTAATTTTAATTTATTTTCTACCCCTTTGTCATCCACATCCATTACTAATGTCACTTTAGCAGATAGATCAAAATCTACTGTTCTTGGATCTGGCACAGTAAACCTCACCCCTCTTTCTTTGTCCTCTGTTCTACATTTACCTCACATTTCTTTTAACTTGATCTTTGTTAGTAAACTCACTTGCGACCTTAATTGTTGTGTCTCATTCTATCCTGACTATTGCTTGTTTCGGGATCTTGTGACGAAGAAGATTATTGGGAGAGAACATGAATCTGGAGGACTTTATACTTTTGATCATTAAGTGCCAAAAGTTGTTGCCTGCTATGGAGTTGTTACTTCTTTTGAAGCTCATTGTCGTCTCGGTCATCCATCTCTCTTGGTATTAAGAAAGCTTTGTCCTCAGTTTCATGATTTGCCTTCATTAAATTGTGACTCGTGTTAGTTTGCCAAATTTCATTGTCTTAGTTTGAGCCCTAGGGTCGATAGATGAGCAAGTGCTCCATTCGAGTTAGTTCATTCTAATATTTGAGGTCCTAGTCCAGTTGTGTCCAAAACTGAATTTCGATATTTCGTTACCTTTGTTGATGATTATTCTCGCCTAACTTGGGTCTATTTTATGAAAAATCGTTCTGAGTTGTTTTCTCACTTCTACAATTTTCATGCTGAAATTCGAACTCAATTTGATATTTTTTTAAAATTTTAAGAAGCGATAATGCTCGTGAGTATTTTTCTGATGCCCTTGGGTTGTACTTGTGTAAGCATGGAATCATTCACCAATCATCTTGTGCATATACTTCATCTCAAAATGGGATTAGGCATCTTCTAGAACGGAATCTTCTTGAAACTGAACGGAAAAATAGGCATCTTCTTGAAACTACCAGAGCATTATCCTTTCATATGCATGTTTCAAAGCATTTTGGGCTGATGCAATTTCCACTGCTTGTTTCTTGATTAATCGAATGCCCTCATCTGTTCTTCATGATGAGATTCCTTATCATGTTTTATTTTCGACAAAACTTTTGTGTCCTATTGAGCCAAAAATATTTGGTTGTACTTGTTTTGTTCGAGATGTTCGTCCTAATCTGACAAAATTTGACCCCAAATCTTGGAAGTGCATTTTCTTAGGGTATTCTCGTGTTCAGAAAGGATACAAATGTTATTGTCCTAGCTTGAACAGGTATTTCGTTTCTCCCGATGTTACTTTCTTTGAGGACAAACCCTTCTCTCCATCAATACCTACTACAAGTCAGAAGGAGGATGACGATCTCTTTATCTATACAGTTGTTTCTCCTACATCCTCTTCTGATCCGCCCCCTTTGGTACCTGTCCCTGCTCGTCCACCTATTACTCAAGTCTACTCTAGACGACAACAACCTCCAGATAACTATCCTATCCTATAAGATTCTTCGACATCAGATCCAAGATCAAGTGATGACCTTCCTATTGATCTTCGTAAAAGTAAACGCACTTGTACTTTTCCTATTCCTTCTTGTGTCTCTTATGACCATTTATCATCTTCTACATGTTCTTTTGTTGCGTCTCTTGATTCTATCTCCATCCCTAAAACGGTCAGTGAAGCCTTGTCTCATTCTAGTTAGCGTGCCACAATGATAGAAAAGATGAATGCTTTAGATGATAATGGTACTTGGGATTTAGTAACCCGTCCTGCAAGAAAGAAAACTATCGGATGTAAATGGGTATTTGCAATCAAGGTCAATTCTGATGGGTCAGTTGCTTGATTAAAAGCACGTCTTGTTGCTAAAGGTTATGCTCAGACCTATGGGATTGATTATTTTTATACTTTTTCTCCTGTTGCCAAATTAAATTCTGTCAGGCTATTCATCTCCATGGCTGCTTCTCAGAGTTGGCATTTGCATCAACTTGACATTAAAAATGTCTTTCTTCATGGTGATCTTCAAGAAGAAGTTTATATGGAGCAACCTCCAGGGTTTGTTGCTCAGGAGGAGAATGATAAAGTATGTCGTCTTCGCAAATCTTTGTATGGATTGAAACAAAGTCCACGAGCATGGTTTGAAAAATTCAGTCAAACACTTGAACAGTTTGGAATGAAGAAGAGCAAGTCTGATCACTCTGTCTGTCATCGACGATCTGAGAGAGAGATTATTCTACTTGTTGTATATGTTGATGATATTATCATCACTGGAAACGATGCATCTGGTATTGTATCTCTCAAAACTTTATTTCATAGTTAGTTTTATACTAAAGACTTGTGAACATTAAAGTATTTCTTGGGTATTGAAGTAATAAGAAGCAAGAATGATATTTTTATGTCTCAAAGGGAATATGTGCTTGATTTACTATCTTAAAGGGGAAAATTGGGAGCCAAGCCATGTAGTACTCCAATGATGCCTAATTTACAACTGACAAAAGATGAAGAATCTTTTGAAGACCCTGAGAGATATAGAAGATTAATTGGAAAAATTAAATTATCTCACAGTGACACGACCAGACATAGCTTATTCAGTAAGCATCGTAAGTCAGTACATGTCTTCACCTACAGTAAATCATTGAGCTGCAGTACAACAAATTCTATATTATTTGAAAGTTGAACCTGGACGAGGGATCTTATATAAAGATCATGGTCATATGAATATTGAGTATTTTTCAGATGTTGACTGGGCTAGATCAAAAGAAGATCGATCTCTGGATATTGTGTTTTTGTTGGTGACAATTTAGTTTCATGGAAGAGTAAGAATCATAATGTAGTCTCGCGATCAAGTGCTGAATTAGAATATAGAGCTATGACACAATCTGTATGTGAAATAATGTGGGTGCGTCAACTCTTGATTGAGTTAGGCTTTAATGTTACAGTTCCAACCAAGTTGTGGTGCGACAATCTAAGCTGCCATTCATATATCATCCAACCCAGCATTTCATGAGCGGACTAAATATATTGGAATTTTTTGTCATTTTGTTAGTGAGAAAATACAACAAGGTTTGGTGTCTACTGGATATGTGAAGACTAGAGAGCAATTAGGAGATAATTTCACGAAAGCTTTAAATGGAGTTCGAGTAGATTACCTTTGTAACAAGTTGGACATGATTTACATATATGCTCCAACTTGAGGGGGAGTGTCATGGTATATATTTATGTAAAATATTAGTTTATTAGTCTTCTGTCCTTTATTATTATTTACTATTATTAGTTTAGGGCTTCCATGTATGCGTATATATATGTTCTCTAGTGTATAGAATGAAACAAGTTATTCTCCCCACTTGTTCTCACAATAACATATATTTTGAAGTTCATCGTCGTAACGACCATTGCTGTTAGCATCAGGCGGTAGCCCTAACACCTCATTATCAGTTGTTATAACACATTATGGATTGTAAAAGTATTCTCATGTTATTTGAAACCTTTATTTGGCCACTTGGTAGTGTGCTCAATTGTATAATCAACCAACAAGGATTGATATGCTCCATACATGAACTGCAGGTTATAGGAGATGTTGCCCTTAAACTTCATGGTGGATTGCCCTTGACGGGGATCGAGTTTGCCAACTAATTTGTTGCACCTGACCTAGCTAATCTGGAATGAAGATGCTTGTCCGTTAGAACAATTGACTTTTAAGTAACAATAATAATAAAATGTTTATGAAACTCCATTTCCATTGAGTTGTCTTCAAGTATATGTATACCGATATCAGAGAGCCATCGATCAGCTCTGTGGCTGCAGCTCCCAGCCCTGTGATCACACAATGCCTGCAAAGACTTGCATTGGCCTTTAAAAATAGAATTTTATTATCATCTGTGTTTTTCCTCTACGTATTCATCACATTCAGTAGAGAGTTCTACTTTATATGTTTCGTTTCGAGTTGTGGAATTACGCAGGAACGGGGTGTTCACAGTTCATCAAAGATGGAATTTAGAAGAAAAATAACAGAATTTGGTTGGACAGAAATGGAGTTCTGGATACCCCCGCCTTTTCTCTTTTCCAACTATGGGTAATACTTCCAAGACGTATTTTTTGTTACAAAATTCAGATATAAGATAGGTTTTAGTATTATGTCAGCATAATTAATGTTATAAAATTATTGAAAAATATTCAATCAACCTATCCTTATCGTAGCTAATAGAAAAACATTAGCAATAACCAAATAAAAATATATAGCAAAACTAAAGCTTAAATTGTATGTTTTGAAAACGTGGAGATACAAAGGTGAAAGCCTAGATTGTAAATGTAATTTACTTAGCGTGTGTTTGATATGTCTTTCTATCTATAAAATATTTTTAATAACAATATTTTTATATTTTATATTTTATAAAAATACTTTAAATAATAATTTTATTTGGTTGCATTTCATTCAAAAGTAATTCTCTTATGTATTTTTTTTCTTAGTACATATTTTGAAGATTTATTGCTAATCACTTTAAAGTTATTTTTAGATAATCTATCTATCTAGTGTTATTTCAAAAAATAGTTTTTAAATTAATCTATTTTATTAGGGTGCATTTTATTTATTAAAATAAAAAAAAATACATTTTTATCATCTAAAATTATTCAAGAAACCATACTAAACACGTTTTACATCATTATTTTTTTTAAAGATGTTCATAAAAAAAATAATTTATGTAGAAAGTATTTTTTATTTTTTCAAAAGTTATCCCAAAGTCTAAAATATGATTGGGTTTTTACTAAAAAATGTTTTCTATTATATTAAGTTTTAAATTAGGTTTGAGTCTATACAGTAAAGGAGTTAGGGAAAAATAAGCGAGGTTAGTGGCAAAATACTAGTACGCAGCAAAATGATTATTTTTAAAGTTTAGAAGTGAAAAGATAATTAGGTAGAATAAAATTAAAAATTTAAGATGAGAGGTGAGACCTTATAGTAATCACAAGTTTGATTTCCATTCGGTGAGAGGTGTTTATTTGGGTCCAAGTCCTGTGCATAAAGGACACCGATGTCTCCTTCCTTCAGGAAAAATTATAATATCCAAACATGTTCAATTCAATGAAGAAATGTTTCCATTTGCCAATAATTTTGAAACTCCAAATTCACCTACCACTACTCAAAATTTAGCCCCTTCATTTAATCCATGGCTGCCCTCCCCTACCACACCACATGAGTTTTCTGACACCTCATTGTCAAGTACCCATCATATGGCTAATCCTACTCCATCTCCTATCAACTCTACTCTCCCAGCTACACCACAAAACCCATTGCCCACTCCATTTTCTTCTCACTATTGACACCATCTTCTCCAAATAGCCTTTCTCCTTCTTGCGCAAATACTCAACCATCTCCTAGACCAAACACCTCTTCTTCAATTGATGTTACTTCTCTGCCACCTTCAACACATACACCAGCCCCTATATCGACTCACCCTATGATAACTCGCGGCAAAGCGGGCATTTTTAAACCAAAGATTTGGGCTGCCACTTCTCACACGGACTGGTCGTTGATTGAGCCTACGAAAGTTCAGGATGCTTTAGCTACGCCACAGTGGAAGGAGGCCATGGATGTTGAGTTTGATGCACTTCAACGCAATCAAACATGGACACTGGTACCATCTTCTCCTTCCATGAATATTGTGGGAAACAAGTGGATATTTCGAATAAAACGAAACTCCGATGGGTCGATTCAACGTTATAAAGCTCGGCTTGTTGCCAAAGGCTTTCATCAAAACCCGGGAGTAGACTTTTTTGAAACGTTTAGCCCGGTTGTCAAGGCCTCGACGATTCGGGTCGTTCTCACACTTGCCGTGTCCTATGGGTGGCCTATTCGAAAACTTGACTTCAACAAAGCTTTTCTGAACGGCCGACTTACTGAAGATGTGTATATGAATCAACCATCGGGGTATGTGGATACTAAGTTTCCAAATTTTGTGTGCAAGCTGAACAAAGCCATCTATGGCCTCAAACAAGCTCCACGAGCCTGGAACACAACTCTTACCTCGGCGCTGTTGTCTTGGGGATTCACCAATTGCAAATCTGACACTTCACTGTTCGTTCGCCGCCACGGTACATCTATCACT
>JAOANK020000004.1:558585-572522 GCA_026257165.2 Telfairia occidentalis
AATATTTTTGGAATAAGTTTTGAAACTACAATATTTTTGGAATTTCTTTTATAAACAACAATATTAAAATAAAATGTGCCATTTGGGAGCTTCGTTTCTCTTCCATTTTTTCTGACTTTCGTGGGCGCTGTTCATATTCAATTCCCAAATTCCAATTCCAAATTGATTCGAGGAATTTACTACTGATCCTCAGATCTACTCTCAATCTCCAATCTTTCGTCGATACAGAATCAGAATCAGGAAAAAATGTCCAGTGACAGCGACGACTTGGACGAGGACGAGTTGCTGCAGATGGCTCTCAAGGAGCAAGAAAAACGCGATGTCAATTATCTCACTAATTCTCGAAAGCCTGTTGCAAATTACGTTCAACCGCCGTCTCAGCCTCGGAAATCGGCTTCTGCAGCTGCTGTGCCTTCTAAAAACAGTGGCAGTAATGCGCAGGCTAAGGGTGGTCGGAGGGTTGTGGACGACGACGATGATTCGGAGGTTGAGATGCTGAGCATTTCCAGTGGCGACGAGGATTCCACGAAAGATCATCGAGCGTCCGCTTCTGGTGGTCGCGCCGGTAGGGCGGCTAGGTCCTCTGGCAGGGACGATGATCCGGGCTGGGACGGCGAGGAGCCTCATTGCTGGAAGCACGTTGATGAAGACGAGGTTATTCAATGTTGTTATTTTAAAATTTCGCTTCAATGTTTTTCTACTTATACTGCCTTCTCGTCGAGTTTTAGTTGTTTTAGGAGAGTGATTGAATTTCGTTTTCTCTCCTTTCGTTGAAATCTTTAAATATATTGAGATGCCTAGCATTTTTTGGTTTGTCAAACCTTTGGAAATGGTGACTCAGTAACCAGTAGTTTTGCGTATCTAGATGGCTGCAATCAAGTTACATTTATCACGTTTTTGGGTCAATTCCTTCTGTTGAGTGTAACTTTATTCTCCTCCACTTGGTCGGGGAGAATACGTGCTCAATGTCTATCTATAAATTAATCATCAATTGAGGGTTAATACTATTTTCTTTCACAGCTGGCTAGAAGAGTACGTGAAATGCGGGAGACAAGAACAGCACCCGCTCCTCAGAAGTTCGACCGGAAGGTATCTGCAGTCATTAGACCGGGACTCAACCATTTGCAGTCATTTCCTCGTGGCATGGAGTGTATAGATCCACTTGGCTTGGGGTAAGTGTTTTTCTGGCTTGGATTTTGTAATTGGTTCAGGATCTTATGACTACTCCTGTCATAAACTTAATTTTGTAATAAAGTTTAGAACAACATGATTCTGGGTGTGTTTGATTGGTGATGTAAGGAATAAATCAATTTCTGGATTCTTAATTTATTATATTCTTGCAATTTATTTTTTTGAACAAGATATATTCTTGCAATTTATGCCGTGCTCCAAATTATAAGTGCCTATTTTTTAATCTCTTATTGTGTTTTTGCAATCTCATCCATGGTTCGGGTGGATATCTCATCTTCAAGTACTTTCTCCTCCATGGAAATATTGTTTCTTAATCTAGAGCTATGGTTGTGGCCGCTTTCTTTATGTTGTTAAAAATAGACAATCCCTCTTTGTAGTATGTATACACTTCGCGTTCCCAACATTTTGAGAATGGAGCAAGGAGTGCCATTTGGTACACGACATATTTTGGGAGTACTCACTCTAAAGAAGTTTGTCCCAGGATTTATTTTTGGAAATTCTCTTTGTTCTTTACCATTTCTTATCTTACAAAGTTTATAATGAGGGGCACACATGTTTTTGGAATGAGATATGGCTGGTAAATTATACATTGGTGAGAAGATTCCCCATCCTTTTTGCATTATCATTAAAGAAACAAGTTGCGGTGAAAGATTTATGGTCAACAGAATCTGATTTTTGGAACCTAAGGTTTATAAGAAACGTAAAGGATGTAGAAATTGACGAATGGGCTGTCTTATAACATCACCTCTCCCTCTTCTAGTTGCCACAAGCCCTGGTTAGATGCATCTAGAAGTTGGAAAGAAGCAGAATTTTTTCTCCACAAACTCCGTTCTATGCGATCTTGCTTGCCCTAAGCTTGATGAACCCCTTTTATTTGAGATGCATCTAGAAGTTGGAAACAAGCATAATTTTTTCTCCACAAACTCCTTGTTATGCGATCTTGCTTGCCCTAAGCTTGATGAACCCCTTTTATTTGATTCTATATGGAAAGACCACTTCCCAAGTTCTTTGGGAGGTGAGCCACAAAGCTATCAATGCTCAAGACAAGCCCAGTCAATATGCCTGAAAAAATTGTCATATTTGAGATCTTTATTTTTGCCTTTGTCCAATGGAAAGCGGAATGAACCTAGGCTTGAAGAACTTATATTGAAGGTGAGTCACCACTTCAACCAGAGATCGAACAAGGCTTCTTTTGATCGTTGAGGATCGCTTTGCGCCTGAATCCACTCACTATCTTTTTGCATGAAGGGATAAAGAAAGGCTCTACCAAACATACATTGCTAAAGAATAATTGTGCACTCAAAGGATATGTCATCAAAGAGTTTTCAACATTCATTCTCGAGCGAAGAGCGAGTTCAACACCAAAGAAAGGTTGAGCATCTATTCCTTGCCTTGAGGGCTTACGAGTTGTGGGCATAGTTGAACAAGACTCGTATTAAGATATATATGGAGTATCAGAGGGGTTACAGTGGTTGGACCAAAACTAGAGCACCTTGAAGATAAGTTTTTTTTTTGGATAAGAAACAATTACATTGATTGAATGAAATTTACAAAAGAGTAGTTGTCCAACGATTACAACAAAGATGGTTGGTTGCTGATTAAAGAAGCAAGGCTGTAATTACAAAAAGGGTTTTTTCCTCTTGCACCAAGATAAGACTAAAAAGAGAATGATATCAATGATGGATTCCTTGTTGCGATCCATTCTTTTGAAGATACGGGAGTTCCTTTCATTCCAAACGACCCAAAGGTAGGCACGGTTTAGGTTCCATTTTCCACCTTGTATCCCACTGTATGGAGCCAAACTTGGCAGCTATCACCTTACGCCATAAAGAATCTTTTTCACCTTGAAAACGCCAAATTCATTTAGCCAGTAAGGCTTTATTGCGAAGCATAAGATTAGTTATTCCCAAACCCCCATCAAAGAGAAGAAGCTTAACTTTGCTCCATTTTAAGTGATGGCTAGATGAACTCTCCTTATTTCCAGACCAAAGAAAACGAGCGAATAATTGTTCAATAGAAAAGCGATTTTTTTGGGAAGATAGAAGAGGGAGAGGTAGTAGGTAGGGAGATTTGAGAGGGTGGCTTGAATGAGGGTAAGACGACCCCCTCTGGAAAGAAAATTGGAGCTCCAATCACGAAGCCTCTTTTCCACTTTATCCAACACAGGCGACCAAAAATGGATCTTTTTAGGATTACCATTCAGAGGGAGGCCAAGGTAAATAGAAGGCTAGAAACCTGCTTTACAACCGTATCTATCATCAGCAAAGAGGAGAGTCGTTGAGTCTTCACAATTTACCCCAAGGATTTCTGATTTCTGCCGGTTAGTGTTAAGCCTAGAGCAATGCTCAAACCTGCTGATTATACTAAAAAGATTATCCAAGCTGCTGTCATCATTTGAGGAGAAGAGCAAAGTATCATCCGCAAAAAGGAGGTGTTTGTTGGCAATGTCGTTTCGAATTTCAAAACCTCTAATCTCTCTTTGTTGAGAAGCGTGGGTTAGCATGCCCCTAAGACAATCCATAATCAGAGAGAGGTCTCCTTGGCAAAGACCACATGTGGCCTTGATTTTTACCCTAGGCCTTCCATTAACGATGATAGAGAAATTTACCGAAGAGATGCATCCCTTGATCCATTTCCTCCAACGATGCCCGAAGCCGTTTGCTTGTAAGACAACATCAAGAAAGGAACAGTCAACCTTGTCAAAGGCTTTCTCAATATCAAGTTTGATCACCCTACCTAGCTTTTTTCTTCTTTGGAAATTTTCAATGGTCTCGTTGGCAATCAAAGAGGCATCTAAGATTTGTCTATTATGGACAAATGCGGATTGGTATTCTGATATTGTGAGAGGGATAACCTTCTTCAATCTTTCGGAGAGCACTCTAGCCACAATATTGTAAAGACAAGTTGTGAGACTTATAGGCCTATAGTCCCCACGATTTTGGCATCGATCTTCTTAGGAACAAGAGCAATATAGGTTTCATTCAAGTTGGCATTGATGATGGCATTCTGAAAAAATCTTGGAACACTGGAAGAAGGTCAACTTAATAATGTTCCAAGACTTTTTAAAGAACTCAGTTGTAAAGCCATCGGAACCCGACGGTTTGTTGCTACCAAGATTGTCAACAGCTAGCTTAATCTTCTTTAATGAGATTCTTCTAACCAATAGGTTAGTAGAGAGCCTAGCTTCTTCTAGGGAATCAATAGATGCTATGTCTGCGAGAGCTTTTGATTTTTGAGTGGGGATGTGCCCAAAGGTCTCTTGGTTCCAAGCTTTCAAAGCCAGCTTAAAACTCCTTAATTTTTTAATGAAATCGTGTCTAGGCCAGCGAACTATTGGATTTGAATGAAACTCAAGGGTAAAGGGAGCTTGAAGGAGGCATTTTGATCTGCAGGGATGGGACTTCGATCAAAATAGTTGGGGAGAGTTCGAGATCCTTGATCCTTAGTGTAGAGAAGCTTGTAAAAATCCACAAATTAAGTCACAATGTCTACATCACTTAGGGAGCTAGAGCCGTGTCTTGAAAGAATTTCGGTGATAGAATTTTTCCTTTTCTTAGCAGCAACGTATCTATTAAAGAAACTCGTGTTTTCATCACCCACTAGAGACCACTTAAGCTAGCATTTTTGCCTCCAAAAAGTTTCTTCTTTGGCAGTAATAGTTAAGAGCTCCTCCTTTAATGAGATACTTCTAACCAATAGGTCAGTAGAGAGAGGCCCAGCTTCTTCCAGGGAATTAATAGATGCTATGTTCGCAAGAGCTTTTGATTTTTGAGCGGGGATGTGCCCAAAGGTCTCTTGGTTCCAAGCTTTCAAGCCAACTTAAAACTCTTTAGTTTTTGAATGAAACCTTGTCCACGCTAGTCAGCTATTGGATTTTGGTTCCACCAATTTTCAAGAAAAGTCATAAAGCTTGGGTGCTGAAGCCACATGTTCTCAAACTTAAAGGATGAGGGGCCCCATTTCAAGTTGCCTAAAGATAGTTGTAGAGGGTAGTGATTAGAGGAAGGCTGCTCAAGTCTTCTAACTGAAATGTTGGAGAATTTTCTAACAATAGACTCAGTGATGAGGAAGCGATCAATGCGAGAGAGGGTAGGAGGATCGTAGAAATCTGACCTGGTATAGATGCCATTACTCAGTGGAAGGTCAATCAAACCATTCTGAGAGATGAAGTTGCTGATCGTCTTCATGACTGGAGTTGGTTGTGTACCATTTGAGTTTTCATTAGTCCAACAAATGATGTTGAAATCACCCTCATTATCCAATTCTCATTGCAAAGTCCGGCTAAGTCCTCTAATTCTTGCAAAAAGTGACGGGCGGGCCATAAATCCCTGTCAGCCAAATACTAAAACCATCAGCTAAAGAGAAATTTAGGGTGAGAGAATAAGCACTTTCAGTAATGGAGGAGGTGGAGAATGATGGGTCATTCTAGAGGATAATGATACCGCTTGAAGAACCTCAGGCATCAAGGGAAGACCAACTAATGTTTTTGTTGCTCCATAGGGATTTGATCGGGAAACGATCAACTTTGCAACATTTTGTTTCTGGGAGGATGGCAATAAAGGGATTGTATTCAAGAATGGTCGATTTTATCATAGCTATTTTTTTCCAGGAGCCCATACCTCCGATGTTCCAAGAGATGATAATCATAAGGTAATGTCTTGTCCCTTCCCGTTGTCAATGACTGGAGTTTTCTCATAATTAATGGATGTATGCGGGTTTTTGAGCTCTGTGAGGCCTTTAGCTTGCTTGGTAGAGAATAAAAGCAGTCACGTGCGACTGTAGAGCACGAAGGATTTTGTACTAGCTGTCATGAAAACAGTCTCTTTTTAGAATAATAATGGAGGATGTATCCAGGGATAACATTTGTTTTTTTGGTGGGGGAGTAAGAGGCCTTTATGATAGAGGTTGCAGCTAAAGACGTTTGGGTGGTTGAGAAGGGTTGGGTAACAAAGGGGCTTTAATTTTTGATGGGGAAATGGAGCCTTTAATGGTCTTTCGAGTGTTTGAGCTATAAAAAGTAACGAGCTCCTTGAATAAGAGCCAGCCTTTCCTCTCATCACCAATAGGAACAATGAGTTTGTTCAGACCTCCATTGTTGTCTAGGTGGACTAGCTCAGCAAAATAACCCTGCTTGTTGATAGTTTTATCGACCCAAACAATCTATTCATCTATTCTTACCTCCTTGAAGAACTTGTGGTTTAGGGAGCTGTAAGAGGGTCGAGAAGCAGTCAGAGATCCATCTAAGAGTACTCCAGTGGACTGTAGTGAAGAAAGTTTTATCACGTCGTTTCTCTGAGATCCGGACTCGGTTTCCATCAGCTTTGATAGAGAAAACCTTTTTATCAATGGTTATCGAAGAAGATGGGGCAAAGGGGCTAGGGGGAGGAGGTGGTTGTTTGAGATCCATCTTTTTGGAAGGGTAGAGTTTGAGCTATATGCTTAACTCAGAAAAGGTTTTTGTAAAACCGTACTGTTCTTCCATACCAAACACACTCATTATGGTCTTAGGTTTATTCCACCTTGAAGATAAGTTAAAAGGCATTAAGAATTCATGGGGTCGTTCAAGTTAGTCAATTTATCTTTCGATTATTTGTGTTAAGAAATTTGTTATTTCTTCTTTAGATATGCTGTACAATTGATGAAATTTTTATCTAAAATGACTCCTCTCGACTCAACTTAAATTTTTTTTAAAAAAATAAATTTAAAGGTTAATGAAAAAAAATTAAATTACAAGTTTAGTCCCTAAACTTTCAGGTTTGTGTCTAATAGGTCTATGAACTTTAAAAATGTCTAATTTTGTATCTAATAAGTTCTTGACATATTTAACATTTTAAAAATTAATAGATCCATTAGACATAAAATTGAATTTTGGATCTAGTAGGACCCTAAATTTTTAATTTTATGGCTAATAAGATTGTGAATTAAAAAAATATCGATTTGATTCAGATTTATTAGATGCAAAATGGAAGTTCAAGGACCCATTGGACACAAAATTGAAAATTTAGGGACTTATCAAAATTTTTTTAAAGTTTAGGGACCTATTAGATAAAAAATTAAAAGTCTAGAGACTTATTTGACACTTTTTAAAGTTCAAGGACTTAGTAACACAAACCTGAAAATTGAGGGTCTAAAATTGTAATTTAACCTTGAAAAACCAAAGAAATGCTTGTATAGACATTATTCTTGCTAATGTGGGTTTGTATTGCACTTACAGGGTAATAGACAATAAATCATTAAGATTGATCACAGAGGCGTCTGAGAGCTCTCCTTCCAAGTCTGATAAAGATTTCATTGACGGTGCCCTGCGTGGTATGTCTTCTTTCTTGGTTATGGTGTACAAATGCGTGTTGACCGTGTTTTTGCTTTTCTAAGAGATATCTGTTGAGCAAGAGTATTGCATTTTTCTCCAAACATTCTTTGTAACTACTTCGTCAATGTTGTGGCCCACGAGTGATGGCTCTATTGATAATGATATTGTCCAGTTGACTTAATCTTTCTATTCAAGGTCCAAACCCTCCCAATGACCCAACCTACTTATAACTTTGTTAAAAAAGAAACAATATGGCCTCAACATGTAAAGTTAGGTTTGATATTCTTTCCTGTTTTCTTTATATAGCTCTTAGCTCCATTGTATAGAAATGAACAAGAATAAATAAGTCTTTGCTGAAGTCTTTACTTTCTCTTTTATTCTTCTTATTGAAAATATTGTTTCTCATGAGAAGAAAACAAGTTTATTATCAATGGAGATATGAGGTTTGCTCCAATTTCGTGGTATTCCCTTTAAGCTTCTTTGGTCTTGAGCTGTAGCCCTTAGAAGGGCATTGCTCAGAGTCATCTCGAGTTCTTACAAATTTGTTCCTTCTTTTCATTTATTGGGGGTGGGATTTGATTTTTGGAGAGTATGTTATCCATACTTTATATCTCTAGTTGTCCCGAGACTTTATATCTCTCATTGCTCCAACTGGCTTTGGAATGTTGAGTTCTCTGGTTTTGTTTCTCGCAAGTGCTACAGAATATTATTATAAGGTCATGGTTACATTAAGATTTGTTCAGGCATTCATACTTCTTCTCGGTGCTTGCATCAGTTAGGTACTTTAGGCTATCACTTATTGCCTATGGTGCTGACAAATACATTTTATGTTCATATTGGCAGAGAAGTTGCTGTATTTCTCTGAAAAATTTGATGCAAAGATTTTCATTTCTCGGATACACCAAGACACAAGTGCCGCAGATTTGGAGAAAGGTGCTTTCGCTTTAAAAACTGACCTTAAAGGACGGACGCAGCAAAGAAAACAATTAGTCAAAGACAATTTTGACTGCTTTGTATCATGCAAAACCACAATTGATGGTATGCAACAATTACTTGTCAAGTTTGACTTCAGCTGACTATGGCTATTGGAATATTTCCTCAAACGTTTTTTTTCTTCTTTTTTTATTCAGCTTTTTACAGTTTCATCTTCTGACATGAATATGCATTTTCTATTGATCATGATAGTAATGTTTTTAATTCTTAGATATTGAGTCCAAGTTGAGACGGATTGAAGATGACCCCGAAGGTTCTGGAACTTCGCATTTATTTAATTGTATTCAAGGAGTGAGCAAGCAAGCAAATCGAGCTTTTCAGTCTCTGTTTGAGAGACAGGTCGGTGTAGTTTCAAAACTGAGAAAGGAATTTTGAAGTTTTGAACTCTTGATTGCAAATTGATTATATGAAGTTTCATTTTTCAGGCACAAGCTGAAAAGATCAGATCAGTCCAAGGAATGCTACAAAGGTTCAGAACGCTTTTTAACTTGCCTAGTACCATTCGCAGCAGCATTAGTAAGGGTGAATATGATCTGGCAGTTCGGGAATACAAAAAAGCAAAGTCAATTGCTTTGCCATCTCATGTAAACTTCAGTTTTATACCCTCTCATACTTTGTTTACATAATATTTTACCACTATGCATGAGGGAGCTCTCGATTTGATTTTTGGGCTGAAGCCACTCATAACTTTGTGTCAACTGTCAACAGAGGTGTTTTCTAAATCTGCTTTTGCAAAGTTGTGAACCTTAGCGCTCCACCCTCTTTCAAAGTTCTGTATATACGTTTCACCGTTTTACATGCTCTTGTTTCAAGTCATTCAAATTTGGCAAACATATTCTGCCTATCTTCAATAATGGTTTTCATGCTCAATGCAGAGTGAATAATGTTGATAAGTACTTGGTTTAAGCTGTGTTTTGCTTTCTCTTAGCCAATTTTGCTGTATTGTATATCTTATTGATTGTTGTGTAATTTCTCTTCATTTATGAAAGTTCTTTGCATGAATGGAAAAGATATTGAAAATATCTAACGTGCAATTTATTTATATCTATATCAGTGGCAAAGCTACTGGATTTCTTTATCCTGAGATAATTCTGTACCTTAATATTCTTCTTGTATGTGGTAAATGTTTATACGATAATTTCGTAATAAAAATGAAACATTATTACGTCAATGATAACTTATGGGAAGGAAGGGTTCCAGTGAAAGGTATTACAGTTTCAGGACATTGGAAATGTAATCTGTGTATCATCCAAGCACCTGAAACTCAAATTTCGAACTATCAAACAAACAAATGATATAATCCATGATGTCGAGATATTTTTGCATTTGACAATGCCTTCCTAAGAGGTGTTCTCTTTCTAATTCTTTTAAGGATTTTTCTCCATTTGATATCTTGTGTAATTGGAATGATTTTATCTTTCCTCCTTAATGTTTTTATTTTGTTTTTCTTTTGATTTTCACTCCTTTTTGGGGCTTGTTTCACTTTGAACATTGTATCTTTTCATCTCTTCAATGAAAAGTTCTTTCTTCTTCTTCAAAAAAAAGAAAGAAAAAAAAATTGATCATGCCTTCTTGGAAATCTAACATAGAACTGACAAATGAAAATTTCTGCACAAACTCAGTGTATTGCTCGACTTGTGAAATTTTACCCAAAGAGTGTTAATTTTCTTCCACTTTCCTTATGTTAGTCCTTGCTAATTTCCTCTTCATTTACAGAGCAATGCTTAGACACTGACATCAGTCTGAATATTGGAATACCTTGGCTATTAGTCCATGTGTTTTAATTATCTTGCATTGTCAAATTTAATTCATTCTTTTTATGTATCATTTTCTAAGATCTGATGTGTAACAGTATATCATGCCCAAGATCTAAGGTATAACAATTGTAAGTTAGGACAATGTATTTAGTTTACAAAGTTAGATTTTGATGACTTGTTGAATGACAATTAAGTGTTCACAGTGCTATGTGTTAGTCTCAGGTGGGAATTTTGAAAAAAGTTCTTGAAGAGGTTGAAAAAGTGATGCACGAGTTCAAAGGCACACTCTACAAGTCAATGGAAGACCCACAAATAGATTTGACAAATGTGAGCTTTCTTTTAACTATTCTTATATTTTTTTCAATTGATCCGCTACAAGATAGAAAGTTTTGGATATCATCTTGATGCCTTATGGCTTCCACGAGCATCTTTATAGTTATGCGGGGAGCAACAATTATTTCTCACAAATGTAAGAGTGAGCTCTGTTTTTACGCATTTAGTCTTGCTGCAAGTTACGTGTTATGGAATTATATTTAAATAATTCTTATACAAGAAGAAAATGATGTTTGCATCTTCGGTTTAAGCTTTCCTTCATGGTTTTAATTCAGTTGGACTGATTGCATCATATGCATGATTAATGATGATGGTTTTATATTGTAAGTGGTAGTTTTATACATCAGAGAACCTTGCTCCTTTTGGTTACTGTTTTCCCTCCTTTTTATGGTCGTTCAATTTGCCTATAGAGCAATTTTAAGTTGTAATTGTAGATTAATGCATGTATTTTCTATAACTTAAACTGCAAGCCGAACAACATAATTATAAATCTTGAAGCTCTGTGATTATTATTTAGATAGTAGCGTATGGAGGATATGCATGATAAACCTTAGAATGTGCACGAGTATATCTTAAATAGAGGTGTTAATGGTACATCGTTGGCTCAAAACCTGCAAAAATCAAAAGCTGGTATAGTCTATGGGTCAACTTAGTGAGGAAGTTTGGAGGTTGTTAGATTTAACACCTCTCTTTCGACGTTCGTTACTAATCTATTTTGTAATTATGAGTTTGGTTTACTTATTTTGAATGGGAGAGCGTTTTTGTAGCTAGACTTTGGTCTCCCTTTCTTTGAACTTGTTTTTTGTATGCCCTTGTTCTTTCTTTGGGCTTGTTTTTGTTTGCCCCTTGTTTTTCTTTCATTCTATCAATGAAAGCTCGGTTTCTTATCCAAAAAAAAAAAAAAAATGGAGGAACTACTTAATGCAATCCATGAGATAATTTTGTAAACTAAACTCAGACAGCTATAGCCTTTGTCTTTCCTAAAATTTACTTTGCAGAAATTTGTTCAAATTTGTAGGGATGTCTTTAAAATTCCTATTGGTTCGTCTTATTCTTTCCAAAACCATAGAATAAGTTGTGGCTTCTTCACAGTTGATGCTTTGCGATGTTCTCATTTTATATGCTCTTGGATCCCCTACTTTTTTTGTTAATAAAATTTGTCGGGCTAGCTAATTTTTCTTTTGATATTTAATATAGCTTGAAAACACTGTGAGACTATTATTGGAGCTGGAGCCTGAATCTGATCCTGTGTGGCATTATTTAAACATACAGGTAAACCGTGCTTTCTCATGGCATTTGAATTTTCTGACCATATTTTCAATACGTGGCATGCTATTCATTATTAGACTGGGCACATTTTATTGAACTATATTTAATTAGTTGTGCTGGTTATTCCATAACTTGGGTAAGTATGTATGTTCACTTCCGAAGTGTTGTATTATTAGAGCTATTTTAATTTGAAGCCAATACAAATAAACAAAATTCTTGTAGCTTTTCATTCAATCAAGCAAAAGCTAGAAAGCATCGACACTTTATTTTTTGGAGAGTGTCGGCTCCGACATGTGAAAAAGAGCGCCTGATTATTTAATTATTCTTTTTTAACTTTCTGACATCTCGACGACATGCTTGGGACACATCTAAAAACACAAATTAGACCGTTTTCTAGATTAAAAAGCCCCCACATTGTGGAAGTTTAAGGTAATAAACATGTTTACCTAAAAAAGAAACCTAATCCAAATGTATTAGGAAGGAAAATACTTTTTTGATTCAAATTCAAGTTTATTTAGTGCACCGTATTCGATTATTAATATTGTTGGTTAATTCACACTTTTTTTATGAATGGTATTTTTTTAAAAAAGGAGGCAACTTTTCATAGAAATGAATGAAAAGATACAAAGTAAAAAGCAAACTCCCAAGGGAGATACAAAACAAAAGCGTACAAAAGCAAAAATTAAGAAAAACAAGCCCAAACCAGAAACTAAGAAGGGAAAATAAAAGCATTTCAGTTACAAAAGATGGTGGAGGGTGAATAGCCTGCAAAAGGATTGGACAAAGAACACCATAACGAAGCCTTGAATATAGAAGTAGTGAAGCATTACTCTCAAGGGCGATGTTTGGCCTAAAAAATTTGTTGATTACGTTCAAACCAAAGCTCGTAGTAAATTGCCTTAACCGCATTACACTAGAAGAGATTGCCTTTGGCTTGAAGAGAGGGACCAGCAAACAGATGCAAAAAATTGTTTCTCGAGGAGCAAGAGAAGACCCAGGTGAGATTAAAGAGGATAATAGAGAGCACTAAACAATTGAAGAAAATCTGCACCGAAAGAAAATTTGGAACTCTGATTCTGGCGCATTCCAATAGAGAACATAAATAGATGATTGTAAAGCAAATGAAAGCATTTTTCTTTGAAGAGAATGCATAGTGTTTACATGACTATGAAGCAAAATCCATGCAAAAACACTAATTTTTTTGGGCCATTTGGTTTTCCATAAGGCTCCAAATGACTCCTTTGCCATTGAGTGAGAAGAACCATAAAATTTGACCAAAGGGCTTACTGAGAAAATTCCAGAATTGTCAAGCTTCCAAAGCAACTTATCTTCCATGCTTCTGGGGGAAAATGGACCCAAAATATATAAAAGAGAAATAAATTTAGAGGCTTCAACGTCTTTGACGTTTCTCCACGTTTCAATCTTCCAACAAGAGTGCTGAGAATCCCAAGCTAGCAATTTTAAACAATAAAGGAAAAGAAGAATTCAAAGCTTTTCCATCCAACGAAGGTTCATTCCAAAAAGATATCCTTTGGCCATTCCCAAAAGAAAATGACAAAGTGAGGGCGAATCGTACTCCAAGTTTTGGAGATGTTGAGCCAAGGACATCTTGAATTCACAACGCCAATTGAAAGAATCTAAACCATATAAACTGGCAATAACTTGGCACCTAAGAAGCACATACACTCCGAAATGAGAGGAGTGTTTGTGTTGGACACATGTCTAACATGGACACACTCGGACACGTGAAATTATGTGTCCTATTATTTATTTATTTATTTTATTTTTAGACACTTTATGGACACGCTACAGATACTTTTTGGACACGTTTATGAATTTTTTAAATAAAAATATAGATAACAAACAACCCATGGATACTTCTCGGATACTCTATTGTGTTGTAAACTTTGTTTCGTAGGTTAAATTTGTTGGATAATATGTTTTGTGGTTGAGTTATTGTCAAAAGCTTGACATTTTATACTTTTCCAATGAGGTGGATTTCATTTTCTATGTTAACTTTTCAAGTTTTATCTATTATGAAGTAATAAATAGATGCATATAAACACATATATCTAAAAAAAAAA
>JAOANK020000004.1:572622-593753 GCA_026257165.2 Telfairia occidentalis
AATATAATGGAAGATTAGAGGGAACCGAAGAACAAAGAGTCAATCTTCCCCGAGAACGATGAAATCTTTTCCATTTGTCTGTGCTTCTTAGCTTGGCACCACAAAGACTCAGGTTCTCGACAGAATCTCCATCCCCGTTTAGCCAATAGCATGAGGTTACGCCGTTTAAGATTTCAAATGCCAAGTCATTTTCTAGAAGCTGAGAACATCTGTTTTTTGCTCCTATCTAAATGTTGTGGTTTAGTGTTCATTGCCCCCTACCTTACCACTTGACCAGTAAGGGAAAATCCATTAGGGCATTTTTTTTTCGCTTGTTTGTCAAGCTTTCAAGTTGCTTGTTCAACTACTGTGGCCAATGATGCTTAGCTGGTCTTTCCGGATGATCAGCCACATAGGGACGAAGACAAGTCTTCGGCTGGTCACCTTTCCAAACTGAGAAAAGCGAACATATGGGCAAGGGAAAGCGCAGTGCGCCGGGTGCTTTCCTTCCCAGAAGAAAGATCTAAGAAATTTTTCAAGTTGATGACAAACATGGAGGGCAGCAGAAACAAAGACATGAAATATAATGGAAGATTAGAGGGAACCGAAGAACAAAGAGTCAATCTTCCCCGAGAACGATGAAATCTTTTCCATTTGGCCAACTTTTGCTGAAACTTTTCAACAATAGGATTCCAGAAGGTGATGGAGCGTGGTTTGCCACCTAAAGGCATGCCTAAGTAAGTAATAGATTAATAGAGATGCTTTTACACCATGATGTTTTATGTAATAGAGATCTCTTATTCATGTATTTAGAATGAGTACATCCCTAGGATTTAAAGAAGAGAAGCTCTTTACCTAAGGAAAGAATTGCAACTGCACAAATTGTACGAGGAAAAGAATAACTATGGGGAAGAAAATATGGGAATTGGCAGACTAATTACATGTCTATTTTAGGAAAAATAAATATGAAACAAAATAATATATTTTCGGACTTGGTCTTCTGCTTGGGAGTTGACTGATGGTCTTCTGCTCTTGACAAGGTGAATACTAACAGATAGAGTTCAAAAGAGGTTAACTAGTCTAGAATTGCCTCCAAATTGTGTTCTTCGTGGTAATGGATCAATTGTTTTTTTTTTTTTTTGGCATGTTCATTTACTTCCGAAGAATTTGAGTTTGGGAAACATTTGCGCTTTCAGAAGGATGGTAACCAGTCAATTGTTCTGGTCATGTATCCATAAACTCTTAGGTAAATCAAACATTCTGTGCTCCAATGTCAGTTAATGCACTTCTCTGGGTGGTTTGGGTGGAAAAGCATAGAAGGGTGTTTAATGACGAGTATAGAAGATTTGGGGTTTGTTGTGTTCTTATTTGTTTTTTAGCCTCCTCCTGGTATATTCTTTCCAGATAGTTTTTATAGTAATGGTCAGTTTTTATTTATGCAAATTTGAGTAAAAGCCCTTTGCTTGTACGGAGATATTTTTCCTCTTTTCTATTAAAAAGGGAAGAGAGTATAATTTTCTGACACCTTTCCTTCCCCCCCTCTTCGTGGGAAAGTCCATGGATTACTTTGGAAGTCGAGGTAAAAAAAAATGGTCAGCTCATTGAGCTACGTTTTGTTTTCTTTTATAGAATCACAAGATACGAGGTTTGCTTGAGAAGTGCACCTTAGATCATGAGTCAAGAATGGATTCATTGCATAATAAGATGCGTGAAAGAGCTCTTGCTGATGCTAGATGGAGGCAGATTCAACAAGATCTGAACCAATCTGTAGGTGAAATCTTTAAAGATGATTTTCTTATGATGGTATGAGCAAATTAATTAATTTGAGCATGGCCTTAATTTTAATATTTTTATTATTGTCAGTCAGATGTTGATCATTCTTCTGCTGTGGATACCCATCTCCCAGTTGATGCGGAACCAGTGGAAGTAAATAGTGAAGAAATTGATGCTCTTAGAGCTAGATATATTCGGAGATTGACTGCTGTACTTATCCATCACATACCAACATTTTGGAAAACTGCTCTTTCTGTTTTCAGTGGAAAATTTGCCAAGGTATTTTTTTACAATTTCTTTCTTTTAAATGCCAGAAATCAGTGATCTAGTGCAAGTTATCTTGTATATGTTCATCTCTAGATTACTTATCTATGTTTTAATGTTGATTGGGAGTGCTTTCTGTAATCCCTTTATTTTAGTTGGGGGGATTTTAGTTGGCTGGAATCTTGTTTCCTTTTCTTGTACCCCTTAGAATTTCTTATTTTAAAAAAAGGATTGAACTTATCAGTAATATTGTTCTTTAACTGGTAAACTTTGTAGTGGGTTGATGTGTGAAAAATCCTCTAGTTATTTTTAAATTACTTCTTTAATTTGAAGTGCTTGTGAGGAGGAGATTATTTTTTGATTAACTTTCATAATAGCCCTTATCTTGGTGCTTGATTTTCATCTTTTCAGTCTTCCCAAGTTTCTACTGAATCAAATGTTAACAACTCGGTTAGCAAAACTGAGGACAAGGTTGGTGAGGGGAAGTACTCAAATCACTCTTTAGAGGAAGTTGCTGGGATGATACGCAATACACTATCTGCATATGAAGTTAAGGTGAGAATGCAATTGGACAGTAATATGCTTATAGCTTTGGTAATCACTGCAACAATGGTATTGATTGGATGATTGCTGCTCAGTGTATAAATTTAATGATGAGCTACATGCACACATAAATATGTGTTTTAGTAATCACTTTTGACTGTGTTTCCAAAGGATACTGTCTTCTCACCCGTGAAGAGAAGACTCTTCAAAATAAGGAGAGTATCACCCCAAGACATTTGGGAGGGGTTGTCATTCATGTAGTTGGCTTTTGTAACTGTAAAATTTAGTAGTTACCTGTTATTTTCTTTTTAAATTACCTAACAGGGGTTTTGTAGAATTGTATTATTTTAGTAGTTAAATATAGTAATACTTTTCCGTATATAATTAGTTTCCTTAATTGTAATTTATATTGTATTATACTTACCCATTATTGGGTCCAGTGTGAAAAGAAGAAATTAATTTCTCTCAAAACAACATGGTATCAAAGCTCTAACCTAGCCATTTGAACCCTAGTCATCAGAAACCCTAGCCGCAATGATGTAGAACTCCTTTACATTAGAATTTACCTTGTAACTTAGGAATTATCTAGTAACCTTTTCTTTATATTCCAGTTACTTGTTTGGGGTATAAATACTTGTAAAAGGGTTTGGTCTAATTTTAGCCATCTGAAACCCATTTATCATCTCCTTTGTGGTCCTTCTTTGAGTTCAGAAGGTACTTGATATGGGTTAATATCATTAAAACTCTATTATCACGGCTTGAATGGAATCCTTGAGTATTTGAAGACAAAAGCAAACCTCGGCTTGACTGTCTCAATATTGCCAAATTCAAATCCTCCCAATGGTGTTCTCTTTCTAATCTCGTCGAGTCTTACTATCCTAATGACATTTGTATTAGGATGCTTTTATTCATCCTTGTTGACTCTTTCTATTGTTATTTTTTCTTTCTTTCATCCCTTTGGGAATTTGTATCTCTTCGAACTTGTCGTCCTTTTCATTATTTTTTGAACAAGAAACAACTTCTCATTGATATAATGAAAAGGTACAAAAGTTTAAAAAAGAGACAACTCCAAAGGGAAGAAAAAGACAAGAGTCTAAAAAATAAAAGCACTCCAATAACAACATATGAGACGATGAAAACGACGGAAAAGATTTAGAAAAAGAACACCAAAGGGAGACTTTAAATTTGGCCAACACAAAGCACTCCTCCCTACTTCTGAACTTGTCTTCGAAAGTCCTCTGATTACGTTCAAACCAAATTTCGTAAACTATTGCTTTAACAACATTAGTCCATAATAAAAAACCTTTGTCTTAATGTCTTGCGACATCAAAACTAGAAGAGCTTTGAAGGATAATGAGTTTTTAGACCTCTCTGCCTTGTTATCCTTTTTATCCTTGGTTTCTTTTAAGGATAAGGAAGATTTGCTTTGTTGGAATATGGAGAAATCTGGAAAATTTTCTGTTAAATCATTGGCTGCTTCTATGGTTTTTTCTCAACCATTGTCAAAAGAGTTATTGTTGGCCTTATGGAAGTCTAAATCTCCAAGAAAAGTCTCTATTTTCTCTTGGATTTTGCTATTTGGGCATCTTAATACCGTGGATTATATTCAAAGGAAGCTCCCTTGCTCTTCCTTACAACCTTTAGTTTGTTTATTATGTTTCGAAGCTTCTGAGAACCAAGATCACATATTCTTTCATTGCAAGTTCGCCAAGTTTCGCTGGTTTTCGTTGTTTCAGGCATTTAATTTGGGATGGGTTTTCTCCCAAGATTCAAAGCTTAATTTTCAGCAACTACTTTGTGGGCCTATGTTCCAGACCCGAGGATATCTTTTATGGATTAATTCGATTAAAGCCATCACTTATGAGCTATGGTTTGAACGAAATCAAAGGATTTTTGAAGACAAATATAGGCCTTGTGAAGAATGTTTTGAGTTAGCTAAATTTAAAGCTTCCCTTTGGTGTTCCCTTTCTAAATCTTTTGATTCATTTTCGCCTTTTGATATTTGTAGTAACTGGAATGCTTTTATTACTCCTTTTAAGTCTTTGTTTTGTTTCCTCCCCTTGGGAGTTGTCTCTTTGAACTCTTGTACCTTTTCATTATTTCAATGAGAAGTTGTTTCTTGTTTAAAAAAAAAAAAACCTTTGTCTTTATAAGATGGCCCACAAAGCAACGGATAGAAGTTAAACTTGGAGTCTTTGTGAAATACCCAACTCAAGTTAAAAGCTTGGAATAATGAGAACCAACAAAACCTCACAAACTTGCAATGAAACAACAGATGATCATGACTTTTTGAATTTTCATAGCAAAGTAAACAAATTGAAGGGAAAAAAGAAGCACCAGCAAGCTTCCTTTGGATGAAATCTATTTTGTTAAGATGACCAAAAAGCAAAATCCAAGAAAACACTGAAACTTTTCGAGGACTTTTGGTCTTCCATACGGCTAAAAACACCTCCTTAGGCAAAGGAAAGAGGAACCAATGAAGCAGTCATAGATTTAACCGAAAAAGAGCTCGAACCATCCAATTTCCAAATCAGCAAGTCATCCTTATTCTTAAGAGAGACCGGAGATAAGGCTGATATGGCTGAGAATTCTGAAGTTTCAATGTCCTTCATAGCTCTACGAGTCTTGATTTCCCAAGAAAGAGTAGAAGCAACCCAAATATCATATATTAAACAGCGAGGATTAGACACCACCTTGAAAAGATGAGGATAACTCGTAGCAAATATAGAATTATTAAGCCAATTATCATACCAAAATGATATTCTTCTTCCATTACCCAAAGAAAAAGACAAATGCACCTTTTCCATACCTTCAAAATACTGAACCAAGGACATCTTGAACTCACCAATGACTTATTATTCGCGTTCCAGTTAAAGAGATCTGAGCCATATAAGCTTTCAATTACTACCCTCCACAACGCATTAGGCTCGATAGAAAATCTCCATCCCCATTTAGCTAAGAGAGCCAGGTTCTTCCGTTTCAGACCACCGATGCCCAAACCGCCACATTCCAAAGGTTGAGAAACCACTTTCCAACGAACCAGGTGGTTTAGAGAGCCATTATCTTGACCATTCCAAAAGAAATCTCTAATTAATTTTTCCAAGGATGAACAGACCTGCGTTGGTAATAAGAATAATGACAAATAGTACAAAGGGAGATTGGATAAAACGGAAGAGCATAGAGTTAATCTTCCACCCCTAGAGAGCTGAAAATGTTTCCATTTACTTAATTTCTGCTGAAATTTCTCAATAACCGGAGCCCAAAAAGAAAAGATGGTAGGGAACCTCCCAAAGGCATGCCCAAGTATAATATAGGCAACACATCCAATTTACGCCTAAATTATGCAGTCGTAACAAAAGAACTAACTTCAGAAATATTAATACCAACGAGGGATGATTTATCCCAATTAACTTTAAACCCTGATAACCACTCATAAGCCCTAATGGAATCGAAAAGAGAAGATAACATCTGATCATCATTCTTACAAAATAATAACATATCATCAGCAAACTGGAGATGAGAAATATGAACCTGCTTACTGCCAACGATAAAACCTTCAATAATCCCACCAAAATGAAGAAATTCCAGCATACTACTTAATACATCAGCTACCAAAATGAAGAGAAAAATGGATAATGGATCTCCTTGTCGAAGACTTCTTGAAGCCGAAATCCTTCCTCTTGGGCGACCATTATAAAAATAGAGAATTTTGGATCCTTAATACATCCAAGGATCCACTCGATCCATTTCAATCCAAACCCCTTATTACTCAGAACAATTTTCTAGAAATCCCAATCAACATGATCAAAGGCTTTTTCAAAATCAATCTTCAACAACCAGCCCTTTAACTTTCTCAACTTATAATCTTCCACCACTTCATTAGCAATTAAGATAGGATCAATGATTTGTCGACCAGCAATGAAAGCACTTTGATGAATAGAAATTGAAGGGGCAATGACTTTCTTCAACCGTTGCGCAAGGACTTTGGCCAAAATCTTATAGAGAGAAGTGGCTAAACTGATAGGCCTAAAGTCTTTTACACATGACACACGATCCTTCCTAGGAATGAGACAAATAAAATTCTCTTTGATACAAGAATTCAAATGACCATTCCTATAAAATTCCTCAAAAAGGCAAATAATTTTTCCTCTTTTATGTTGCCAAAATTTCTGAAAAAACTCAATAGTAAAACCATATGGACCCGGAGCTTTGTTCTTGCCTAAAGCTTTTAAAGCAAACAAAATTTCCTGTTCTTCAAAAGATCTTTCCAACCAAAAACTATCAGCTTGGGAGATACATCTCCAATTGAGCCCGTGAGGAACTAATCAGTTTTTATTCTCCTTTTGATATAAATTCTCAAAGAAACTCAAGATTTCAGCTTCAATATCCGAATTAGAGATGAGAAGATCATTCTGAGCCAAGACTAATTCAGTAATTAAGGCTTTTCGTTTCTTGGCAGCAAGAAATCTATGAAAAAAATGCTGAATTCTCATCACCCTCCTTTAACCACCAAATTTTGCATTTTTGAATAAGATTTCTTTCTTTTGTGATATAAAGATCAAGCAAGTCCTTCTTGAGCGAACACCGAGAAGCTACCTCCTCAAGAGATAAATGATCAAACTCCTCCTTTGTATCAAAATCAGCAATTTTGGCCAGAATACTTGCTGCTGATTCCCTCAACTTTTTTTCTCTTTGTAGATGCCAAGAATGAATATCCTTCTTAACCTTCTTAAGCTTGGAATGAAGGGCAAAACCAGCCCAACCAGAGGTCATATCAGTTTGAAGTTTTGTTTCAACTAGAGAAACACACTCTTCGTCTAAAAGCCATGAATGAATGAAGCGAAAAGGGGAAGGACCTCAATAAAAACCCCAGAATCCAAAATGATGGGGAAGTGGTCCGACGTGGGCCTAACGGATTTATAAGTTCAGAAGTCCTCAAACAACGAATCCCAAGCATTTGTAACAAAAAAACGATCTAGCAATGAATGTACCGGAGCAGGACCACCATGAGACCATGAAAATTGGCCATTAGACAAAGGCACTTCCATCAAACCAAGCTCCTCAATAAGTTGATTGAACTGCTTCATACTCTTAGAAATAAAACCCTTTGAAGAACGTTCCGAAAGCCATCTAATGACATTAAAGTCTCCATCAATACACTGTGGTTTATCACAATAAGCAAATAAGGAACAAATTTCATAAAAAAATGCCTCCTTTCTCTATAATTATTGGGTTCATAAGCCGAAGAAACCCAAATCTCAGAATTATTGAGTAAACAAACCCGAATAGATAAAAAACAACCCCTTTGAGAACTTCATTCATCCTGATTTTTGATTTATCCCACACGATCAGCAATCCACCTGATTTTCCTAGCAAAGGAACTTCAGCCCAACCTACATCTTTAGCACTCCACAACGATTTAATCAATTTAATGTTAACAGCCTTCAATTTAGATTCTTGGAATATGACAATATCAGGACATTGACTTCTAATAAATTTATTCACAATCAACCTTTTGTTAAAATCGTCCAAACCGCAAACATTCCACGTTATGATCTTCATATGACTCAGGCTGAAAACACAACCGAGCCCGGTTAAGAAGAAAATGGGACTAGAGAGATACCGACCTTGTTAAAGAAGACAGCCGGAGAAGCCACTGGAGAGTTTGAGATAACCACAAGAGAGGTAGAGTGCTTGGATGGACTTGATTCTGGAGTCTTGAACAAGAAATTTAAATGATCATGAAGCAAAGGATCCAAATTAGTCAAATTAACAGCAATATGGAGATGAGGAGAAGCTTGGGAATCAATAGAGCTGACACTGATGCAAGTCTCAGACTTCAAGTCTGAAAGCAATACTCGAGAATTAGCAAAATTATCGCTAGTATAAGAAGAATGAACAATGCCCAAGGACAGAGAACCCAATACTTGAGAAGAACCAAGAGTTCTGGGTGCCTCTAATTTTGAAGAAGCCACTGAATTAAAAGCTGGACTTAAATTAAGCCTCAAAGCATCACCCCTTGAAGAACATAAAAGTGGAGGAGACTTTTGTAAAATAACAGGCCTTGAAATCAATAGCGTCGTCTGCTATAAGAAAATGGCAAAGCCTTCATGCTGTATTCTCAAAAATTTTTATTTAGGTGAGGAGAGAAAGGACTCTTCAAAAAATGCCGAGGTGGCTTAAACGACGCAGCACCTTGAGTTAAAGGTGGAATAATTCCATCCGCCCGTGAGGGAGAACTTGAAATTAATGCGGCCCCACCATTGTTAGTCATAAATTCTTCCCCAATAGTAGAGACATCAACTTTATGAGGAGAGATAAAAGCCAAAGGTTTAATGAAGGAAGACGAAGAGACAGGGGCAGCCAAAGAATCCACTTGATTTGAAACCAAAGGAAGATTAACAGCCAGACTCTTTTCTGGAAATGAGACCCAACTGCTGGAAAGCTGAATCGGTGAAGGAGACTGTTCGTCTTCCAACAGACTTTTGATTCTGGCCACATCCACAGAATTGGAGAAAGAAGGGAGATTTTTCTTAAAATCATCAAAGTTCCTTTTAGCCTTTAACAAAATAGGGTAACTAGGAGCACAATGATCTGAAATTCTTACTGAGAAAGTCCCCAAATTTGGATCAATTATAGGAATACTGGCAGGTAAAAAGCCAGAAACATTCGACTGGACTTGAAGCACCACCTCCTGACAATTCAACATATTCAATGATTTTACAGAAATTTGAGTTGAACCGCCAAAATGGAGACCTAGGGCTTCAAAACAGCTACGTTGCCCATACTTAAGAGGAACATCACAAATTCGAATCCAACCTCCATAACCAGAGATAAACTCTTTCTTACTATGTTTCACAGAGTCCCATGGCTCAATCTTAATGTGAAAACTACCAATTTCTCTCCATTTACCATTTAAAGTCTCTTGATTTAAAATTCTTCCATCAGCAAAAACCAGCAAGGCTTTGTCATAAAAAAACGGGTTTAACGAACACACTTGCAAAAAACACTGCTGAATAGCTAGTGAAATCCCTTTCCAATCATCATGAGTACAAAATCTAGTAACCACCCTCATCTTCTTCCAATTGGTACTTAAGACCTCTGAATTTTTATGGACCCAAAATCCATGAGAAGCTGATGAAGCATTAGGCAGAATTGGAGCCACCGTGGGATGATTATGCTTAGAAACTAAGAAGCCCTGCTTTAATATATCAGCATATGAAGTACCCTTTGCAGCAACTTTCCTCTTTTCAGCTACGGAATTCATCTTCAACAAACAATTATTGTTGGAAACCTCGACTTTTTTGACAAAAGAACCAACCACCTCCCAAAACAAACTCCACCCATGCTTCGAGGAGTTGTTTGGAATGATCAAACAATGTCTTCCGCCAGAAGGATGCCAAATAACGAACTCCATACAAGGACCAGAGGCTGAAAAGAATTTATGGATCTGACGAGTACCAAAAGCATCACGTTCTTGTCGAGAAAAACGAGATGAAACTGACCGTAGTAAAGCTTCTGGTAGTAAACTTTCAAACCAAAGCAGCTGAGAGGGTTGAAGAGTCAATATTACCTTCTTTGCAACATCTTCGATACAAAAACAGCCCTTATTGAACCAAATACAGAAAAATGAATCGGCAATCCTTCAGCTACTCACCTCCATAATGCTAAGACATCCAAATTTCTAACACGAAAGATCAAAACCACTAGCGGCGGATTACTCTGAGAATCAATATGAGAAATCTGGCTGGAAAAATGATCGGAGAAACCACTAGAGAGGCAGAAGGGGACAAGAACGAAAGGGGATGGGGGAGAGGAGAGAGGAGAGAGCAAACCTTTGCGTATTCCAGTTACTTGTCATCCTTTTCATATTTTCATGTATTCAATAAAATGTTGTTTCTTGTTTCAAAAAAGAAACCCTAGCCGCAATGATTTAGAACTCCTTTACATTAGAATTTACCTTGTTACTTGGGAATTACCTAGTCACATTTTCTTTATATTCTAGTTCCTTGTTTGGGGTAAAAATACTTGTAAAAGTGTTTTCTTTCAAACTAGCCATTAGTGCTAGTTGGGTAGTTATGTAGTTAAGGATACTTCCTTCATAAATAGTTGGAATTAAGCTTGTAAAAACACATTGAATAAACAAAGACTTTTAACTTATCCTTTGCTTTGCATCAACTGATATCTGAGCACCATCTAGGGTCTGATGGTTGGGAAAAAAAGCATATCCCTCCAGTTTTGACACAGCTCGTTCCGGCTTAGAATCGTCAAATTGACCCAGGGTTCTTCCTCTAAAATTTCCACCCAACGCTTGCGGTTGGTGGAGGGTTCGATTGAAGATATAACAAGAACATTGGAGATGTTCAATAAGTTCTTGGAAGAATGGCATGTCTATTTGAAACATTTACCTAATTATCCAGAAGGGAACACAACAACGAGAACGATTGGAAGAAGTCAATAATGGCAAAAGACAACATGAACAGATGGTATTCCAGCCAGGAACGACCGAAGAACATCCTCCAATACCTAGAAGACATCAAGTTGGTAATGAAAGGAATTTCTTTCCCCTAAATCAACATCAAGATCAGCCCTTTAAATGACAATTCTTTCAAGATTCTGACTCTTCAAGTGAACAAGAGTATTTCTTGGAACAAAATCAAGAAAATGCTCAACAAAGGATGGCAGAATTTCAACAACACAAAAGACAGGGAGGGCGTTTGTACCCCAACAACAAGAATCTCATGATTACTGTATGAAAATTGACATTCCAACATTTAGCGAACATGTGGACATTGAACAGTTTCTTTATTAGGTGTTACACTGGAGGAGAAAAAAGTCAAACTAGTAGACTTGAAATTGATGCGTGGAGCTTCTGCTAGGTGGGACCAATTGTAGAAACACAGACGTAGATGTGGCAAGAGACCAATCTGCAATTGCAATATTATGCAGAAACTGACTTTGATTTCCAACAACTCCTATACTATCGGCACCATCATTGTAGACAAGGCAATAGAAAACGAACATGAAAGAATAGCATGCTATGTGTTAGATCTCCACCAAGAAATTGAAGCAAAGGTGAATCTTCAACCAATCTTTCATTTGAATGAAGCAGATTGAAGGACCAAAAGAGAACTTTGGGAGATAGACAACAAGAAAACCAAATTGGGGAGGTTCTCTTCTTGTTAGCCTTCAGATCATCCAACTTTGTTTGTTCAAATTTTCGAGCTCAGCTTTTGGCTTTTGAAGATAAGCAGATTGCTTTAGCATTATGGAAATCCGTAGCTGTTGTATTGAAGATAAGTTCTTTTGTGTTTGGTATGATAATGAATGTTTCTTAGTGGAAGACTTGGATCCATATGATAATGAATGTTTCTTACCTTTTCAATTATCTCATTTTAAGAACCAGTGTGGTTGTTTGACATTCTGGAACAAACTCACTGAATAAGCTCAATGAGGAGCTTTGGTTAAAGGAAAAGGTGATTTTGGATCCCCAACCTCGTATTTCCTATGCTGAAATAACTGTGAAAAATGTTGATCAGGGATTCCCTACTTTCAGATAAATCCGGATTCATATAAATTGCAGAAGAGAGATAGTTAAAGCATTGGGTGAGAAAGGAAGCTAAAGTGGTTGTGCCCATGACGATTGAAAAGAAATTTCTTGTGCTATTGAAGAAAAGTTTTCGCAACAATGTATTCATAATCTCTTTATGGATGATAAAGCCTTGTTAAAATTTGAAGATGGGAGTATTTTGAGTAAGGAGGTCTTTTTTGAATAGAAATTTTGAGGAAGGAGGTAAAAGGCATATGGAGAAGAATTGGTAATTTTCATTTGAAAAAGAAAAATGGAATCTTCTAAAGCATAGCAAGAAGGAAGTCACTGTTAGTTTTGGTGGCTAGATTAAGATTCATGATTTACCTCTGAAATATTGTTTGTCGTCAATGCTTTGAAGCTCTTGGAAAATATTTTAGAGGATCGGTAAGTTGTTCTTCTAAATTGTTGAATTTCCTCAACACTGAGGTTTTTATTCAAGTACAATCAAATTTGTGCGCCTTCATCCCTGCATCTATTGATATTGAGGATCCAAAGTTGGGCAAGATTGTTGCTCGAGTATCTGATTGTCATCAAGGGGATTTTCCATTGGTGGTATTTGAAGACAAGAATAGGTTTCCTTCATCTTTGGACCCCTGTTGTTTTGCGAATGAAATTGAATTGGAAAGAATCAGTCAAGTGCTGGAAGATGAAAGGTCTCCTTTTTATGATTGTTGCTTGAGTATCTGATTGTCATCAAGGGGATTTTTCATTGGCGGTATTTGAAAACAAGAATAGGTTTCCTTCATCTTTGGACCCCTGTTGTTTTACAAATGAAATTGACTTGGAAAGAATCAGTCAAGTGCTGGAAGATGAAAAGTCTCCTTTTTATAACTCCCCCTGTTTTATAAATGGTGATGAATTTAAAAAGTTGGCTGATGTGGACAATGAAAAGTCACCTGGGGAATCTGTCGGTATTTATTCTAAAAGGGGAATAAGATTGAAATTAAAAGGGGAATAAGATTGAAAGTCACCAAGGGGATTCATTGGTTGGAAGCCCTAGGGCTGTAATTGATTCAATTCAGATGGGGGAATGTTTCAGTTGGAAGCCCAAAGGTTATGTCTATTTCAAAGCTGGGAGGGGATGTTTTAAATGAAGATCAGTTGAAGGGTTCTTTTCAAATTGCCTCTTTGTGTGCTCAAAGAAAGAAATTTAAAAGGTCTCTTATTACTTCTCTTTCTTATTTTTACTGTAGGCGTAAATTCAAGGCAAAAAATTTAAATGATTCCAATAATAAGGATGTTATTACTGCAACGGATAAACAATACTGGGATAACCAGCCTATTCAAAAGTTGGAATTTAATATGACAGCTTGCAACAGCCCATTAAAAAGCCCTACAGAAATCATCAATGATTCAATGATTGAAGACAATATTTATGCTTCCTGCAATTCAATTATGGAGGTTCTGGCTATTTTTAACAAGTCTTCCCAGAATGTGTCTTATTTCAAGAAGTCTCCTCATATTCTTCAAAAATCCTCTTTCATTTGGTTCTATTCAGTGAACTAATATTGGGTTTTCTCAGAAACTGCATGAAGAGGCATGTTCTAATGATGAGATGGAATCTTTTGTTTCTATTAGCAGCCTAGAGGATGACATGGCAGTAACGAATGAAATAAATAATATGGAAATTGAAGAGGCAGACATTGATGGTTTAGATATATTCTTTAAAGTAATTAAAAAAATTAAAAAATAAATATAGAAGTTGTTATTAAAAAGTAATACAAGAGGAATGCTATTTGGGGTGGTTTGGAATATTATTAGTGTATTAAAGATATATTAGTAATTAGTTAGAGAAGTTGTTGGTGAAGTTTGGTTATAAATAGAGAAAGTATGAGGGGATGAAGGTAGGCATTGATTTAGTTGGTTTAGGGCTTGAGTGGGTATGCTCAAGAGAGGGGAGGTTCCAAGTACCTTAGAGGATTCGCTTGTAATTCCTTTCATTTTTTTAATTTTAATTTATTTGGCTCTATCAGTGGTATCAGTGCAGTTCGATTCTTGTCATGGAGCTAGATGATATGAAGATGACTTTACGTGAAGAGGTGGAACGGATTTGGAGGTGAATTGGTGTGAGATTCCAATCCTTGCTGGATAAGATGGACTTGAGACTCCAATTCCTGCAAGCGTTAGTGCAGAGTGATGAAACAATGGCACAGGAGAAGGATCCTCTGCGAACATAGGTCGGAAAGGCCAAGATGGAAAACCCAGAAAACAATGAAACTACATTTTGAATAAGAAGGAGAGAAGCTGAAGGAACTAAAGGAGGAGGGGAAATAAAATGTTGATTTGTGCTTGGAACATCATTTGATCCTCCTAAGGTGGATGATATCATTGATGACGCGTATGGAGAAAAGAGAAGGGAAGAAAAATGTGTTGAGGATAGAAATTGTAGGTCAAGGGGTACAAAATGCAAAATGAGTCGAGTAGGAGCAAAGAAGTTCAAACTCATCCGCTTTCGACCAAAGTCATGTGAACCTCATTGGAAGACTGCCTAACGACGACAAAAGGGCCGAAAGATATTGTCAACTGATGCAAACGAAGGTCTAGGATCTCCCGTAGAGCCCGGGGAAGCAAATTGTAGTAGAGAGGCAAAACTCACAAAGGAAAAAAGCACGAATGGAGAAGGGAGGATAGCCGATGGAAATAAAAAAGAAACCAAAGGGAGAGATTATCGAGAATGGGAGTTCAAATGGTTGCAGCTGCAAGAATGGTGGAAATGCCGATTGCACCTCAAGGAGTCGAACAAGCAAAGCGAAGACGAAGCGGAACCTTTGTGCCTTAATATTTTTGCAATCGAAGGTGGCAAGGAGAATGGGTTCGGGAGTGGCCTGAATTATTAAACAAGGAAATATGAGGCCCTATTAAAAAAATTAATGTGAGCCCTGGGCAATTGACTAAAATGAGTGAAAGGAAAATAAAGAGGGCAGAAATTTGGGCTAGGCTCATGATCGAAGTGAAAACAACCTACCTACATGCAAATAAAGTGGGCTTAAATGGAGCGTTTAAAGTTCCCAGCAAGAAAACTTATACTCATGATTGTGGGAAGGAGTTCAAAAATCATGGAGAAAATGTCGAGAGGCTACGATGGCGAGGATCGGGTGAGAATCGTCAAGGAAAAGATGGACAAAAGGGGTCGAATAACTCTGGAGTCTCACAGAAGATGATGGAGTATTACCAATTAGCTATAATTAAGGTTAGTTCCCCTGAAATCTTGAACACAAGAATAAATAGAAAGGAAATTTGGACTGGGTAACACATATACAGTGGACTGCAAGTTGGATATCACTTGTTGAGGGAGGGGCATTTGATTTCAAAGGTAGCAGTCTCAGTTACTACTGCCTCTGGAAGCTGTTGATCACCAATTGGGAGCATACCTCTGTTTCAAAGAAAATTGATGCGAAAACCAGTCCATTCTTTTCCACGGTGCCGATGCCATTTTAGATGATAGCAAGCGTGTACAACATATTTCAACTTCTGAGGATGAGGTGCTCCGAAATGGGTTGCTGGTTTGCTTCACTTATGGTGGAAAGATTGGTTCGTGCGGAAGATAGTGGACAAATCCAGAAAATTTTCAATTGTTCATCATGTCTTGGCTCAGATTCTATTTGGAAAGGGTCTTGCAAAGAGTTGGCTGTCATTCAAGTGACATCTCTTAATCCACACCTTGACGACAAGGTGTGTTTCAAGGGGCGGGTAATGATAGGAATGCTATTTGAGGTGGTTAGGAATATTATTATTTGATTAACGATGTATTAGTAATTAGATAGAGAAGTTGTTAGTAGAGTTTGGTTATAAATAGAGAGAGTGTGAGGGGATGAAGGTAGGCATTGATTTAGTTGGTTTAGGGCTTGAGTGGGTATACTCAAGAGAGAGGAGGTTCCAAGTTGGAAGGTTAGCTTGTAAGTTGTAATTTTTTTTATTTTTACATTTCAATATATTTGAGTTCTATCAATATGTTCTAATGATAGGTGGAATCTATTGTGTCTATTAGCAGCCTAGAGGATGACATGGCAGTAATGAATGAAAAAAATAATTTGGAAATTGAAGAGGCAGACATTGATGGTTTAGATATACTCTATAAAGAGAGTAATGGCTGTGCATTAACTGACCGTGTCAATTCTTCTTCTCCTCCCAATCGGTTTATTGATTAAAAAAATACCTAGCCATTAATGCTACGCGATTCATGGCTGGATAGAGGTGGTTTGACCGTTTTAGTTGACAAAGAAAATTTGTTTCATTTTTTTTTTTGAAGAATCAGATATTTTCTTGTCTGAAGTTGGATCAAAAGTTGCTACCAATCTTGTGATATAGTGGATTTGGTATATATTTTAGAAGGGTTTCTAGAAAATATTGTTGGCTTCATTTATTTCGGTTGCCTTGCATGTTGAGTTAATCTTGAATAAGATTGATTGATGAGCAAAAGGCTTTAATTTCTTTGGTTTATGGTTGAGCATTCAATGTTGGTGGCTGTGTTTTGAAGGAACCTCTGCATGAGAAGACATTAACATTAATTCATCTTCTCTCTCCTTTGCCCATCAGTTTTCAAATTCTTAAGATCTCATCCAAAGCTGAATTCCCTCTCATTTATTCTCGAAGAAAGGGTGAAGATGTTTTCATTAGTGTCTGGTTGTTCGGTTTTACATCTAAAAATAGCATTTAAGATATTATTTTGATTTTAAAGTCAAGCATATCTCATGGGGTAATTGAAAAGTCTGAAGTCATTTCTTTGGTGACTTTTAAGGAGTTATTCTCTTGTGCCTTTATGATGAACTCTTCTAGCCCTTAATTATTTTAAATTCTTGCTAATTCCAATGAATGTTCAATGGAGTTTTGGTGATGATTGGCTCTTCTTCAAGCATTGGTAATGGAGTCTCAAAACAATACTTCCAGAAGATCAACCCCCAATTTTTCAACGACATATCAAGTAGGCAGTTCTTCTACTTCAAAACAAAAAGAACAACCTCAAGAACCCACTGCATAAAAAAAAAACACAAACAATTACAGCAGACCTAATCTTGGGAAGTGTTTTCGATGTGGTCAACAAGGACATCTATTCGATGAATGCTCTCACAGGAAAACAATTGCTATCTTGGAGGATGAAAAATGATGGGGAAGGCAATGAAGAGTCAGATATCGAGGAAAACATTAGTTATCATGAACCAAATGAAGGGATGAGTGACGAAAATGCTCTCCACCCCCTTCCCCTCTCTCAAACTCCCATCGTGAAACCTCATCCGGGGAAGACAACATGATTGAAGCTGATAGCCCTTGGGAAGAAGGTGTTGAGCTATGACGTCTAGAACTTGTCGTAAATGTAGTGTTGAAAGGAAAGTTTTTGCAATTGATTTTTGTAAAGAGAGAAATTCCAACCCCTTGACGATTTCTGAAAGAAACAATTTGCTCTTCTTTGAAGTTTGGTTGGGAAAAAAGGTTGTTGTTTGGGCGGCAGATGCGTTGGAAGATCTTTCATTACCCCCCTTGGCCAAAAATTCTTACGCAAAACTCAGTGTGAATGAATTTATCTGGATTCAAAAAATCTCAAATAGAAGAGGGTTTTTTTGTGGAATCAGTAGAGTGGCAAATACAGGAAAAAAGATAAACCTTATGGTTCCTCAAGGAGAAAACATGGAAGTATGGAAGGCATTTCTAAGGATGCTGAATGGATTTTTTGAAGGACCAAAAGGTACAGTGGAGCAGTCTAATCCACAAGTTCTTGATGGGAAATCTTTCGTGGATGTTGTTAAGGAGCAAACCTCTTCTCAAAAGAAAGAAGATTTTGGCTCGAAAAAGGCTAAGCAACCCCTTATGTTTCGTGAAAAGGCCCCCATTCCAAAACCCACCTCTATGCCTCTCCAAGTCCCCAACCAAGAGTTTAGAAAGTTAGTTTGGGAGGAGATGGTGGTGATCACCCGCAGATGTTTTCATGACAAGTGGATTAAGATTTTTGAGACTCTCTGTAATGCCTTACACAAAAAGTTCATAATAAAGCCTTTTCACCTAGATAAAGCTCTCCTCAAATGCCTTGGCACAGAATTTGCTCGGTTTTTGGTCTCACATAGAGGTTGGACAGTAATAAGGAACTTCAGTCTCAAGTGTGAATTTTGGTCAAAAGTTGAGCATGGAAGAATTAATTGTATTCCTTCTTATGGGGAATGGATAAAAGTGCGAAATATCCCCTTCATTTATGGAGCTTGGATACATTTAAAGGTATAGGAGACGCTTGTGGGGTTCATTGAATGCTTTCATAAATGCTCTTCTCTTGTGTTTTGTATGGAAGCTGTTATTAGAGTCAAGGACAACCGCTGCGGTTTTATTCCAGCCAAAGTAGAGATGAGCCAACCTTCCGGCCCCTCTGTGCTTGTTCATATTGTCACGTTTGAAGACTCTCAACTGCTGGAAGGAAGGAAGGTGCATATTCATGGTAATTTTACATCAGGGGCAGCTAAGGTTTTCTTGGGAGAAGATGATTCAGAGGAAAGCAGTAGCACACCAAATAAAAGAAGGATGATAGATGAGCCTCGTTGTTTGGTGGTTAAAGAAGTGCCCAATGAAAAAATTATTGTTGCAGATGTCTTTTCTGAAAGATGTGAGGAAATTAGGGAGAAAGTTCCTCCTTTGACAGCTTCAAGACACCGTGTGGGGCCTAGGGTTAGAAGAGACAAAAAAGGGGAAGGACACAAGGCTTGAGAAAGGATGAAAAAGGAAAGGTTCAGTTCCATGAGATATGTTCAAAAAAAGAAAATGGGAAGAAAGTCTCTTCTAAAACGGATTTCAAATCCTCTTTGTCTAAAAGCAATCTAAATTCCATGTCAAACCGTCTTCCTCCCAAAGATCTCTTCTTTCTCCCAAAAGACCACGATGATGGCTAGACTTTAGGCCCCTTTTCCAGCGAGTCAAGTGGGGAGGAAGACTTCTAGGGTGAAGAAGATCAAAGAAATGATATTGTTCCTTTCGAAAACGTGGGTGAGTTTTTCTCATTAGTTGAAACTGAAGTCTTAGCTAGCCCCTTTTACACTGATTGAAGCAGAAGGTGCTCTCGAGGCCTCTCCCATAGTTGTGGCTTGCAGTGGCAACGGAAGGAAAAGACAGGAAGCGCTACTCGAAGTCCAAACCCTAAGTAGGTCATCAGACTTACCCCTCTCTTGCGAAATTGTGGAGAAACTATGGGAGCATGGGTTGTGTATTAGACCTATTCCTAAGAAAGGAGGGACCTAAAAAGGCACAATTAGCAAAAAGCAAGGAAGCAGGAAGTTAAGAAATCTCATTAGCTCATGGGAAGAGCCAATCAAAGAGAAGAATCAATCTGATTCTTTGGGCCAACTTTGTGTTAGATGAAGATCAACTCTTGGAATGTTAGGGTTTTTTTTTTGGGGGGGGGGACAAAAGAAGGCTTATTAAAGATCTTTAGTTGGCAAATAGCCAGACATAGTTATGTTGCAAGAGTCTAAGATCAGTTTTGTCAATGTCTCCCTTGTAAAGTAGTTGTGGAGCTCCAGATTTGTTGGGTGGGCAGAATTGGAAGCTGTAAGGGCCTTGGGAGGTATTCTCCTTTTGTGGAAGGAGTCGGCTGTGAAGGCATTGATGTTGTCAAAGGTAGTTTCTCTATCTCCGTCCTCTTTGAAATTTAAAATAGTTGTAATGTATGGATTCTATGGCGTATGGTCCTATGTCCTACAGAATGAGTTATATGATGTTCAGGGCTTGTGCAATGATCTATGAGCGATTGGTGGTGACTCCAACTCGATTCGAAGTCCTGATGAGAAGTCTTCTAGGGGCAGAGTCACCAAAAGTATGAAAGCTTTTAACAAGTAGATAGATGACTCAAATATTTTAGAAGTGGAGATGGACAACGCTAGGTTTACTTGGTACAACATGCGTGAGTCTCCGCTCTGGTCAAAGTTGGATAGATTCTTTGTGTCTAGAGGATGGTTGGACTTGTTTGTAAACGTAAAGACTATCAGGTTACAAAGACCCACTTGAAATCATTTCCCCATTAGTCTTCAAGTAGGAAATTTTGTGTGGGGCCTTCCCCTTTCAAGTTCGAGAATACCAGGTTAAGTCACCATTCTTTCGAGTGGAATTGATTCTTCTGGTGGAATGATTACAGAGGATCTGGCTGGGCAGGTTATAACTTTATGAAGAAGCTCAGCCATGTTAAAGCCAAGTTGTAGATTTGGAATGAGGAGACTTTTGGTGATATTAAGAAAGAAAAACTCTCTTTGATGCGGAGAATAGACCACCTTAGAGGAAGTCTTGCCCTTTAGATAGGCTTTGCTTGAGGAGAGGAAACATGCCAAAGCCTTTTTAGCCGACTTAGTCTTTAAGGAGCAGCACATGTTGCTTCAAAAACTCAAAGTTAATTGGCTGCGTGAAGGTGATGTTAACTCAAGATTTTTTCATCGGTGGGCTTCTCATAGAACGAGCAAGAATTTTGTTGCGAGCCTCACAAGGAGGGAGGGAGAGTTGATTGTCAATCAGTAGGATATTCAGAGAGAGATTCTGGATTTTTTTGATAGCTTGTACAAGTCTGAAGGAAAGCAGAGGTTCATTTTTGAAGAAGTTGATTGGCAGCCTATTAGTCAAGATATGGCCTCTTGGCTTGAGAGACCCTGCGAAGAAGAAGAGATTTCTAAAGCCATTGATCTTTTGGGTTCTCAAAAAGCGTTGGGCCTCGATGGTTTTATTGGGGATTTTTTGAAAAAAGCTTGGAATACTATTAAAGTGAATTTGTTTAAGGTGTTCCAAGAGTTTTTTGAAGATGGTATCATTAACAAGAAAACAAATGAAACTTACATTTGCTTGATCCCATGGGGTGGGGTTAGGGTGGGGTTGGCTTCCTAAGCCCACCCGATGTTTGGCCCATGGGGTAACTTTGGAGCGGTTAAAAAAGTCTACCCCATGGTGCAAAAAACCCTACACCACCTCAAGTGGGTCCCACCAAATGTAAACCCCTCCTTTTTCTTTCCTCCATTTCTCCCTTCTT
>JAOANK020000004.1:603956-620455 GCA_026257165.2 Telfairia occidentalis
AGAGAATCTGCTGTATTAACATGATCATGAAGCCAAATCCACGCAAAAATTTTAATTTTTTTGGGGGCATTTTATCTTCCATAAGGCAACAAATAATTCCTTGAGTATTGAGTGAGAAGAACCATAAAACTTGACCAAAGGGCTTACAGAAAAAGCTCCAGATTTGTCAAGATTCCAAAGCAATTTATCTTCCGTGCATCTAGGAGAAAATGGCCTCAAAATAGATAAAAGAGAGGAAAACTCAAGAGCTTCAACATCCTTGAGATTTCTTCGTATTTTAACTTTTCAAATACAGTGTTGAGAATCCCAAGCATAAAAAACAGAGCAATCAGGTCGAGAAGCGACTTTAAACAATAAGGGAAAAGAAGAATTCAGAGTCTTACCATCCAACCAAGGATCATTCCAAAAGGAAATCCTTCTGCCATTCCCAACAAAAAAAGATAAATGAGGGCGAACCGAATTCCAGATTTTGTAGATGGTGAATCGAGGCATCTTGAACTCACAGGGGATTTGTTGGAAGAGCACCGGTTGAAAGAACCTAAACCATATAAGCTAGCAATAACTTGTCACCACAAAGCCTCAGGTTCTTGAGAGAACCCCAACCTCATTTGGCCAAAAGAGCAAGGTTACGCCATTTGAGATTTCCAATGCTAAGGCCTCCTTTCTCTATAAGTTGAGAGCAAAAATCCCGCTTTACAAGATGGTGAGGGTGTTTCGAATTCCCTTCCCAAAAGAAAGACCGAATAAGCTTTTCCAGCTGTTGACAAACATGGGAGGGTAGCAAGAATAAAGACATGAAGTATGGTGGAAGATTAGAGAGAACTGAAGAGCATCGAGTCAATCTTCCTCCTCGAGAAAGATCAAATCTTTTCTATTTGGCTAATTTTTGCTGAAACTTTTCAATGATAGGATTCCAAAAAACAATAGAGCGTTGTTTGTCCCTAAAGGCACGCCCAAATAAGAAATAGACAAGTTCTTTACTTTGCAACCAAAGTTAGAAGCCATAAAAGAGCACCGGTTCTTTGGAATATGAATGCCACAGAGAGAGGATTCTCGTAATTTTGACCTTAAGGCCTGAAAGCCACTCAAAAGCACTTTCGGAATTAATCAAAATCTGATGCATTTCATCATTATCTTGACAAAAATCGAGTGTCATCTGCAAATTGAAGATGAGATATGTGCACTGAGTTAAAACCCACTATAAAACCTTTAAAGAGACCATTTAGATATAAATTTTCCAGCAAGCAACTTAGAATATCAGCCACTAAAAGGAAAAGAAAGGGGGATTACATCCTGCCGTAAATCTCTGTAGGCAATGTTTCTCCCTCTTGGCCTACCATTAATAAAAACAGAAAATCTAGGGTTTTTGATACACCCAAGAATTCAAGAAATCCATTTATCACCGAACCCCTTTTGGCGAAGAATAATCTTCAAAAAGTTCCAATCAACTCCATCGAAGGCTTTCTCAAAATCAAGTTTGAGAATCCACCCTCTCTTCTTCCGAAGTCTATAAACTTCAACAATCTCATTTGCAATAAGTATGAGATCAAGGATTTGTCGCCCTTAGTGTATAAGGTCTCAAAGAAAACCAAGATCTCATTTTCAATGGCCGTAGGGGTGATAAGAAGATCATTCTGGATAGAGATCAGCGGTGGGATAAGAGATTTTCTTTTCCTTGCAGTTTAAAGAAGCTTGTGTTTTCATCCCCTTCCTTTAATTACATAGTCTTGCATTGTTGAATAAGATTTCTTTCTTCAATAATGTATAGCTGGAGCAGTTCATTTTTCAAAGAGGATCGTAGATCAACATCTTCAGAAGAGATAACAGATGCTTTTGAATCAATTTCATTAATGGCTGAGAGAAGAGCAACTTCTTTAGCTTTAGAGTTCTTAGCAAACAAAGAGTTCCACTGCTTCAAATCTTGTTTGAGATTGCGAAAGTTTCGATGAGAGAGCAAAGCCAGCCCATCTGATATATTGGATATCAATCTTGTTTCAATCATAGAGAGACAATCCTTGATTTTTAACCAAGAATTATAAAAGCGAAATGGAGAGGGATCCCTGATTCCAAAAGAATTGGAAAGTGGTCAGAGGTTGGTCTGCTACATTTAGAGGCTCCGGAATTATCAAACAAGATGACCCAATCGTGCAAAATAAAAAATCTGTCTAGTATAGAATACATTGTGGAGGAGCCGTCTTTTGGCCAAGAAAAGTTGCCATTGGAGAGAGGAACTTCTAACAATTGAAGCCCTGAAATAACATTATTAACGGAGTTCATACTCTTGGTAATCTGGCAGCAAGATGATCTTTCTGACATCCATCAAATTGCATTAAGTCTCCCCAACGCACAATAGTTTATCACAATAGCCTGAAATATATCTTAATTCATCCGAAAAGAACTTCTTTCACGGTAATCAACTGGTCCATAAACATTTGAAATCTATAACCTCAGAGTTGTTGAGAAGAGAGATCATAATTGAAAGAGAGTAGCCACCTTTTAAGACCTTAATACAAATTTTTAGTTCATCCTACAGGATGAGTAATCCACCCGATCTTCCTAAAGAACTAACCTCAACCCAGCCAATATCCTTGGAACTCCATAAGGATTTGATAAGTTTAGAATCAACAAAACACAGCTCGGTTTCTTGGAGGAAAACAACATCTGAGCATAAACATCTAATAATCTTCTTAATGATTAGTCTTTTCTTGAAATCTCCCAGTCCCCGAACATTCCATGTAACAATCTTCATTTTCAAAATCACCTAAAAACAGAGAGGATTATATAGATGGGAAAGGAATTAAGAAGATTCCAACCTTTTGAAAGTACTGTACAGGAGATGGGTTGTTCAAGAAAACAGGGGAGCTAACCACAGCAGAGGTGCTTCCAATCAACTGAGCTGGAGAAGTCTCTGGCTGAAACAGAGAATTGAGATTGTCATGAAGATAAAGGTCCAAAAAATCATCATCTATTGTATTGCTAACACGAGAATCAGGACTGCTTAGACTCTCGCAAGAATCAGATTCAGAACGTGCAGGAGAATCCACCCTAGGTTGAATGTCTTTGTCCTGATTGGTTGAAGAAGAATGCCCTGTGGTCAGAAGATGCTTTGATGACTGCTGAACAGGGCGATAAGGCAAAACTGAAGGCAGAGCTGAAGAGGGTCCTTGGTTGGATTCTAGATAAAAAGCATTAGAAAGGTTAATTTGAAGGGGGCTTGCAACATCTTTTACTTTGGACAGAGGAAGTTTTCTTGGATAAAAGAAAAGGGAGTGCTTTAACACTATATTCCTTAAATTTTGTCCCAGAAACAGAGAGGGCGTGACACTTGGAGAGGCCAGCCATATGATGAGAAAACGAGGGGCCACAATTAATTTCGGTAGAAATTAATGGTCGGATTGGGGAAGATTTTTCAGAAACAAAATTCTCTTGGTTAATAGGGGGAGCTGCAATGTTTGGGGAAATAAATGAGGAAGTAAAAGCCTCAGTGTTAAGGTTTTCAACAATAAATGCAGATCTCGAACCATCCAACAAATTGCAACTCTCAGAGCAAAGGTTATTTCTTGGAGGATTAAAATCAAATGAAAATTGGTAACGGTTGGAGAAGCGAAGGTCAGGGCCTGCAACCATTTGTGGAGGAGACTTTTCCAATTCTGTAGGACAACCATTCAATAGATCATCTGAAGAAGAAGCTGACGTCAAATCATGGATCACTTGCTGGATTCTTTCTACATCAAGACTGTTGGAGAACTTGGATGGATCCAATGATTTGAAAAGAGAACTTGGCCTTGTAATGGAAGATCTAGAATAATCAGATAAACAACCATCTGAAATTCGAACTGAAAATTTCCCAAAGGAAGGATCTTGAATACAAACATCCATTGGAATAAAACCACATAAATTTGACTTAACTTGAAGAATAACCTCTTCGCAATTGATCATGTTTAGGGTTTCAGGGAAATAGAAATCAGACCCCCAAAATGCTGCCCTAAGGCATCAAAAACTCTTCTTTTCCAATATTTCAAAGGAAGATCTTGAAGACGAATCTGACCCCCATGATAAGACAAGACTTCTTTTCTGCTATGTTTGTGATAATCCCAGGGCTCTATCTTTAGAAAGAAATCACCAATTTTCCTCCATCTTTCTTCAGAAAAGCAACGCATAATACAATCCGTTTCAAAAATCAGCAAAGTCTTGTTATCCATGAAGGGATTTACGTGACACTTCTGAGAAAAATGACTTTGAATTGCAAAAGAAATATCCTTCCAATCATCAAAAGCACATAACTTACTGACAACTAATAGGTTTTTCCAACCAAGCTGCACAACATCCTGATTCTTTTTAACCCAGAAAGATGATTGCTGAAACTTAACAGATGGCTTAACAATCCCAGCAACAGACTTCTTAACCATATCAGCATAGGAGAAACCAAGAGCAGTCAACATATCGGATCTAGAAGGAGGATTTAACAAAAGAGCTTTCGAAAAATCAGCTAATGAATTCTGCATCTCTTCCCGTTCTTCCGTAAAAGTTCTCAGCATTTCCAAAAAAGTAAACCAGCCTTTCTTCTTCGTAACAGCAGGAATGACAAAATTTCTTTCCTCCCATGGAAGGCCAAACGGCATGTTCCAAAATCCAAAGACTTAGTGTGAAACTTTTGAATATGAGGAGTTCCAAATTCATTGCGACCTTGCTTAAGAAATCCAGACCGGAGGGGAATACGAAACAGCAACTCAAAGCAACTTATGAACCATGGGAGTTGGGAAGGTTGAAGCGGCATTAGAGAACTTTGCACAATGTCTTCAACATAAAAAACTCCATCAAACGAAACACAAAAGAAACTATCAACAGCTCGGCAGCTTCGAAGTTCCATCTTTGCAGGCATAACACATTGAAACAGACGGAGAACTAAAGGCAAGAAAAGTAAATGCAAGATGCAAAGCAGCGGTCTGGAAGCGCAATGAAATAAGGTAGTGGTCTATATGGAGTTGGCTGGAGAAGGGGGTTGGAGGGAATAGTCAGAGGAAGAGGGGAAGAGAGAGGAGAGAGGAGAGAACATACTTATCTTCTGTATTGATCTATGCACTTAACGTTGAAATCAAGTTATCATGGTGAGAATAAAATTTAAGAGAAATGGAGAACGGAAGAAAGATATGAGATGCCACCCATTACTTGGTTTGGAATTGATATAATAGCATTTTGGCTTTGTAATGAGCAGCAACTCATTAAAGCCCTATAATGCTATTAATTGTACTGGGCATGTGATAGATGCATAGATGCAGATGCGAGGTTTCATTTTCATTTAAAATAATAGGAATTCTCTGACTTTGACGTGCTTTTTGTATGCGCCTATCATGCATTATAGAACACCGAAGTCAATCATTGTGGGGATAAAATTTGAAGAGAAATGAGAAATGTAAGATATTAAGTACCACCTGTATCTGGGTTCGTAATTAATATACTGGCATTTGCATATAAAGTGCCACGTTAGAATTTTGGCAATATCATGAAAATATATGGAAGAGTTTTTAAAAGGTTTTTGTTCCAAGAGGACGCTACTTTTGGCTTAGACTATTAATGTTACTCCATTCTTTTTTCTTTTTAGTTTTCTTTGTGGGTGGGTGGGGGGTTCAGCTATTACAAAGGAGTTCTCTTAGGCAGGCAGGATCTCTTGCCCAACGATTAGACGTATACCCTGTAATAGAATGAAGTTTCAGATATTCATTTGAAAGATGTGTACATGCAGTGACCTTTTTTGGCATACAACTTTTAGCAACATGTCACTGCAAAATCTACTATTCTCTGAAAATACAAACAAAAACTTCCTTGTGAAACAATATTTAATTATTTTTAACTGATCCTCAGTTGCATTCATTTTCAGTATGGTTCAGTCTTTAACAAGTGAAGCTTCGAAGTCGGAGGATATATTTTTGCAACTTCAAGAAATTGAGGAATCTGTTAGACTTGCATTTTTGAACTGTTTCCTTGATTTCGCAGGTATTATATGCTACTAACTATCTTCGTTATCCATGTATGAAAATTCTTCTTAAGTGTAACTAGTGATATACATCATTTTATGCATACCTTATCTAGGTCATCTGGAGAATATTGGAAGTGAGCTTGCCCAGAACAAACAAAACAAAGAAAGTCCACAGTTGCAGAATGGATTTTCTCATGGATTGCAAGAAAAACTACTTTCAGATGTGCCTGGGAGTATTGTGAATCCACATCAACAGCTGTTAATAGTCTTGAGTAACATTGGATATTGCAAAGATGAACTTTCATGTGAATTAGACAGCAAGTACAAGCACATATGGTCGCATTCTAGGTGAGTGGTCAAGGCTGACCTTTCCTAGTAGATATACTGTTTAATCATTCAGGTTTTCAAAGTTCGTTATAATATTTCTCCTAGATATAGTATTAGATTTCATGGTTGACATGAGATGTATAATATTTAAGTGGAGTGCTTCATATGTTTTTAATATTGATACAGTTTAAACTCCCTGTGGTTGAGGTTACGAGTGCCTAAAGAGGTCTGTATATTTGTGGGTTCTTCACTAATGCCCTCTCATCGTTTTAGGGTAAAAACTGAAGAGGATAGTACTGACGTGCAAGATCTTGTTATGTCCTTTTCTGCGCTTGAAGAAAAGATCCTTGAACAGTACACATATGCAAAGGTATTACTGAAATGCATTCTAAATTAATATGGAGTTCATGATTTTAAAGCAACAACTCTGGTTGCTGATTCCAGCTCTCATTAGAAGTATATTCTTACTATCCCTGAATCCAACATTTCTTGCAAATATTTTGAAAAGAGGAGTTTGTAATCCACATCTTCTCACACCTAAGTGGCCTCCAGATTTTTCTCGAGCCTAAGTGGAGTAGGCACGCTTAATTTTTTTCCACAATTAATTTTTAGTGTCGATTTTAGTTGATGTATTTTTCATGCGATAAACTTTTTTTTGTTAAGTAATGTTTTATTTAAAATATCAGCTAGATGTTCTTTTGAATTTTATTTTTTAGTACCAGAAAAAAGATTTTTTTGTTCAGAAAAGGAAAAAAAATGAAAAGAAAAGCTTTGTTCAAATGTGCAAGTAACACATTTTTTTTTTTAAATTAAGGCCTGCTAGAAGGTTCTTCCAAGTTTCAAACTAACAGACTGTTTCTCTCTTTCACTCACATTCTTTATAGTGCCCCTTTTCAATGCTCTATAACTCCCTACCATCCCTATTCTTTATGTGGTTACTTTCTTCTCCCATTGTATTCTTTTTCCACAAATTCTGCATGCATTTGGTTTCAGATGGTTGAGGCTAAGCTAACATGCATCTAGTTCTGAAGTTTATTGCTTGAGAATTTAGGCAGCATCTTTTTGTGAAGTGTGGATTTTTGCAAGTTGTAGAATTCGTGGTAACTTTCCTTTTCTCCAGTTTTTGGGGATTTTCTCCTCGCCATGACTTGGTTCGCACAATCCATTCAATCGACCAAGTTCCATAGGTTTTCAAAACTACTTGTTCACCAATCTGTTGTCTCCTTTTATATTCAGTGTGAATCATGCATTTCCTTTTTCATGAAATCCATGTTATGTTGATCTTGAATGTATATTCAATTGGTTTTAGGGTTTCTTTTTTCCTTTACTTTCTTCTGGGAGAGGCACCATAAATGGAGTTCGAGTGCTCTCTACAGTTTTTTCTATTATTTATTTATTGGATATTATAGTTTGAAAGATAATAAGAATTTATTTACAAAGAAATTGGCGTTCTCTCCCTTAATTCTCTCCCTACAATGTGCGCTCGATGGTTTTTTTATTAGTCCTAATGAAGACGATTCGCGTCGATCAGATATCCTTTGGGTTCCGTAGGAGTGAGGATGGGAGAAAGGTGGTGATTGAAGAGAGAAGGGGGCTTAGGGTGGAGAGGCTTGTTTTAGACTTAGGTATGGTCGCTTGGCTGAGAGATTGTCTGGAGGCAGTGGTGAGAGTGAGGAGTCTGGTGGGTTTCTTGAGGAAAAGAAGACTTGAAGTGGCTGTGATTTTCATCCAAGTTTTTTGCAATAATAGAGGAGCCTTTGGCCTTGTGTTGGTGGAGTCGTTTAAGGGAAGGAGAATGTCTCTTTTTTTTAGAGGGGGATTCCTTTGAAGTATGGGCTTCCTTTAGTTCGTGTTTATCGTGTTTTCTCCCTGGTGGTGCTTCGAAGGGAGGGGAGATTGGGGATGGGGGTGGGGAAGCCAATTTGGGGAAGGTGTAGGTGAGGATGGGGTCTTTGGATGAGAGATGGAAAACAGGGGTCAAGAATTGTTTGGGCCTCAAGAAGGAAGAAAGTGTTCTTTTAGAGGGTTTAGAGCTTGACTTTGCCATTGATTGGCCGACAACGGCGATCATTGAGAAATGTTGTTGGCCCGTGGCTTGACACTCCATTAGTGATGTGATAGAGGATAGACTTAAAGAAGAAGGTTGTGGTTAAGTTGTTTTGCGAGACCTTGTTGTTGGTCTTTGTGATAAGGAGGAGCTAAATATAGTTAAGTATGGTGGGGATTCAATTGATAAGGATATTGTAGTTAACAGCTAGGATTTCAAAACAGTATCTGTGGAGCATTGCCTGGCTTTTTTCTGGAGGGTGGGTTAGTGTTTTAGATATTTCCCCCTTTCTATGAACCACACGATGCTTTTTAGCCCTAGCTAAGCTGTGGAGGCTATAGAAGATGAAGAGTTCAAAGTTGAGGCTTCCTAGTTGGAGAATGTTCATTTTAAAGTTTGAGGGAATGAAGACGGTTTTATTTCGATGAGCTGTTTTTTTAGACATGATAGATTTTCTTTTCTCTGGTTAGGTTTGGGGTTGTTCAAAATCTTTCAAAGCGAATGGAGGTGCTTTCGTTCTCTCAGGCAAAGCGACCCCCTATGAAGGTCATCAACGTTGGTGAAGGACGTTGTGGCAGTCTGAATGGTCAGACTCAGGGTATCTCGCACGTGAAGTCTGGAGAGCATAAGACAGCTATTGGGGGTGGTGTGGCGCGCCATAAGCCCTTTATTTTCCATTCAAATCCTCCCAAAAAGTCATCTGTCTGTGGGAAAGAATTTTGAGCCAAGTACTAAAGAGCAGCATGTGTCGATTTCTAGTGTGTTGCTTCTAAGAATTCAGAATTCTTCTTTAAATGGGCCAAGTTTTCAACCAAAGGCCGTGTTAGTAAGGGCTGGTTTAAAAAGGTGGGGAAAGAGGCGGGTTTGACTTTGGGCCATGTTGCTACATCTACTGAGAATTTGGTAAGGCCTTCTGACCCTTTAGTAATTAATGTCGAGTCAAATGCTTTGTTTGGCGTGTTGGGTGAGAGGTTGAATACTCTTTCTACACTTGATCCTTCGATTGCCAACTTTTCAGACGAGGAGTCCTTCCTCTCTTCGCCGACGAATAATGACCTTGAAGTGGAAAGGTTGGATGCTATTTGTTGAGGATTTTCCCAAAGTTCTCGATGGGTTTGGGCGTTCGATGGAGTAGAAGAGGGCTGTGGGGTTAGGAGTTACAGCTGAGAGGACGTCCACCGTGGCTCGACCTTAGAAGGATGTTTCTGAAACTCTCCAAGATTTTGACGTTGCTAGAAAAATTGCGAAGTCAAACTTGTCATTATTCTTTTCCTTCTGTTTAGAGGCATTGGGGTGGGGTTCCAAAGGTTTAGCGTGGTAACTTCTGGAGGTCACTCTTGACGCCTTCCATCTCTTGTTTTGATGCTTCCAAACGCTCTTCCAATCTCTTATGTGCCATTTTTTTAAACCTTCCCAAGACGAACTTGCTCTAATACCAATTTGTTAGGTATCCAAATCACACAAAACGCTTTTTCTATTCGTTGACAAAAAGTGGGTAGATACCTTACAAACGCACAACCATTCAAGGGGGTTGAACTCTCCCAACTTAAAATATTAACTAACGGCTAGCTACCCTCCCCCATCAGCCAGAGGTTAAAAACTAATAACTTTCACAAAAGACAACAAGCAACTGTAACAACAACTAGGCTATCAGGGTGATAGATTGCCCATTCTACCCTTTCTTACATAAGTGTTGACTATTGGGGGTCTAACATTACCCCGGGGTTCAAGAGACACCTGGTCCTCCAGGTGGAATGTGGAAAATTGTTGTTGGATGACGGTGTATGGTTCCCAGGTGCCTTCAAATTTGGGTAGCCCCTGACAGCGGATGAGCACCGCCCATTCCTTGTTAACTTGGTTCTTTCGATAAGTCATTACTTCTGGTTCTGCGATCCATTCGAATTTATTTGAGAGGGCTGGTGGGTGTGTCTAAATGTGTGTGGATGGACTTCCATCTTTCTTTTTCACCAATAAGATAGGGTTGGAGTATGGGCTATTGCTCGGCCGTATGATGCCAGCGGTTAGCATGTCATTGATGAGCCGCTCAATTTCCTCTTTTTGGACATAGGGGTATCGATACGGCCAAATGTTGGTGGGACCTTCCCCTGTTTTCAGCATGATTCGATGATCGATGTCACGCTGAGGAGGTAGCCCTTCGGGTGTTTGGCAAATGTCTTGGTAGTTTGTAATCAACTGGTCCACCTCCTTCGGTAAGGGATTCACAGGGACCGATTCCAACTCCTCCCGAACTATGGGAAGTGTTGTTAATGCCCTGCACTCGATCAGGAACCCTTGATCTTGTTTATCCCACGATTTACTGAGGCGTTTCAATGTCGTCTCCGTTTTGTTTAGAGATGAGTCTCCCTTTAGGGTAACCTTGGTTTTTCCTAAATGAAACTCCATTGTAAGGTGTTACCAGTTCGCTGCTGTCAGCCCCAAGGATCTAAGCCACTGCATTCTCAGGATGATGTCGATCCTTCCCAGCTCGAGAGATAAGAAGTTTCCCACTATGATTAACTCGGGTAGTCGGAGGCATGTGTCCTTACACATCCCCTTCCCCTTCACTGCCGTACGTGTGCCCATTATGACGCCATAGTTAGATGTCTCTGAAATCGGCAGCTGTAGGGATTCGACGAGCTATGGCGCTGCAGTTGATTAAGATAATGACCTCTGTATGGTTGATGGTCCCCTTGAGCTTCATGGTGCCTGGAGAGGTGAATCCGACTACGGTGTTCAGTGAAAGCTCTGCGACCTTTCTGACTTCTTGAGCTTCGGTTATGGTTGCAAGGTTGTTCGCGTTTCCGTCTTCCCCCTCGTCGTCGTGCACTAGCAGGACACGTAGCTCCTTACTCTTGCACCGGTGGCCGATAGTAAATTTCTCGTTGCAACAGAAGCAAAGCCCCTTCTCCTTCTTGGCCTGGAATTCGGCGTTTGAAAGTCGCTTGAGGAGTGGTTCTCTTCGAATGGGGGTGTGGGGGTTAGGGCTGGGTAGATTGATCATTCGAGTTAGGGTATGATCAGAGAATTTATTGTAGGGTTTGGACAACGGGTTTGGGTTTGAGCCATTCCCTTTTGCGTTACGGTTTGGCCTAACCAAATTGTTTTCATTCCTCGCACAGATTGCATTGTCCTTGTCTTCGATGAGTTGGGCTGTCCTCATTTCAAGTCCAACTGGCTCTAAGCTGAAAACTTCTGCCCTGACTACTGAATCGAGTCCATTAACAAAAGTTCCCTCTAGAACTTCTTTTGGTAGATAGGGGAGGGGAGCTGACAGAGTTTCAAACGTTCGCCTGAACTCAGCTACGCTTCCTTCTTGCTTCACTGCCAAGAAACAGGCACACAAGGTGCCCTGTTGGATGGGTCAGAATCTTGCAAATAATCGTTGTTTCAGATCCTTCCAATATGCGAAGCTTTTTCTCCCTTCTGCCTAGTGATACCAGGACATGGCTTTGTCGTCGAAGCTCACTACTGCTACCGTGAGCTTTTTCGATTCCGTGAGTTTATGAATATTGAAATACCTCTATGCTCGAAACAACCACGCATCAGGGTCGTCGCCCGAAAAAACTGGCATCTCTACTTTCTTGAACTTACTCCAGTTCATAGGTTCCTCGTTCTCCTCTCCTGTGGCAGGTTCGTGGGGCAATCCCTTTGTTGCACTCTCGTTAGTTCCCTCATGATCCCCTTTCCTTTGGGTGCTTTCCTCCGCGTTGTTCTTCTCTGTAGTGGCAATGATGTTCGAATGGCAAGTCATTAATGTTACTAACGCATGTTGGTGGTCTTCTGTTACTAGTCTTTGCTCTTCCATCCTCGTCATTCGCTCCACATTCTTCGATAGTTCAATGATGGCCTTTTCCAGCGAGTGTAACTTCTGGAGGTCACTCTTGATGCCTTCTATCTCTTGTTCTGATGCTTCCAAATGCTCTTCCAATCTCTTTTGTGCCATTTTTTTAAACCTTTCCAGGACGAACTTGCTTTTATACCAATTTGTTAGGTATCCAAATCACACAAAACACTTCTTCTATTCCTTGACAAAAAGCAGGTAGATATCTTACAAACACACAACCATTCGAGAGGGCTAAACTCTCCCAACTCAAAATACTAACTAACGGCTAGCTACCCTCCCCCAATAGCCAGAGGTTAAAAACTAATAACCTTCACAAAAGACAACAAGCAACGGTAACAACAACTAGGCTATCAGGGTGATGGATTTCCCATTCTACCCTTCCTTACATAAGTGTTGACTATTGGGGGTCTAACAATTTCATATCTGGGTTGGGGCTGGAGACAATTTCTAATGGGGAGTTCTTGTCCTTTCAAGATCAACTTCAGAGAGAGTGGTTTGATTGGTGTGCTCTTTTGAACATTGTGGGGCCTTCATCTGATTAGGAAGGGTATAAAAAAGGAGTGGGAGCAAGTTCTAAGAAAGGTTCGAGAGAGCTAAAGAATCTAGAGTGTTCGATTAATTATTGGGGAGAAAGGCTCTTGGGGAAGTAGGCTACCTAAGGTCATCCAATGAAGTTGTTTTCTTGGAATGTTTGGGGTCTTAGCAAAAAGAAGGTTATTTAGGGAAGTGTTGTTGATCAAAAAGTTGGATATTGTGATACTTCAAGAAACAAAGAAAGACAAATTTAGTAGGGAGTTAGTTAGAAGTCTTCGGGGACGGTGAACTATCGAGTAGGTCGTTATGGAGTCGATGTGGTCACCTGGATGGATTCTTTTTATATGGGATGGGAGAGTCATCAAATCTGTTGATGTTCTCAAAGGGGTTTTCTCAATCTTTGTGGCCTTTGAGTTACCCAGGTTAGGTAAAGGTTGAATTTTAAGTGTTTATGGGCCAGCTTCCCAGAAGGGGATAGATGGAGTTGTGAGAGGAGTAAGGCAGCCTGTATTGGGTGTGCGGGTAGCAATGGTGTCTAGTGGGTGGTTTGAATGTAACTAGATACCCCTCTGAAAAATCTAGTGGTAGGAGAGTAACCTAGTCTATGAAAAGATTGAATTGCTTCATAAGTTGCTCCCTTGTTGTCGTTCCCCTCCCTTTATCGAATGACAGGGTTACATGGTCTAACCTTCGGGATAGAGTGGTGTGTTGAAGATTGGATAAGTTTCTTTTTACTAAGGGTTGGCCGGAGTTATTTTTGAATATTAAGCAATTTCTGGGCCTTAGAATCACCTAAGACCACTGACCGATTTGTTTGGATCAGAATCCAACCAAGTGGGGCCTTATCCTTTAAGGTTTGAAAATATGTGGCTTACTCATTCGTCTTTTAAGTCTTCTAGGAGCCATGGGAACTCTAATGTGCTTGGAAAATGAAAGGTTTTCGGTTCATGAGAAACTTGAAGTCTCTTAAGGCTACTGAAGGAGTGGAATTGTGCAATCTTTGAGAATATGTGAATATTAAGAAAGATGAGATTTTGAGCAGGATTAAAGTTTTGGATTGTCAAGAGGTGGAGGGATCTTGGTCCAGGGAGTTGAGGGAGGAACGCCTTTCTCTTAGAGTTCAGCTCAAGCATCTTATTCGAAAAGAGGATATTAGTTGGAGGCAAAACGCTAAGCTTTCTTGGGAAAAGATGGAGACAATACCTCTAAGCTTTTTCATAATGCTGCGTGAGGAAGAAAGAATGAGAACTTTATAGATCTTCTAATGGAGGACAATGGCAAAGTGGTGAGAAAAGATAACGAGATCGGAGCTGGCATTATTTTATTCTTCTCTAATCTTTATGCTCCTCCATTACTAGGAAACCCTCTCTGGACGGACTGGATTGGCATCCTCTCTAAGAGAGAGAGCGAGCGCCTTGAGGTCTCGTTTACTCTGCAGGAACTTAAGACGGTAGTTTTTGGGTTTGGCAGTAATAAAGCTCTAGGCCCTGACGGTTCTTCATGACCTTCCAGGATAACTGGGAATTTAGTAAAGGAGATCTTTGGAAAATTTTTGGAGAATTGTTTGAGAGAGGTATAGTTGATGCATCTATGTATAAAACTTATATGTCTTAACCTTACATAGGAGACGATAGATAAAGTTAAAAACTATAGACTAATTAGCCTGACTACGACTCTATACAACATCATTCTAAAACATTGGTAGATAGATTGGGGGAGTTCTCCTACTACGACCTCTCCCTCCCAAAGGGCTTTTGTTGAAGGTAGACAAATCTTGAACTAGGTGTTCATTGCCAATGAAGCGCTTGAGGATTATAGATGTTGGGGCTAAGAAGGGGGTTGTTTAAACTTGACTTTGAGAGAGCCTGTGACCATGTGGATTGGAAGTTTTTTGATAAAGTTCTTTAGAAGTAAGGTTTTGGGTGTAAATGAAGATCTTGGATTTGAAATTGTGTTAGCGTGTTGAATTTCTCCATTTTGATTAACGGTGGATCCCAGGATAAGATTTTTTCTTCTAGAGGCCTTAGGCAAGGGGATCCCCTCACCTTTTTTGTTTACATTGGTGGTAGATATTTTAAGTTGTTTGGTGTGTACAATTGTGGAGAAAAAGGTGCTAGAAGGTTTTTTGATAGGTAGAGGGAATGTTGAGTTGTCTCACCTTCAATTTGTGGACGATTCCCTTTTCTTCTATTTGGGGATAAAATATATTTTGAGAACTTGAATGAGGTCATCTCTTTTTTCGAAGCTACTGCTAGGCTTAAGATTAATAGGAGCAAGAGGTCATGGTTATTAATTGTGACCTTGTCAAGCTTGAGGAGTGGGCCTCTTTGGTGGGTTGCAAGGTGAGTTCTCTCCATCTTCTTATCTTGGTCTCTCTTTAGGGGGAGGTCTCATTTGGTGGGGTGGGAGGTTATTACGAAGTCGATTGATCGAGGGGGTTTGGGCATTGGGAATGGTGTAAACCAAACTGTTAACTTTTTTAAATAATTGGGCAACGCCCCAAATGATAACTACCCTATTTATACTTAATTACCAACGGAATATCAACCTAACTGCTAGAAAGCCCAATGACTAACAATACCACCCAAAAACTAATATATGGTAAGACATTACATCAATTTCCTTCCCCTTTAAGACAACATGTCCTTGAGTTAAGGAGCCAAAGTAAAACCAACAATGGTGTGATAGTTGTGCAGATCGGCAACATTGAAAGTAGGATGAATCTTTAAGTCTTTTGGTAATTCAACTTGGTAAGCATTGTTGCCCACACATTTTAGAACCTTCGCAGGCCCAATCTTCTTAGTTAGCTTATTGTGAACGCCAGTAGGTAATTGATGCTTGCGAAGGTAGACCATTACTAGATCTCCCACTTGAAAAGTTTTCTCTCTTTTGTGGCTGTCCGCCGGCTTCTTGTAAGTAGAGATCTGGCAATGTGCTCTTCTACTTCCTTGTGGAGATTTACAATTCTTTCGGCCATATTTTCGCTTCACTACTAAGATGAAAAGAAGGAATGTTAGTTAAGTCCACAGTTAAATGAGGGAGTTTAATATAAACGATTTCAATGGTAACTTCCCTATGGATCTATGTTGCATATGGTTGAAGGTAAACTCAGCTTGGTCTAAAGAAAGATCCCATTGCTTGGGGCGTTCACGACTTAGACATTGAATGAGATTATCCAATGTCCGATTGGTGACTTCTGTTAGACCATCTGCTTGTGGATGACTTGTGGTGCTGAACTTGAGAGTAGTGTCAAATTTCTTCCAAAGTGTTCTCCAAAAATTGCTTAAGAATGTGATGTCTCTATTGGAAACAATGGATTTAGGTATGCCATGGAGGCGTACTATTTCATGGAAAAACAAGTTAGTTACATAAACCACATTCGACATTTTTTTACAAGGTAAAAAATGTGACATCTTACTGAAACGATCAACTACCACTAAAACCGAGTCATATCTTTGTCGAGTTTTTAGTAGCCCAAGGATGAAATCCATAAATAAGTCTTCCCAAATGGATAATGGTATGGGTAGAGGGGTGTTCATTTTGTGATAGTACTGACTCCAATCCCTAAGCCAGATGCTTCAATTGCTACTTGGTAGTGCAAGGACGGGGGCTGTACTTAGCTTTTTCTTCATTGTTTTAAAGCTGTTTCCGCGTGTCACGGTCATACCTCTTTGAACCGTGCGGCGCCACAACCTACACTCGATCATGGCCAGCCTTAAGGGGAACTTCAGCCCCAATAATCTTTTTGCGACTCTTTGTGGCTTCGTCGG
>JAOANK020000004.1:620555-637503 GCA_026257165.2 Telfairia occidentalis
GCAATTAGTTCAGGGTGCTGCAAGGTTGCAAAACATTTGATGAATTTTCAGTAGAAAGATGTTAAACCCCAAAAACACTGGATATCTCTTCTGATCTGGGTATTGGTTATTCATTTATGGCTTTAATCTTAGAGGGATCTACTTGTTCATCCTTCCTACTAAGTATGAAACCCAAAAATGTTATTGAAGTTGTGAGAAAACTGCATTTTTGTGGTTTATGTAAACCTGGTTTTTGAAAAGGGTTTCAAAAGTTTTCTGAGGTGGGTTAGGTGATCCTCATGGGTCTTGCTATATATGAGAATATCATCGAAATAGACAACCATAATATTAAGAAAAGGAAGCAAAACTTGATTTGTAAGTCGCATGAATCTGCTCGGGGCATTGGAGGGACCAAATGACCAGCCATTCGTAGAGTTTTTTGTTTGTTTTAAAAGCTGTCTTCCATTCATCTTCAAGTCTTATTCGAATTTGGTGATATCTGCTTCGTAAATCGATCTTGGAAAAAAATCCAGCATCTCTCAATTGGTCGAATAAATCTGATAATCTGGGAATAGAGAATCGGTATTTCATAGTTATTTTATTAATGACCTTGCTATCAATGTACATTCACCACATTCCATCTCTTTTGAGGGTAAGTAATGTGGGAACTGACACATGGACTTAAGCTCAGTTGGATATGCCTCTTCTTCAGTAATGTCCGTACTTCATGTCGTATTTGATATTCATTGGGGCTCATCCTGTAATTTGGTAAATGGGGAAGACTTGCACCTGGAATGAAATCTATTTGGTGTTGTATATTTCTCAATGGGGGCAATTCAGTTGGTTCTTGATGTAGGTGCTGGAATTCAGCAATTTTCTGACTTTCTCATCAAATGTGGCAGTAGGTTCTAATGTTTGTTTTTTTTGACAAGAAGTGCCCAAATAACATCCTTGGCCATAGGTTGGAAGTCTTTGCCTTTGATAATTGTGAATAATTGGCTGTTGGATCTTTCTTTCTCATGTTTTGGTTTAGGTTGGTTAGGTTTATTTATGGGTAAAAAGAATGATCTTCTTTTCCATCCACATAAATTCGTAAGTGTTCTCTCGTCCCTTGTGGATAGCTTGATTGTCATATTACCATGGCCTCCCTAATAATATATGACAAGCATCCATATCCAATACATTACGTATAATTTGATCTTTATAATTGTTACCGATGGATAGGGATATGGTGCAAATGTCGTTGATTTGTGTTTCTCCACGTTTTTTATCCAACTTGCCTTGTATGGACTCGGATGAGGATCAACCTTCAATTTGAGTGCATTGACTAGCTTTTTAGACCCAATATTTTCATTGCTTCCACTATCAATTATTACGTTGCAAATTTTCCCATTAATAGCATAACGATTGTAGAACAAGGCATGTCTTTGAGGATGAGATTTTTTTTTCTGGGGGTTAAAAGCACCGTTTGTAGAGTGCAAGAGAGTGGGTCTCCTTTATCAGGTCCAATATAGTCTATATTTTCCCCTAGATCTCCTCCCTCGAATTGTTCTCCTTCCCCACTGTCGTCAACCACTGCCAAAGCCCTTCTTTGGGGACATTCGTTTGATAAACGGCCTTGTTGGCCACATCGAAAGCATTTCCCAAGAGTTAGTCTAATGTAGGGGTTAGATGTACTGTTTGTGGAAGTTCCTTCTGTATTCTTTATCCCTGTGGTGGTATTTTTGACTACTTTCTTCTTTGGGCTGTTGGTTTTGAGAAGTAGATAGGATGCGTCCTTGGTTAAATTTTTGGTGCTCATTTTGTGTTCTCTTAAAAGAGGTACCTTGTCGTTCCCAAGTTTATCTTCTATCTGGTTGTTTCTTCTTTTTTTCAATCTGCCGTTCAATTGTTTTAGCCCAAGTGACAGCCTCAGTTAAACGGCCTAATAGTTGAAGTTCCACCATCTCTTGTATGTAATATCGCAGTCAGGTTACATATCTTGCAGTTTGATAGCATTTGCTTTCTGCTAGATTGAGTCGTGCGCCCCAGCGGCTGAACTCTTTAGTGTATTCTCCTACTGTTTGGATTCCTTGTTTACAATTATGACTTGGGAATGTTTGAAGAAAGGTTAAAATTTACACTCAATTATAGTGAAGAAATGACAAATTGATAGATAAATTGTCTTTTACTAGTTCATGTATAAGAAATAGTTGAGGGTGCTGGATAAACTTTGTGTTCGACTTTATTTTTTCATCATGAAGTCTTGTTTCAGATAGAGAGAACTTTCTGCTTCAGAAGAAAAAAGTTATTAGTCGTGTAATTAATCCTGGATATGCAATGTAATATCAAGTATTGAATACATATCTCTTAAAATTCAAATGAATTCAATGCAATGAAATGAGTCTTATTTACAATTTTTTAAAAAAAGGTTTTTCTGGAGAGGGTGAACTTTTGTGGCAAGCTCGCCTTTTTATTCTCTTTTGGAGTTTAGATCTTGATAGATAGGAGGGTTTTTAGGCTATGCCGCTATGCTAACTCTTGGAAGGAGGTTTGGAGTCCAGTACGTTTCAATACTTCCCTTTGAGTTTCTGCTAACAGGATTTTTGTGATTATTACTTGTTTTTAATTGCTTAACAATCAGATTTTTTTTTTTCCAGTTCAGCTATCTTGAAAAAATTGTCTTACCAAAAAAAAAAAAAAAACGTAACGCAGTATAATATTAGTGTATGATATTCTTTTGTACACTTCTTGCAAGTTTTCTATAAAACATGGAAAATTGTTTATATTTAATATGTTAATGAGTTCCATCTTCTAGCATATAATCAGTTGTAGAGTTGGAACTCAAAGATACTTTGAGACTCGTATTTCATGATAATATTTATGAGCATAAATAGTAAAATTAGTTCATCTGATTGAATATCAAACGGTATTTGAAATTTCAAACTTCAATAAAAATCTTTGATTTTTTATAGTGTTTATCTATCACATGCTTTTTTTTTTCTTTTATCAATGAAAAGATGTACTTCGTAGAGAAAATAAAAAATATACAACCGTGCAATGAATAAAACAGAGCCAAAACAAAAATAAAGGCAGAGGCCAAACAAGACTAATTTTTTTTTTCTTGTATCATAGCTTGATTATTAAATTTTAAAAGTAAAATTAGTTCAATGAATATCAAACCTTATTTGAAATTTCAACGTTCAATAAAAATCTCTGATTTTTTATAGTGTTTATCTATCACATGCTTTCTTTTTATTTTATCAATGACAAGAGGTACTTTCATAGAGAAAATAAAAAATGTACAACCGTGCAATAAATAAAACAGAGCCAAAACAAAAATAAAGGCACAGGTGAAACAAGACAAATTTTTTTTTCTTGTAATCATTTATTAATTTTTTTCTGAAGTTTTAATGAGTTGGGTTATAATTGTTCAACGTTTCCTTTTTCGTGCGCTAAACATTAGCAGATAGTTTTATTTTCAATCATTATATAATCCAGATTTTTTAGGTTTACACCAAGCATTCATGCACTAATAAGTGACTGTCTCACATCAGGCAAACTTGATGAGAACAGCTGCTATGAACTATTTATTGGATTCCGGAGTCCACTGGGGAGCTGCTCCTGCTGTTAAAGTACGTATTCTGCACTGGGAACTATTCGGGGAACTATTTGCATGAGTTCCCTACTGCTAGCACTGCTTCTTATTTTCCTTGTTCTTTCTATATTTGGCGTCTAAACTAGTTCTTTTTTTCTTTTTGTTAATTTTTTTTGGCAGGGTGTGCGTGATGCAGCTGTAGAGCTACTCCACACTCTTGTTTCGGTCCATGCTGAGGTAATCTTACCATGTGATTTAGGATTATGCTAACTATGTGCAAGAGGCTAACAATTGCATTTCATTGTTCTGATTTTCCTTCTGGATATTAATTTTTTTTAATTATATAAAAATTCTAATTCTTGTATGCTAGCATGTAGGTGTTATTTCTTTGAGTTACTTCCTCCAACACGTTCTTGTTCACATTCAATTTGCCTCTCTTATTAATTCTAATTTCTAGTTTCAGCTAACTGGCTCCTTTATTCGTCCATTGTTCCAGGTTTTTGCTGGTACTAAGCCCCTTTTGGATAAGACACTAGGCATTCTTGTTGAAGGTTTAATTGATACTTTTCTCAGCCTTTTTGATGAAAATGGAACAAAAGAGCTAAGGTCACTCGACACAAATGGTTTCTGTCAACTCATGCTTGAGGTAAATTTAGTGTTCAACATTAAGAGAATTTCTGTATATTTCAAATAACCGCAGGGTGCTAGCGAATCTGCAGTAGCTGTGTGATGCGGGTTCTGGTTGAATATAGAATGTTTTTCATGTATTTAGATTTCAACAGAGGAAAAGGCTAGAAAAATCAAGTATTGGTCTGTATCTGATGTAATACCAAAAGCCTTCAATTTCATTTATGTTCAAAAAGTCACCACACACAGAAATGGGTTCCCTATTTATAGGGGAGGGAAAGTTAGGAATAAAAAATAACTACCCATTAGCTGAGGTAGTTACAGAACTAAGCGGTTTAATTAATAAGAGATATTCTATTACATCAGTATCATTTGCAATCAAATAAATAAATTTGCCCATTCTCCAATTCCAATAGAAAATGAAGGGGAAATTTTAATGACATGAAGCAAAAAAAACTTGCACCTCTGTCTCTTTTTGGTTCCAATGGGGGCATGTATCATAAGCCTTTAAGGTGCATTGGGGCAGCTTCATTTAGTTGAATTAGAAGACTGTTATGGTATTAGCTGACTTGTGCTCCTTTTGCAGCTTGAGTACTTTGAGACCATATTAAATCCTTATTTCACACCTGACGCAAGAGAGTCTTTGAAGTCTTTGCAAGGAGTACTTTTGGAGAAAGCAACTGAAAGTGTGACAGAGGCAGCTGATAATCCAGGCCATAATCGTCGGGCAACTCGTGGGAGCGAGGATGCTCTAGATGAACGACAGCAAGGCGCTACCGCACCAGATGAACTTATTGTAAGGAGCATCGTTTTACATCACATTTCTCTTGTAACATGCTGAAGTTCAAAATAATATTTTCCTAGACTTTTTTAAAAAAAAAAAAAATTATTTAGTCTCTTACATTTTACTTTTTTTTTTTTAATTAGACTTTTTCCATTGATGAATGTTAAATTTGATTGACGATAAACTTATATGGCAATGAGACTCACTGAATTGACAAAATTTTAGAGGAGCAATTAGGTCACATAAAGAGAGGAGAATTTGAAATTTCTATTGACTTGTAATTTTGGAGGAATTAAAAACATTCCTTTCCTAGGTGGCATAGTTTCTCATCTAAATTTCTATTAACTCAGTATCATGCCAAATAAGATAACATCAACATAAAAAAATTATATCATGTTACCCAATTATGACAATAATTGCTTCCAACTACGATCAATGTCCATTTCTATAACAGTTCTGTGCATTGTGCTATGATTGAAAATTTTTCGATGCTACAGGCACTGGCGCAGCAATATAGCACGGAGTTACTTCAACAAGAGCTTGAGAGAACACGAATAAACACTGCTTGCTTCGCAGAGTCGATTGCATTAGATTCGGTGCCTGAACCAGCCAAGGCAGCATATGCTTCATTTACAGGATCATTAGATGCCACTTACAGAGGAGGCACATCTGCCACTGGATCTCCGAGTTTCTCATCGCGGAGCAGGCGTCGTTTGTAGCTGTATTCTTGTTTGTCTGATGGATTTTCTCATGTCAATGCGCTAGGACTTTTTGATTCTGTTCAACCTTGTAATTAAATCTTCATTGGTAATCCTAGTTTTATGCTTTCCATGGTCAATTTTTGCTGTATTTGATTAATGTCTATTATTTATTTTCAGCAATGTGGTACTGTTTGTTTCGTCCCCGAGTATACTAACATTTTTAGACAAAAATGTGTTAATAATGTGCTTGATTTTTCGGGTCCAGATTTGGATTGTCTAAATTTCGCAACCGTCTTGCTTGATTGATGTGTCTAGTTTTTAGAAAAGATTCAGAGCTTTCATTTTTGTTTATCTATTGTTTGCTAGATGAGGTAGCAATCAGAAACTTCTGTATGAATTTCGTACGGTAGCCCAACGCTAGTAAATTTACCCATTTAGGTCTCGAAACACCAAAAGAAAAAAGGAAAAAAAACATTTTTAGTATGAAAAAACCCTGATTTTGTGAGCTGTTAGTGTAAGGTTTGGTAGGTAACTCCACAATGAAAAATACTAACATTTAGAATCGTCTTACTCTTGGTAAATGTTTTAGTGTGGTCAACAAGGACACTTAACAAAGCGTCTCCAAAGAAGAATTCTTGCAATTAGCAAATCAAATGAAGAGAACAGAGGAAGAAGAAGATGAAGGTTTGGAGGACGATGTCAAATACGTGAATCTGGATGGGGGGGACCAACTATCTTGGATCCTACAATGCATTCTTCTCACACAAAAAACAGAGACGTGTCTCCAAAGATACTCTATTTTTTACACAAGATGTACCATTAATGTCAAAATTTGCCAAGTTATGAGAAGTAGCGAACATATTGTCTCGAAGAAGTTGGTCACTGCATTACAGCTCACGACCAGCCCACATCCTCACCCATACAAGGTATCTTGGATAAAAGAAGATGACGAAGCTCAAGTATATGAAATTTGCACTATTCTCCTTTCTATTGGGCAAAACTACGAAGACCAAATTGTGTGTGGCACCTCGAAATGGATGTGTGCTACATTCTCCTTAGTAGACCATGGCAATACGACAACCAAACACTGCACAAAGGGAAAGATAACACATGAATTCAATTGGGTGGGGAAAAGATCGTTTTACTGCCCGTGAACAAACTTGAGATTGCAAAACTTACAACAGAAACCCCTTACAAAAAAAAAAACATTTATTCACACTAGGGAAGGACCAACTATTCTCACAAAGCAACACCACAGTTGCCCTAGTAGTCAAACAAGATTTCCAGCATGATGAACCATTAAAACAAAACTTGGAAATCAAGTCACTGCTCCAGCAATCCCCAAACCTCACTTCTGAACCACAAACTTTACCCCTCTTAGTAATATACAACATCAAATTAACCTTATACTTGGATCCATTATCCCACATTTGCCACATTATCGCATGAGCCCTAAAGAGTACAATATTTTGCATAATCAAATCCAAGATTTATTGAACACAGGACATATTCAACCTAGCCTTAGTCCATGTGTTGTCTCTGCTCTTTTTGCTTTTAAAAATTATGGATCTTGGAGACATTGTGAATCACGGTCACGTATTGATTTCCAATACCCCAATGAAATGATTTTCTAGATCAATTAGGTGGATCTACAATTTTTTCCAAAGTGAATTTGCAGATTGGCTATCATCAAATGAGAATTAAATCAGGTGATGAATGGAAGACAACTTCAAGACCAATGAGAGACTATTTGAATGGCTCATTATGCCATTGGGCTTATCAAATGCTTAAAAGTACTCATGTGTTTAATGAACCAGGTTCTCCAATCATTTCTCAATGAATTTGTGGTAGTTTATTTATGACATTCTCATTTATAGCAAATGTGAGAAAGAATACTTAGAGCACCCAACAAAAGTATTCACTAGCCTTGCTGACAATGAACTCTACATTAATTTAGGAAAGTGCCTTTTTATGCCTTCTAACATCTCTTTTTTAGGCTTCATGATAAGGGATAAAGGGATTGTTGATTGTAAAAAAATACAAGCAATTAGTGATTGGGCTCATCTAAAAAACAGTTCGTGATATTCAATGTTTCCTAGGTATTGCATCCTTTTATGGGAAATTTATCAGAAACTTCAGCACACTCGCAACTCCTTTAACCTAGTGTCTAAAGAAAGGTAATTTTCATTAGAGAGATGATCAAGTAAGTAGCTTCAACCCTTTAAAAGAAAAATTAAGCTTTAACTCTATTTTAGCCCTCTCCAATGATGTGAACCAAGGAGCATTCATTGTCATACCTCAAGGTCCCATAATAAGATCAAGAGCCAAAAAACTTAAACAATTTTTACTTTCTCATATTCAACACGAGCTCTGTTAGGGATGATCAAGAAAGAGAAGGAACATTTTTACTCAAAATTTTCAAGTAGAGGTTAAGGGAGGAGTTGTATTAAATGAATTCTAAGTTCATTTAAAAGAACTTAAGTTGAAGTGGAATTTAACTCAAGTTGCATTTACTGAAGTCAAGTTGCATTCAAGAAACTCAAGTTGAATTAAGTGAACTTAAGTACATCTCAAGCTTCATTTGGTGCAAGTTAGCCATCATTTAATTGAACTACACTTCAACCTACATAAAACAACTTCAAGTAAAGCTTCATTTACTCTTGGGAGGTTATAAAGACTTTGAAAGCAAATTAAGACCAATTCTCAGATTTGAAGACATTTTTATTGTATTTTTCAATTTTAAACATGTTCTTTAACTCTTTTAAGTTACTTTTTAGCTAGTGGTTGTTATACCATTGATGTAATAGGGAGTTACAACTTTTCAAACGTTCAATGGGTTACTTTTAGGGTTGTTTTGGAGGCTATATATGGCCAAGCTTATTTCATTGCAAAAACTAGAATATTTTGAATGAATGAAACTTGCATTTCTTGCTCCAAAAGCCTAGAGCTTGTTTTTCCTTTGCAATTCTTGAGTGTTAGATTTGCATGCTAGAATTATTCAAGTAGTCTTGCTCAAGCTATCTTGTGGAGTGGTTCGAATCTTGAGTTTAAGAGCAAGTTTTCTCTACTCTTGATATTGATCATCAAGATAATTCATTCGAGCCATTCCTTCGAATGATACAACTTGAATTTTGAGTTTTAGCATTCCGTTTTATAAGGGTTCTAATTCTATTAAAGGTTCTTACCATTAGGTGCACTAGGGTTCTTTATCACCCAACTTGCAAAAGCTTTTGAGTTTGTCGTAGATGCTTCAGGCATAGGTATAAGTATTGTTTTTTTTAAGGGGTCACTCAATAGAGTATTTTAGCGAAAAATCAAGCCCCTCTAGGAAGAAATGAACCACCTACAAACAAGAATTCTCTTCCCTCATTAGAGCCCTAAAACAATGAGAACATTACCTATTAGGAACATATTTTATTCTAATGATTTGATTTTTCATTAGACACACACTTCGGGTAAGTCCAATCACGTGGCTGATGCCTTAAGCCAAAAAAGTGAGCTTTTGACCTTAGTTCAAGCAGAGATATTTGCTTTCGATCACTTACCAATCCTTTATGAGAATGATCCATACTTCAATAACACTTGGTTCAATACAATATATCATTTACCTAATAAGAATTTTACAATTTTTTTTGTGGTTTTTTGTTTCTAGATGACAGATTGTGCATCTCTCACACATCTTTACAAGAGGCCATCACCAAAGAACTACATTTCGACGGCCTGGCAGGACACGTAAAGTTGCCAGAGTACGCTTAACATCGGGATTTGAAATCACTGCTTATATACCTGGTTATGGTGCCAATATAAGACAACTGAATTAGTTTCTAACAAGTTCTTTTGGCCCTAGCTTAAAAAAGATGTCATCAACTTTGTCAAAAGATGTACATTTGTCAAACTTCAAAGGGAAAACAACACAAAATATTGGTTTGTATTGCCCTCTACCCATTTCCGAAGGTATTTGGGAAGATCTTTCAATGGACTTTGTCCTTGGCTTGCATAATCTCAAAGGGATAATGTTTAGGTCATCCATCTCTTTCAGTATTAAATATGCTTTGTCTTCAGTTTCATAATTTGTTATCATTAAGTTGTGACTCATGTCAGTTTTCTAAATTTCATCGTCTTAGTTCGAACCCTAGGATCAATAAACAAGTAAGTGCTCCCTTTGATGTTCATTTTGATATTTTGGAGCCCTTGTCCAATTGTGTGAAAAACTGAATTTCAATTTTTTGTTATCTTTGTTGATAATTACTCTTGCATGAATTGAGTCTATTTCATGAAGAACTATCTTGAGTTGCTTTCACACTTATTTAATTTTCATATTGAAATTTGAACTTAGTTTGATATTTTTCCTTAAAGTTTTGAGAAGCGTTAATGTTGGTGAGTACTTTTTTTTTGCTGCCCTTCATTTGTATTTATATAAGCATAGAATTGTCCACAAATCATCTTGTGTTGATACTTCATTCCAATATGGGTTTGCTGAATCAAAGAGTATGCATCTTATTGAAACTACAAGAGCATTATCCTTTGAAATGCATGTGCCAAAGCATTTTTTGGTTGATGAAATTTCTACCAGTTTTTCTTGATTAATTTAATGCCCACATCAGTTCTTAAATATGAGATTTTTGATCATATTTTATTTATGATAAAACCTTTATTTTTTAATGAGCAAAAAATATCTGGTTGTTTTCCCTTACTTATCAATGTTGGCCTTTGAGCCAGCTTGACATTAAAATGTCTTTCTCCATGGTGATCCTCAAGTAGTTTAGATAGAGCAACCTCTAGGGTTTGTTACATAGAAAAAAATAATAAAGTTTGTCGTCTTCGTAAATCTTTGTATGAGTTGAAATAAAGTCCATAAGCATGGTTTGAAAAATTCGATAAAGCGCTTGAACAGTTTGGATTGAAGAAGAGCAAATCTAATACCTCTAACTTCTAGCGACAATCTTAGAGTGTTATTATTCCATATGTTGATGATATTGTCATCATTGAAAATGATGCATCTTACATTTTATCTCTCAAAACTTTTTTTCATAGTCAGTTTCATATGAAGGATTTAGGAACACTAAAGTATTTCTTAGGTATTCAAGTAATAAGAAGCAAGAAGAGTATCGTTATGACTCAAAGACGATATGTGCTTGATTTAATATTTGAGACAAGAAAATTGGGAGCCAAGCCATATACTCCAAGATGAAGAATCTTGTAAATACCTTGAGAGATATAGAAGATTGGTTGGAAAATTGAATTATCTAACAGTGATATGACCAAACATAGCTTATTTAGTAAGCATTGTGAGTCAGTATATGTCTTCACCTAGAGTGGATCATTGAGCTACAGTACAACAAATTCTATGTTATTTGAAAGCTACACTGGACTTGGGATCTTATAGAAGATAGAAGATCAACCTCTGCATATTGTGTTTTCATTGGAGATAATTTAGTCTCATTGAAGAGCAAGAAGAAAAATGTAGTCTCATGAGCAAGTGCTAAATTGGAATACAAAGTTATGATCCAATCTTTATGTGAAATACTATTGGTGCATCAACGCTGGATTGAGTACTTAGGTTTTAGGGTTACAGTTCTGATCAAGTTGTGGCATGACAACCAAGCTATCGTTCATTTTGAATCCAATCCAGTATTTCATGAGTGAACTAATCATAATGAAATTGATGATCATTTTTTTCGTGAGAAAATACAATAAGTTTTAGTGTCTGCTAGATAGGTGAAGACTTAGAGCAATTAGGAGATATCTTCACGAAGCTTTAAATAGAGTCTGATTAGATAATTACCTTCGTAACAAGTTGGGTATGATTAACATATATGCTCTAGTTTTAGGGAGAGTGTTGTAGTATATTTATGTAACTAGGAGCTTATTAGTCCTTTGTCCTATATTGTAATTTTACTATCATTAGTTTAGGCTCCCATGTATGTCTATATATATTTTACTGTAGTGTATAGAAATGAGATAATTTATTCTTCCTATTTGACCTTACATTAATGGATGCATCTCATAGAGTTTTATCCTACGAGTTTGAAGAAAATGAAAATTTTTAGTTGGATCTTATGTTTGTATTTTCAAAGAGCTCAAATTGTTTCTTTGAGGATCCCCTTGGAAGTTGAATCCGACTTGCTTGAAGTAATCAACGTGATCAGCGAGGAGGTTGAGGAAATTTAGTAGCTGTGCAGGTTTACAAAGGAGGTGAATTTGCTCGTTAATGAAGTAATGGCTGAAGTCTTTAGGCAAATTGCAAAGGGAGAAACTCGATGGCGCACTCTATTGCTCGTGCTACTTCTACCATGGAAATCTCCTGTCTTTGGGAAAATTATTTTGCAGCCTGGATCTCAACTAAAGAGGGGTAGGTGGTGTTGGTTGTTGCTTTTAATTTTTTATGAAAAAAAAAAAAAAAAGATCACATTGATCAAACCCTGCTTTCCTGTGAGCCTATCAATTTGAGCAGCAAAATCATTTCAAGACTAATCTGCTGCAATATACAAACTACTGCATGCCAATAAAACTATAGAGCTACAAAAAAATAAATATAAATAAATGAATTTACAATCAACTTACAAATAATAATAATAATAATTAAAAAAAAAAAGCAAAATGAAGAAAAGTAAAAGAGTAGTAGAAATTTCACTTGAGATTTATACAGATTCACTCTTTATTGGATCAATTCTACAAACTCTATTACGATGATGACAATTGTTATGAGAAGAAACCAGCTAAAGTCCAATTCGAATTGTCTTTGAGGAACTCTCAAGGACCAAAAAGAAAATTGAAGCCTCATGGGCCTCTTAAGGCCATACGAAAGTGGTTCCCAGGCGAACTCTCCCAACTTAGGAAGAGTTTGTTCCCGGAACCCCCCTCGATAAATAGAGGGCCAATCGCCACCAAAGGAAGGAAAAAAAAACTCTCTCCTCAGTTCACACTAAATCGAACTTGGTTCTGGCTTAAGCTTTGGAGTATATAGGGCTAAACCACACCAGTACAAAGATCTTGCAGGAAGGATATGTTACGCTCGAGAGATTTTCAACTTCGTCGTCATGAATTCGACATTGACAGTTGAATTAAAGCACCTCGACCCATTCAAAGATTTTTGCATCAACTTTTGGAGTTGTCTTTGGGGAAGAATAAGTTATAGTTGTTGCTCCCGTCGATTCCTAAACTGTGATGTCAACCTTGAGGTCCAATTCCATTGATGCCTCCTTGGTCAGACGATGCAGAAGTGACGTGGTGAATTCCAACGCCCAAGGCCTAGCCCAAGGGCTTGGTCTTCCAAGAACTCTTTTTGAGTCATCCAATCGAGCTCGAGTTTTGGCGACCCTGACGTGACGTAGGTCTGAGTGAGAGGTGATAGTTCTGCAGGCTCCAGTCAAAGGTTAATCGCCATGATGATTCAGCATCAAGTCCAACCGATACCTCAAGTCATTCTGCCAAGACCATTTGTTTCCGTTCTTGGAGGTCAATTCAACACATGGAGAGTCGAGCTCGAAGCTCCATTTTAACCTCTGCTGACCACGTGGGTCGGATAACCTTTTGGTCACTCGCGACCTACGAGAGAGTAAAAACCCATCAAGGTCGCCCCAAGAGAAGAAAACAGAGATCCAAGCCAGCTTCACACGTTGACCAAACACCTTAACCACGACCTCAACTCCCAATAAGGGAGAGGTCAAGGATGGGTGACTTTCCTTTGCAGGCTGAGAACTTGAGGAGTATCTTGAATGCTAAGACCGTCGACCTCCGAACTAAGCTCACTAAAAAAGATGGAAAAGTTGGAGGTCAAACAAAGAAACATGAGACAAGGGGTCACGAAGAAGAGGCTATATTGGTGGCTGACTCACTCGCAAACTCATGGAAACATGAATTTAGAAAGATGAAGGTCGATCTTCGAAAGAAGCTCTGCATCGAGCTAGTCAGAGAAGGGAAATGGACTACTGTTAACGCAGCCGACCCCACTCGAGAGCTCCCTAAGTTCGAAAATGAGCTATTTATAGTGGAGGTAATGAAAGCAAACCTCCAAAAAAAGATTACGACCCTTGTAGTTGCAGGTACGACAGATCGATGAACCTTGTTGAGCATGTCAACAATTTTAACTGGTGGATGAAGTTGTTGGGGGTACGGAGATTCGATAAAGTGCCGAGCCTTCAATCTCACCTTGACTGAAGTAGCTCACACCTAACACTAGAGTCTGACATAGGGGACCATTAGTTCCTTTCACTGATCTAACTGTTTTGTTTGTAGACCTATTTCTGGATAGTCATGATCAAAGAAGGACTAGGGCACATATCTTCACTCTAACATAGGGTGTGATGTGTTGCAAAAGTTCTTGCAAAGCGGTTAGCCAAGCAAGCCTCCACAACCAAGACACCAAAGTTTAACTCAAGACAATTCCCAAGAACTTTAGTAGATTTGGTGCTAGGAATCCCTTGGTTATTTGAATCCCTAGACAACAAAGGACTAAAACGAAATGTTAGTTTAACAAATCCAAAGACAAGGTTAGGAATAATTTTCCTTAGTAGTCAAGACAAGGATGAAAGGGACTTGAATGCAACCGCACTATTCACAAGCCTCGTGAATTCTCGAAGAAACACTCCACAAGTTTGATAACCAAACAGACTTGAATGCTGTTCTACTCCTCTAAGCAATGCACAAGAGAAAATGGTGGGGTTCAACTACTTTTGCAAATTGACAATTCTTTTGGGATCTCAAAAGAAACAAATTTCATTCAACTCAAAATTCAAAGCTATCGAAAATACAAGGGGGCTTTGCATTTTATAGAAGCCAAAAATATAGAAAAGGAAAAGAAATGCATAAGGAAATCTATTCCTAAAATGCTTGTAGAATAAAATAAAATAAAATATAATCAAAAAATAAATAGGCATTAAATCAATTACTTTCCTATTCTAGAAGATACAATAAAATCTAAAGAAATTTTATTCTAGCAAATAAAATCTAAGGAGATTTTATTCTAAAATATAAAATCAAAAGAGATTTTATTTTAGCAAATAAAATCTAGAACTTCTAGAAGAATTTTCAATAAGATAAAATAATATCCCAATGAATTAAATAAAATCCTAATTCTTCTAGAATTATTAAAAAAATAATTGAAAATCAAATAAGTCAATAATTCCCATAAATGGCTTCAACTTGGGGGACAGGTTGTGAGTGGCGCGCATGTGAGAGCGCAGGCTCGTGCGTAGGGCACTTGTGAGGTTATTTGTGCGAATGGGAGCGATGTGTAAGCGTGCAGCAAGGGCACACGAGCTAGAGGCACTCCAACATAGCATATGCGCGACATAGAGGGTTGGAGGCTAGCATGGGCATGTAGGCAGGCGATTATGAGGTTAACGCTGAGCATGCACACACGAGTGGGTAGGTGAGGCAGCAGGTGTGCACGTTGGCGTGCGTTGGGCATGCGCTGTGAGCGTTGAGGTGCAATCCTGGGCGCTTAGGCACTATTGGAAATTTTTCTTGGATAAAAATACATTTGAATTCCTACTTCTTTAAGCTTTCTTATCCCTCAATGCTCTTAAGCTTGTCTCCAACATCTCCTCATGGTCTTCATTTGACTCAAAAGACTTAAAGGCAATCATGATCATATCAAGGAGAGAAGGTTGCCATTCGAGAGTACGTTGGTTGTTTTAATAGAGAATACCTAAACTTCGACGATTGTCAAAACAATGCAACCATAACTGCTTTCACTCTAGGACTACACGACAAGTCGTTCACATCCTCGCTCGGCAAGATGCTGGCTACAACTTCTGTAAAGACATTGATTCAAGCTCAGAAGTTCAAAATGGCATAAGAGATTATAGCCACTCTGGGTTGTTGATTATAGGGGCCCAAACAGTTGTCGCAACACTAGACAAAAAGAAACCCGCTAGAGACAAGCTTGATACAAGATGCTGAAAGTATAAACGAAGCTATGAAAAAGAGGAACTCCTTTGAACGATACTCCCCATGAAGATCTTGGCAACGCTGAAGAAGGTAAGCTGTTCCATTGGCCTGTTAAAATGAAGCACAAAGATGAAAAAAGGGATTAAACCAAGTACTGTCGACTCCATCGAGATCATGGCCATGAGATATTTGAGTGTTGGATACTTAGAGATCAAATCAAGTTTGTAATCTAGAGGGGGTATCTTGCACTATTCTGCGCAGGTTGCCAAAATAACCATAACCCCCACGACCCACGAAGGAGTGATCGAACTGATCTCGATCTTTGATGCGAACAAACAAGGTCACCTTGAAGCCACCCAATCCATTAAGATTCTTACTATCTTAGGAGGGCTGGTCAGGGACTTGTCTAGAAAGAAGAAAAAAGCACTTGCCAGACAGGTGAGGTGAGGCCTCCAAGGACATGAGGTGTGCTCCACCTATGTTGTGGAGCCCAACACGCCCATTTTCTTGACTGAGGAAGAGGTTTTCGAGCACCATCTTTTGCACAATGATGCCCTCGTTGTAGCGGTGGAAACTGACCACGTGATACCCATAAAGTCTTAGTCAATGAGGGAATCCTTTCCTTGGGCGTCTTAAACCAACTCGGGTGGGACTGAACAAAGGTCAAGAGGTGCACCACCCCCTTGTTGATTTTTCTAGGGAAAAGGTCACCCTGAAAGAAAGCATTAAACTCCCCTTTACCTTGGAGGAGAGAGCTATACAGATCATGCAAGTGGTAAACTTTGTAGTTATTGATGGAATGACTACTTACAATGCCATTCTAGGCGGCCCCGCTATCCATGGATGCGAGCAATTCTCTCCACATATCAAGAAATCATGAAATTCTCAATAGTCTAGAGGACGGGCTTGGTGAGGGGTCAATAGAAGACTTCAAAGAAATGCTACGCCATAGTCATGAATAGGGGTCACAAATTACTTGGGTAGAGCTCAAAGAAGCATCCACAACCGGAGGTGAGACCTTATAGGACACCAAGACAAGCCAGGTCAAAACCCCAGGTAGCTAAGCCTCGAGCTCAGCTAGATGTTAGCCCACCATCAACGACAACCAAGGCTCCTCATTGAAGACCTCAAGTAAGTCTCCATAGAAGATGATCAATGTGTGAGCATTGGCACTCAACTGTGTGAAGCCCAACAGGAGACCTTCATCCTTGAATAGCGATGTCGTCGTTGTTGGATCGGTATGGCAACCCTAGAGGGGGGGTGAATAGGGTTAATTAAAGATTATAAAAACTTATTCTTCAGTGGGCTTAATTTAACAAATTAATACACTTTTTAAGAGAATTAATAATAACACTAGTTAATTCCAAAAACTAAATGCTATCAATC
>JAOANK020000004.1:668389-679052 GCA_026257165.2 Telfairia occidentalis
ATCTTCTTTTATCTCTTATTTTATTCAAATAAAATTCCCAATAATTTCCATAATTTTTTCCTAATCCTTAATAAATTAATTCCAAAAGTTCATCTAATTAATACAATTAATTCTTAATCACTTAATAAATCGAAAAATATAACGCCCATTAATAGTCAGTTCAAATAACGGGACGTTACACGATTTTAGAAATTAAGAAAAAAATGTTAGTTTTTTTTTTTTTTATAAAGAAAGGAAGTATGGAAACATAGCAAATTAAGTTCCAAGAAACTTTAGCCTCCACTTCATTTTTTCTTCCACCTATCTCTCCCTCTCCCTTTTCAGCAGAGGCGTGCAGCAGGGCAGTGAGCGTTTGGTAGTTTTCTTCCCCTTAACCCTAACCCTAGTGACGTTTTAAGCCTAAGATTAAATATACAATTTTAACTAAGTTCGATATTGGGTAATTAACTAGGTTGATCAAGAACCGTAGATTGGGCCACTAAGTGATCTTGGATCTCGCTTAAGGTAAGTGGATTTACTTATGAAATTACCTTAGGGCTTAGGTCATATTGGTTTATTGCGTGTAAGATATGATTTATAGCATTATGAATTATTATGACATGATATGATATGATATAGCATGTATGATCCATGATATGATATAATGTATTGAGTATAACATGCATGATTTGATGTGATGAGATATGATGTATTGTTTCATGACATGCATGATCTGTTAAGATGAGTTGTACATGTCATATGTATGCGAGACCTTATGCATGAACCATAGCGCATGTTACATATTTTTAAACGAAGGTGACAACTACCTCCCAACCTTTGGGGCCGATGTTGGGCGGGATCTGGTTGTGTTGAATGGGTACCATCTACCATCAGTTGTAGTAGCATTCCCCCATAAATCGAGGGCCCACACTTGTATCTAAGTTAAGGTTGTTGTTCACCTAACATAGAAAATAAAAGAATGTTTTGACTGAATAATAATAGGTCTCAAATGTTTTAACCACGTTTATGCCTAAATGTATGTGTATGCATGTCTGACCTCGTAGGCTGGGTCACTTACTTAATATTTCTTAAAATACTCAACATTTTCCTTAAACAATTTTTTAGGTAATGGTGAGATAACGTGCGAGGTGAATGACGAGGGATGGTTTCTGTATGCCATGGTCACAAGATGATTTGTTTTCGCATTAAAGTCTAGGTTTGGTTTCATTATTTTGAACTTTAAGTATGTTAAGATGATTTGTTTTCGCATTAAAGTCTAGGTTTGGTTTCATTATTTTGAACTTTAAGTATGTTAAGATTATTTTTATTATCCCATTAAATTTGCATGTTTTCCTTGGGATCCCTCTGAAAGATTTGAACGCGAATTTCTTTATTAAGTGTTTAATAATTAAACTTATTTTCTATCCAAGCCTATTTTGATGTTTTCACATTGTCCCAAGCATGCATGTGGTAATGGTTCTAGATTAGGCTGAGTTTTAGTTGGGCCGTTACAACATGTGAAAATGTCGATAAAAATTTCGACAGGTGGAAATTTAATACTCTTGGTTCACATATTTTTTAAATTATAATAAGGTCTCGTTTACTTACTCAAAATAGGAATCAAGAAATGAGATTCACTTTGAAGGTATTTGCCAAAATTAACAAATAAGAATAAGAAGTGGACCCACTCTAAATTTGGAAATCTCATCCCAAAAAAGGGCAATATCATTCTTCTAAGACAGTGATCAATCTTATTCTGATTTTCTTATTTTGTGGGGTCCACACCATCTTCTTTAATTATTTTACACACTCTACCATTTCTCTCTCTTTTATATTTATACTTCCATTTTAAGATTCTTCTGAAAAAAGAATACTTTGTATTTTTTTTTTCCTTCTTCAAAATTGGCACATTTTTTTTAAAAAAATTTTAGATCTCTACATGTGTTCATAAATATTGTTCATGAATATGACTGATTTTTTTTTTTCAGTTCTTTAATATCACGAATTTTTTTCAAAGATATGGATCAATAAACTAACAAATTTTTAAGTTACTTTGAAAAAAAAAAAAACCAATGTAATCCCAACGTGTTATGAAATGAGCACAAAAGTAAAACAATAACAAAAAGAATAAGAACACAAAGAAAAAAATGGAGAGAAGAAAGTAGAGAGGAAGAGAGAATTCTCTATTGAGTTGTGTTTTCCAAATGTCCCATACAACCACTATTTATAAGATTTACAATGGTGTAGGTTACAAGATCTACATAATTCAAAATGTGTAACCATCATGGGTATAATGGGTGATAAATGAGAAGAATGAACGTGAAGTGGTGTAACCTATGGAGGTTATGAATATCTACTTAATATAATATATTCATAATACTCTCCCTTAGATATCCACTATATATAAAATATATGCCTCGTTAAAACCTTACTAGAAAAAAATCCAATGAAAAAATCCTAGTGAAGGAAAAATGGCACATTATTCTATATACTTAAAAACTGCCTCATTAAAAACCTTGTTAAGAAAAACTCAGTGGGATAACAACATATCGAGGGAAAAGCATACAATGCATTTACTCCCCTCATGGAAACATCATTTGAGATCTCTGAATCGCCACATTCCAATGTTGTGCACCAACTTTTCAATTGTTGCAGTAGGTAATGGCTTTGTAAAAATATCAGCTAGGTTATCTTTCGAACAAATTTACTGAAAATTAATGTCATCATTTTCTTCGAGATCGTGGGTGTAGAAGAGCTTTGGTAAGATGTTGTAACGACCCGACTTAACTTAACCTTAGGATCGCTACTACATGCATGCTTTTAAAACTTAAGGGGAGTTTTCAACAAAACTTGAATTGGGATCCCAAGAAAACGTAGAAAAACAAGAAATAACTAATTGGTGTTATTTATTACAAATTGAATTTTCAAATACATGAATCCTAATATTAATGCATAAATATAGTAACTATGACCATGACACATAGGAGCCATTCCTCATCATCCACCACGATCGTTATTGCCATTACCTGAAAAATTAAAACATAAAAGGTTGAGTATATAAAATATACCCCAGTAAGTAACTCCACCTACAGAGTTCGACCTTCATATACACCCAATCATGCAAACTCATCATGTAGTCTTTTGGGACCTATTCTTGAATGGTTCACAGTATACTGTACTTATCATGCTGGTGTGCAACAACCATCTTACTCCACCTATGGTGTTATCTCACTTTGGATACGAATGTTGGGCCCTCTATTTAAATGAGGAAATCGACTGTAACTTATGCTAGATGACACCCATTCAACACAACCGAGATCCCCCCCAACACCGACCCTTTGGTTGTGGGAGGCAGTTGACACCCTCATATAAACCATGGTTCATGGTTCTATCGTTCATGCAAGGTCCCACAAACATACGACATGAAACCTTACATTATATCATGCATGTCGTATCAAAATAAACATACTAGTTGACTGATTCAGCAAATAATTCCCAAGCATGCTTAAATACATAGTAGGATCACTTGAACGTATCACATCATACATGCCACATCACATATCATGGAATCATACATGACATATTTTTCTACTTGCAATTTATCTTTCATACATATACATGGAACATACATATGCATACATCATCTAACCTAAGCCCTTACGGGTCCGTAAGTAAAGTTACTTACCTCGAGTGAGTCTTATAAGCTTACTAAAGGACTGGTCAAAACATGCTTGGTCAACCTAAGATCAAACACAAAATTCTGTTAGAAATTTATCTTAAAACTACTTTTTAATGCATTTCGAGGCTACATATAGGGACAAAACACTAAGGGAAGCTTACTGTTTAGGAAAAATCAACCCACGCGCCAACACACGTGCCCCCGAATTCTAATAGACGCGCCCCCAATCCTGAAACTTCAGGTCACTATGGTTCCAACGCCACCAACCACGTTCCAAACGGAGCTCACACACGCCCACACACGCCGCCCGAAGTTGGCGTGTATGGCTCATGTGCCGGCTGCTTCTTCAGGTGCGTGAGGGCTCTCCGTAGCTTTGATTGACGTCTCGTTTTCACCAATATGTAGATCTGGTCATCAGGGTCCTTTTCCACCTTTTGTTGCACTCGAAAACGAACTTTTTGGCCGAAAACATAATGAAAAATGAGATTAATACCATACCGAATAAAAACTCGAAAAACGTACATCCAACGTTCTTACCTTCCAGAATCAAGGTTCCACACTGACCTTAACCACCCACTGCCAGAAATAGAGAAAAATCACTTGATTTGCGAAGAAAACGATGAGAAAATACTCCAAAACACGAGAATACTTATCGAAACATTTTGTCGGCGATCCCGAGCACATCCACCAAATCTGGATCAGTTGTGTTCTAGAGTTAATGCTGCTGGACAAGGTGTGGCCAAAGGAAAGAAAAATCAAGAGGGAGAGGGAGAGGAAAAATTAAGAGAATGGGAGAAGGGATAAAAGAATCGACTTTTCCCTTTTTTTTTCCTTCTTTCTTTTGGTAAAACTAAAAGTGAGGGGCTAGGGCCTAACTTATTCTTATATACGATGCATTTGGAACCCTAACGCTAACTCATTTTGGCTTAATTACAAAATGTCATTAAGCCCAAAAATTACTCCCTTTTTTATTTATTTATTTATTTAACAATAATTCTTAAAAAATTAAAGTAATTAATTCTATCAAATTAACTCATTTTATTTCTCTCATAATCAAAAAATTCAACCAAAATAAATATTTAAATTACATAAGGAAAAAAAATAATTTTATGGGTTGTTACAAATGTGCTTCATTTTATCTCCTTTAATATATCCTCATTTGATTTGGGTTATACATATTGTATTGTCTTCGTATAATGTTGTTGGAAGATTTTTATTAGAAGACAAGCCACATGTTTTTCGAATGTATTGAGTCATTGATCTTAGCCATATACATTCTCAACTAGCTTCATGAATTGCAAAAATTTTAGCATGATTTGATGAGGTAGTTGTTATGGTCTGCTTCACGAACCGCCTTGATATTACAATTCCTCCACATGTTAACAAATAACTTGTTTGAGATCTAACTTTGTGTGGGTCAGATAAATATCATGCATCTTCATCAACTAGATCATAATTTGATTTGTTTGAGTAAAATAAACTCATATCAATTATTCCTCGAAGATAACGAAGTATATGTTTCATTTCATTCCAATGTCTTTGTGTTGGAGAAGAACCATATCTAGCTAATAGATTTACTGAAAATAATATATTAGGTCGTGTATTATTAGCAAGATACATAAGTGCAGCTATTGCATTTAGATATGGTACTTCAAGAAAAAGAATTTCTTCATCATTTTCTCGAAGTCAGAATATATCTTTCTTCACATCAAGTGAACAGACTACCATTGGAATGTTCAAAGCATGTGCTTTCTCCATGTAAAAACTTTTTAAAATTTTGTCTGTATAAGTTGATTGATGAATAAAAATTTCATCTACTAAATACTCAATTTGCAAACCAAGGAAGAATTTTGTTCTTCCAAGATCTTTCATCTCAATTTTTTTTAGATATTTGATTGCCTTTGCAAGCTCTTTAGGAGTTTCAATTATATTTAAATCATCAACATATACAACTATAATAGCAAATCCTGACTGTGATTTCTTAAAAAAGACATAGGGACAAATTCGATTATTTTGATATCCTTTTTTCAATAAATATTCACTTAGACGATTGTACCACATTCGTCTTGATTGTTTTAATCCATATAATGATTTTTGTAATTTAATATAATATAATCCTCTAGAATTTGAATTATATGACTCTAGTATTTTAAATCCTTCAAGAACTTTCATATAAATTTCATTCTCAAAAGATCCATATAAGTATGTTGTGACTATATCCATATGATGCATGTCAAGTTTTTCATTTACAGTCAGGCCAATTAGATATCTCAACGTTATTGCTTCCACCATTAGAGAATATGTCTCCTCATAATCAATACCCAGCCTTTGCGAGAATCCTTGTGCTACCAGCCTCGCTTTATATCTTATGACCTCATCCTTTTCGTTTCTTTTTCTCACAAATACCCATTTGTATCCCGCAAGTTTTTTCACCTTCAGGTGTTTGGACTACAAGTCTAAAAACTTCACGTTTTGAAAGTGAGGTTAATTCTGCTTGGATTGTTTCTTTTCACTTAGGTCAATCTTTTCTATGTCGACAGATCTTGGTTCAAAATCTTCATTTTCATAAATAATATCATGAGCAACATTACAAACAAAAATGTTGTCAACAACTATATCAGTTTGGTTACATCTTTTACTAAAATAATTTATCCAAATTTCATTATTATCATCAGGTGCTGAACCTTCTTCCATATTATTATGAATAGTCATGTCTAGAGTTTCTTCTAGAATATCCACTTTCTGAATTGAGTCATGTTGATTATCAACTAATTTTCTTTTTTGATGAATTTTGTAACGACTCAACTTCCTAAGGCTCAATTTCCTAAGATCGTCACAATCATGCAAGCTTAAAACGATGAAATGACTTGAGTTTAACATTTAGAAATTTACTTGATCTTAAAGTAACCAAAGTAATAGAGAAATAATTAAATATAAATTATCGGGATCTCAATTTAAGAAAAATAATAATAACATATTATTGAAAATTTTCTCCAAGAATTGATAAGAATGTTAAACTCTGTAAAGGTTCAATAATATAAAATAACTAATTTAATAATCTTACATAAATTCGAATACTAAAAATGAAACAATTAAAGATGCGGAAAACTATGTGACTCGACCATGGCTTCTTCACAACCGATCTTCATCAACCATCCAGTACGTCCTTGCCATTACCTGAAAAAAAAAGTTAAAGAAAAGGTTGAGTATGTAAAACACATACCCAATAAGTAACCCAACCCACGGTTGGACATGCAAAGACACACAATCATGCAATGTTCATGCGAGACCTATTTCTAGCGTTTTCAGTCTGGGCTACAAGTCAATTTCATTATTCAGTCTACACTAGTAGCCAATTCATTATGACATGTCATTTAAAAATCCTCTCAGTGACAACACACCCCCTCTCTTTCAAATGCCACCACTAGAATACTAGTGTGAGACTTCTCAATGGGCCCTACTACTATCTGATGGATGACACTCAATCAGTTTAGCCAGGGCCTCCTCTCAACACCGACCCTCTAAATCGGGGGAGGTTGTCACTCATCATTTCAGTACGTGCAACACACAACAATCTATGCATAGGTCTCAACTAACTTATCAATCATATTAAACACAAGTTCCATTCATGAAATCTTACAACATCTCAAGCACGGAACATATTCATCAGTTGATACCTCTAACAATCAACATGCTTATACATATTATCGCATTCAATCTAGTAATTCGATAGACAACAAGAATATAAGATCATATAGGCATGCTTATCATCGACATACAGCAAATATATACAGTCAGATATTTTAACAAGGCAATTATCATACAATTTTTCTATCGTAGCCCGAAGGCTTCTACGTGAGCGGAGTCACTTACCTTGGCTTTCTAAATAATCCTAAATTAATTCTTACTAGCTTGATCTACGTTCCTTAACAATTTCTCAGCTTACTGTTTGGAACCGTTGTTGTTACTGCCCACATGCCACTGCCGATGGGAAGAGAGAGGGAATGCATGAGAGATGAATTATAGAGGAGAAGGTTGGCGTGAAAGGAAGAGGGAAAAGAGGAGAGGAAAATTTCTATTGAAAAGAAAAAGGTTTGGTGGTTATGGTTTCATAACATGCATATTGATAGGGTTTTTTATAAATCCTAATCCTATTCCAATTTGGTATAAATGCAAAAATGTCATTATCTTTAACTATTTTCCTTTTCCTAAAAGATAAAATTTATCTTATTTTATATTATTTTATCCAAATAAAAACTCAATATTTACCATAATCTTTTCCTAAAATATAATTTTTTTTTTTATTTTATCTTCTTTTATCTCTTATTTTATCTAAATAAAAACCCAATAATTTCCATAATCTTTTCCTAAAAGATAAATTTTTTTTTATTTTATCTTATTTTATCCAAATAAAAACTTTAATAAATTTCATAATATTTTCCTAATCCTCTCTAAATAAAATCAATAAATTCTTAATTCCAAAAAATCATCTAATTAGTACAATTAATTCTTAATCACTTAATAAATCTAAAAATTAACGCCTAATAACCAGTTTAAATAACGAGACGTTACAATTTTTATCTTTGGAACATATTGGTCTACCACGCTTTTGGCATGCTACAGGCTCATTAATTGTAACAATTTGTTGTGTTGGGATCTCAATTTTAGATGAAGCATTTGCAGTTGGTATATACAACTTAGTCACTTTCTTAGCATTTGTAAATGCATCTGACATTTGATTTGCTATATTTTGTAAATGGATTATCTTTTGAACTTTTAGTTCATATTGATCTGTACGAGGATCTAAATGAGACAATAAAGATGCATTCCATATAATTTCTTTTTCCAACTTCTTAATTTCTCCCCCTAATGTTGGAAAATTGTCTCATTAAAATGACAATCAGCAAATCGTGCAGTAAATACATCACCCATCAGGGGTTCAAGATATCTAATAATTGATGGGAAATCAAATCCAACATAAATTTCTAACCTTCATTCAATACCATCTTAGTACATTGTAATGAAGCAATTGGAACAAATATTGCACATACAAGAATTTGCAGATGAGATATATTTGGCTCCTGACTATAAGCTAGTTGTAATGGAGAGTATTCATGATAAATGTTGGTCTATTGCGTATAAGTGACACTACATGCCAAACAACATGACCTCAAACAGATATATAAAGCTTTTCATTTTTGGTTATTTCAGTTTCGCCCTCTTTATTTTTAGGTTAGTGATTAGGTATATCATTGATATATATATATATAAAGTATATCAATGATATACTAAATCAAAAATATAATTAATATGACGAATTTCTAAATATTTATTTCATCATCAAAGAGTTCTGTCCTGTAGTTGGAATTTTTGTTTTCTTTTTTTTTTCCTTGTTTTTAGTTCAACAACATATCAAAGTGGGGATTCAAACCTCTGATCTTTTGGTCGATGATATATGCCTTACCTAGTTGAGCTATCCTTAGATTGCCACTTGTTGTTGGAGGTTGGTTTTTGTTGAAGAGATTCTTGAGATTATTTTTTAATTTCAACCTTTAGTGAAAGTCATTCATTTATAACTTCTATTAAGTGAACCCAATATACTCAGTATCTCATTTTTTACTTGTTTTCCTTTTTTTTAATTTTCTCCTTCAAATAAGCTAAGTCAACATTTCTATATTTTTTCCTCTCTCTTTTTCTTCAAAATTTATTTTTCATTCATTACTTTTTTTTTCTTATTTAGTGTCTCGTTTATTTTTCCATTGATTATTTAACAAAAATTGAAATAGTTTATAAAGAAGTCATTAGTCAGAGGCACAAGAGGAATTACTAAAAATTAAATAGAAAGAAGTAGGAGAAAGATCAGCTATTGAGCAGTAAATTAGTGATATACTCAATGCTAAGTATATCGTTGATAGACTTCTTGTTACATATATCAAGAAAACAGTATATTAGCAAAGTATGAGTCGTATATCACTAATATTACTGATATAATATTACATATATCGCTGATATATTTCTTATTATATATATCAAGAAAATAGTATATCATATATCAATGACCAAGAGGTCATGGGTTCGAATCCCCCCCCCCCCCAAAAAAAAGTTGTTGAACTAAAAAAAAAAAAAATCAGTGGTATATCAATGATATATCACTAATATTATTGATATGCCTAATATAAAATCACACATTATTAAAAAAATCGGCCTTTTAAGGATATTCTAGACTTTTTTCTCTTTTTGGTTTGGGCTAGGCCTTATTTTTTGAGAAATTGGAGTCGGTGTCCTTTTTTATCTCCCCTTTTAAAAAAATGGCTAAACTACTTTGAATCATGAAAAATGACCATTTTACCCTTTTATTCAGTTATCCCTTTTGAATTCAAAATAAAATTTGTTCATCTCCCCTAAATTTTAATCATTTCCTATTTTTGTTATATTCTCTGATTTTGTCTTTTTCAATTTTTGATTCTTTGCTTGATTTTATATTCTTTTCTAGATTCTTTTTTACAACTGAATAATTATTTATTTATTTGTCCTGCCTCCATCCATTCCACATCATTTTGATTTCTAAAAGACAGAGACAAAATGGTTTCTTCTACTTCTCCGGGCAAAGACATCGACTCTCATGCATCTCTACGTTTGGACATCTCCACATGAGGTACCATAGTATAGGACATGATTTTTGTGGCTTTTTCTTCTTCTTCTACTTCTGAATGACAAGGATTCTTCTTCCTCTACTTCTCATGGCAAAGTCATCGACGCCACACCATCTCCACATTTCGAATACAGGACATGATTTTTGTTATTAAAAGGTGAGAAAATTTTTAGACAATTTTTTCGTATGCAAAAGAGAGAAATAATGTGGCATCTGTGGCAAATTTTTCTTAGGCAAAAGAGGAAGATAACATAGCAAGCACCCAATACCAAATGTATTTTGAGTATTTAGAGATAAGTGTAGAGAGTATTTCTAATTTCAATAGTCTAGTATTTATGGTATAGTAGAGAATA
>JAOANK020000004.1:679152-697224 GCA_026257165.2 Telfairia occidentalis
AATTTTTATATTTATTTTGAATTGTTGCAATTTCTATTCTTTATCAAACTTCCAATTACATTCACCCCACTAATTTTGAGTATTTAGAGATAAGTGTAGAGAGTATTTCTAATTTCAATAGTCTAGTATTTATGGTATAGTAGAGAATATTTAGAGTATTAGAGATAAAGTAGAGAGTGTGTACAGATAAACAAGAGTATTTAGTAAGGATTTAGAGAATACTTTTGGACAACTTAAAATTGTTATTTTGAGAGAGTATTTAGTGAGTATTTAGAGAGTAATTTTGGAAATTTAAAATTGTTACCTATCATTTAGAGTATTTAGAGCTAAACAAAGAGTATTTAGAGATAAGAAGAGTATTTAGTGAGTATTTTTGGAACTTAAAATTGTCTTATAGTTGAAACCTAAAAAGTACTTTTTTTTTAAAAAAAAAAATTTGAAATACTATAAAGTATTTAGAGAGTACTTTTGTTTTTATATCTTCAACTTAAAGTTTTTAAATTTCAAATTTTTATATTTATTTTGAATTGTTGCAATTTCTATTCTTTATCAAACTTCCAATTACATTCACCCCACTAATTTTAACAAAAGCAACGTTAAAAATCAGTTCCTAACAAATTAATGAAAAACATCAGCGGCTAATAAATTAATGCACAAGATTGATCATTGAATAAATCTTCAAAAACTCACAAGTTACAATAAATATATAACTTTTAGGCCTCGTTTGATAACTATTTCCATTTTTTCAGTTTTTGGTTTTTCAATTTTATGTTTTCTTTTTTAAAAAAATAAAAAATAGAAACCATATATGTTTGATAACGTTTTTTTTTTGTTTTTAAAAAATAGAAATCCAAACTTGTTTGATAATTGCTTTTGATTTTACGTTTTTTTAAAAAAAGTTAGAGAGATAAAGAGATATGTTTGAGAGAGAAAAATATATGGAGACATGAAAATAAAAGCTTAGGAGCATAATTGTTTTCTAGAGAGTAAATTCAGTGAGAGAAACATTAGAAAGAGTAAATTTAGAGAAATAAAAAATATTTAGGGAGAAAAAAGATTAGAAAGAGAATTTTAGATAGAGTCCTTTAAAAAATAGTCCGATGAAGAGAAAAGAAAAGTTAAAAGGAGAGAGAAATTTCAAATGAAAAAGTTAAAGAGAAAAAGAGATATTCTATGTAACAACCTGACTTCTAGACATACTTTACCTAGGGCTGCTACTAGGATGCATGCTTGACACAAAGGTTTTTATATAACTTATCTCAAAACAATCATTATGTAATAAGAAAATAATATGTTAAGTACTTTCAAAACTCAATGGAACATACTGAGATTCTGACTTTTAATTCATAAATACTATGATAAGATAAAATGAAGATGAAAGAAAAATACAACCTCGATCAATAGTTCAAAAATTAGAACTTAAAAACAATGCAATTAAAGTATGGCAGAAGATTAAGACTTGTGTCCTTGACCTATAGCAACTCGCTCTTCGTTAGCCATCTCAGTAGGTTTTCTCCTTACCTAAAAAAAAGAAAGGAAAAGGTTTAGTATAAAATTATACCCAGTAAGTAACTCCAACCCCTAGGGTTGGACATGCAAACACATACGATCATGCAACTCATGTGGGACCTACTCCCTAACTCTCACATGAGTATACCATCTCGAGGTACCTCAGAGCACACAGTAACACAAAGCACAGAATGTATCTCAAGGAGGTTCTTTATTTAGCACTAATCAAAGATATACAATTCCATAGAGACACCTCAGAGCACACAGCAGCACAAAACAGAGAATACATTCATGGAGGTCCTCAAACACAACACTAAGCAGAGATGGTATAACTCTTAACTCATGAACATGCAACACACAATCCATAACTATGCATAGGTCCCAAACATATATCATATAATTTGAAGCCTCAGGGTATCAAACATGCAATATTTCACTAATGCCCCTAGCATCCATATATCACATACAATCGATACTCATGGCATATATCAACCACACAGCCATATACACATCATGCTTATCGCACTAGTACATCGTCATGCTCAATTCACAAACTATATAAGATATGCATGATTAACACATATATCACACAATTCAAACAAGTTACCAACCTAGCCCAATGGTTTATCCTGGAGCGAAGTCACTTACCTCAATCTCAGGAAAAACAACAAGTGAAACTAAGGAAAGATCGGTGATGGATTCTTTAAGCAACCTAGGTCAAAAATACCCTTATTATTTCCTAAATTTCAATTAATTAATAATTTAAAAAGGAAAGTTAGGGTTTTGAGGGACAAACGACACTGAGAAGACATTGACTTTTTTGGACCAGTCGTAGCCCAGCCGCCGCCACTATCTGGTGAGTGTCTTCCACGTGCCACCTCGAATTGGTGAACAGGGACCAGTTTCAAAATTTACTCACCATCAAGAGTTCAAAGCCACCAGAATCAGCCCAAAAGGTGCCTCCATGGACAGCCAACGTCTTGGCACGTGTGGTACACGCGCCGCCGCCTCTACCACTTTCTGTTGTGCGTGTTGCCTCACTGCTGCTTTGATCGCGATTTTGATTCCACCAACATGTAGATCTCAAAATTGCGTACATTTTTGACCCTTCGTTTGCCAAAATCGCCCTTTCAAAAGATCGAGAAAGAGGGAGAAACATCGTAAAAATAGAAAAAAAAACCTGAGAAAGTACGAAGTTCAAGAACTCCGTTGGCTTACCTGTTTCTGCTTGAGATATGAGGAGATGATAAGAAAGTTGTCCTCAAAATTTGAACCAAAACGGAGCTACAAAAGTTGGTGAAAATAGAAAAAGGAGAGGAAAACACCTTGTCGTCGCCGCCGCCGATCCTTATCGTCAATCAACTTTTGTCACCACCTGCTATTGCCTTCTAGGAGAGGGGTGCACGTGACGGAGAAAGGTGTGTATGAGAGGAAGAAAATTTTCAAGGGGGAGAGTGAAGTTGGTGTGAAAAGGGAGAAAAAGAGGAGAAAAATTGGGATGACCTCTTTCTTTTTGGAATAGAAAAAGAGTTTTGGTCGCTAGGGTCTCTAATGATATATTTATACGATTCACCTCAACCCTAAACCCTAGCCCTAAGTCCTCTAATTACAAGAATGCCATTATTTAATTATTTTTTCCTAATTTTCCCAAAATAAAAACTCTCCTTTAACCATTAAATTATTACTTATAAATTCCTCCTCCAATATTCATAAAATGAAATCCAAAATTTAGTCCCTTAATTAACTTGAACAATTTATAATGTAAATTAAAAAAAAAGGGACGTTATATTCTAGAGGATCAATAAAGTTAAGACCAAAGATATGATAGAAAAAAGAGAGATAAATAAAAAAGATGCGAAAAAATTTTAGACTAGAAAAAAGTTAGAGGTATGTATTTTTTAAATATAAAAACAAATGTGAAAGAGAGAAAGAACTGAGGGAGGTAATTTGAAAGATAGATATGTTAGGAAAAAGAATAAATTAAGACAATTTTTTTTTTGGAGATATTAAATTTGTAAAGAGAGAAAAGTTAGAGAAAGAAAAATAAATTTTATAGTAAGATGAAAGTTTTAGAGAGAGAAAGAAAAATAACAATTATATAAAATTTAGAGACAAAAATAGAGTTTTTAGAGAGAAAAAATTTTAGAGAGGGAGATATTCGTTGAAGAGAGATATGTCAAAAAGAAAAAAAAATGTTACGATTTAGAAGGAAAAAAAATGAGTTTTTGAAAAACAAAAAACTATAATTATTATTTTTTTTGGTTTTTGAAATTCTTTTGTAATTTAAAAAATGTTTATAAAAAATAGAAAACAGAAAACTAATTCCCCATTTGATAACCATTTTTTTTATTTTGGCTTTTGGTTTTTTTTTTTGTTCTCTGTTTTTAAAAAATAAAACCATATATTTGATAATTGTTTTTTTGTTTTTTAAAAACAGAAAACCAAACCTTTTGATAACGGTTTTTGGTTTTCTATTTTTTAAAAAGTTAAAAAGATAGATATATGTTAAAGAGATTAAAATATGTGGAGACATGAAAATAAAAGTTTAGAGGCATAAAGATAATTTTTCTGAAGAGAAAAGTTAGGGGGAGAAAAGAAAAAGATTTAGAAAGAAAAAGTTAGATGGAAAATTTTAATTAGAGTTTATTTAAAAGAAAATAGTTGAGAAAGAGAAAAAAAAGTTAAATAGCGAGAGAGATTTTAGATGAAAGAGTTGAAGAGAAAGAGAGAAATTTTAGAGTGATAATAAATTTTTTCTTTCTTTTTTTTTTGAAATAAGGGAGAATAAACTTGAGAGCATAAAATATAATATAAAATGAAAAATATATTAGAAAGATAAAAAACATTTAGAGAGAGAATTTTTAAGACAAAAAATTGAGAAGTGTATTTGTTAGATAGAAAAATAAAGGTGATAAAAATAAAGTGAGTGAATAATTTTAAGTATAGATATGTTAGGGAGAAGGATACGTCTAGAGAGTTAAAGTTGGGAAAAAGTATTAAATTTATAGACATAGAAAAGTTAGAGATACCTTAGAAAAAGTTTAGAGAAAAAAGAGAAATAAAAATTTGATAAAAATTTTTGAGAGAAAAAAAAGTAATTTTGTAGAGAGAAATTTAGAGAGTAAAAGTTTTAGAGAAAATTGAGAAAGGTCAAAAAGAAAAAAAAAGTTTTGGAAGAAAAAATTAGTTTTTGAAAAACTTAAAAAAAAAAAAATTTACAATTTCAAATATGTTTTTTTTTTAAAAAACAGAAAACTGGAAATTGAAGTGGTTTTCAAAAAACCCTATTTTCAAAAACCCAAAACCCGAAAACAAAAAGGTTACCATAGGCTCTTGTGTTATCTTTCTTTAAACTCGTGATCAATATCATACAAAATCTTTATTTGTAATCTATTGAGTGCATGTAAGAATATTATTTTAAAAAAATTCAAATGGAAATCTAACTAAAAATAAAAATTACAACAATTATGAAAGTCGTGAATTTGATGAGATTGAAAGTTTAAGGTCATCTTGTAAAATTTTACTTTTTGTTGCAAAAAAAAGAAAGTATAGATGTAAAAATTAAATTTGTTGCAAATATTACATTTTGTACAACTTTTGCAACATTCACACACTGATTTCAACCAAAAAATTAATAATGATGATAACACCAATATCCCTAGACTCATTAATTTCAAGGTAAATCAACCCTAGCAAATCAACAATTACAGGACTCATTAATTAACTTTTGTCACTTCAGTGGGCGAAGCTCTTTCTGACATTGAATTTGGCGAGTTGCTTAGTGTGCAATAGTTATTTATTACATTTGGTAGGAATGGAATGGAATCAACGCTTACATGAGAGTGTTGCTCGTCACCCACAAGTTATCCTTCCTATCGTGTAGGGTGAGATTCTTCTGCGTTGCTCTATCTGGCGAGATTGTAGGATTATTGGCCATGATTCTTGTCCTTGACCTTTTTGAATGATTTCGTCTATTTGTTCTTTAATTATTTTGATCTATGTGGTGTATCTTTTGTTTTTCTCCTAGTGTTTGTTCTTTAAGTTTTTTTTGTTCATTTCTGCTTTGGTCTTGGGTTGTGGGGCCCATTTTTTTTTGTTTTGTTTTAATACATATGCCTTTAGAAAAAAGAAAATTAACCAGAACAAAATCTATACTATTGGACAAAAAATCCACAAAAAAAAAAAAAAAACTCTAACTAATCTGAGCATATTTAGTAGATAAAGTATATACTACTATTCCAAAAGTTAATAATTTGATTCTCTAACATTCCATTGTTGAACTAAATGATTAAGACATATATTAAAAGATTAGAAATTCGAATTTCCACGTGCTTGTTAATCTCAAGGGAAAAAAAAGGTATGTGGCCATAAAATTCTTCACCAACGTGCCTTCCTCCCCCAACCCCCAAACCCTAAACAAATATAATAATTTTATTATATTATTTTGTTGTGATTTAATTCATTTTTTTTATTATTCTATTCAAATATTTTATTTTAATCCAAAAAAACATTTTCAATTATTAGTATTATTTACTTTGAAAATGTTTTCTTGTTTTCTTTTGTTCATTCATTCCTGATTAAAGCAGAAACTTTAATTTTATATTTATATAGTTTTTTTGATATATGATTTTTGTTTACGTCTTTGACTCTGTACTTTTTTTTTTGACAGACTCCGACTCCGATTCTCTCTCTTTTCTCTCTCCTCGTTGTCCCCTCCGTCGTTGGCACGTTTTCCGTCGAATAATCCTCTGTTTTCCCCAATCATTCTGGCGGCTCGCCGTGGTACTCTTCCATTTTCCGGCGAAGCCTCTGTTTCTTGGCCGGAGAGTGGGAGTTGAAGTCCTGCTGTTTGGCTTTTCTTGGACTGGAGGTGCTGTGGTTTTGCTATTGCAGGTGACTTATAGATCTGAAAAGCTTTGGAGGAAGGGAGAAATGGTACATTTCTTGAGAGAGGAGCTTTGGTGTGTTTTATAGTCCCTGATGTTCGTGTATGGATGAGGTAATCGGCGTAGATGATGACCGGAGCTCAGGCTACTTTTCGGCGAGGGTGGTGGCGGTTCGGTGAATCTCTCACATGGAATGGCAGATCTTGTTAGCTACGGGAATGCTAATCGTGACATTGAACAGGTCTCTCTTTCTAATTTCTCTGTTTCTCTGTTTCAGCATTTGTGTGGGAACATTTCACTGTTCTGTGGTTTGACTTAAAATTGTTTTTCTCTGTTTGAAGCTGGCTGGTTTCCTGTTCCAAATTGAGGGTAATTTGACCTTCCAATTTGGTTTTGTAACTGATGTTGTGTATTGATTATTTGAACTGTACTGTGTTACTTATAGACCTATTTTTTGAGCCAAAATTGTTTTCCTAGTATAATGTGGATTATTCGGAAGCATTTCCTGGAAATGGGTAACACTATGTCCCTCCTTTTATGTCTTTTGAGTCCTGCCAATGGGAAGGAAAAAGTTAAAAGAATATATGAAAATCAGAAACATTTCAAGCGTCCCTGTTCATTTAGCGCTTCTTTGTCAATAGAGAAAGCATTGAAAGGAAAATATGTTACCTGCTGTGTTGATGTTTATTGGTTTGTTTTGATAGTCTATTCATGTCAAGATGAACAAACTGCAATGCCAATGCAATCTCGTTCAAGTTGATGATTGTTGGGGAGAGGACTATGTAAAATTTAATTATTTTCTTGAGCACTGTGGCTTACATTTTAGTTTATTTTGGTAATGGATTGCATGCAAAATTTTACGAACCTTGTCTACGCTTGCAATCTTTTGACTATTTACTTTTATACTTTTCTTATTTTGAAAGATATAATATCTTTTCAGGCACTAATTGCTTTGAAGAAGGGTTCTCAACTCCTCAAGTATGGTCGCAAAGGGAAACCAAAATTTTGTCCATTTAAACTTTCTAGTGTGAGTTTGATTTAATTATTATTACTATTTTCTTATAAATACATTGTTTTCAGCATTTATGGCATGTCATCCTTAGTTTCCTGCAAGACTAGGCCGTTGCAAATTGGAAGTGGTGAGATCTTCTATGACTGGTCTGTTATTTTACAATGTCTCAATGACAGAAGTGACGTCCACGCCTGAAATTCAGCTTGTAAAAGAACAGTTGATATACACATACAAACACATTCATACCGGCATGCATGCATGCATGCATACATACATATACATATGCATATGCATATCCATGGATGCATAGATACTTACTCTCCACCTCTCAGGAGAGTGAATGGGAGAGAGGGTATTATTAAGTGCTTTTCTATAATGCATTATGTTATTGATTATCATCTTATGTGATATGCTAGGATGCAAATGATAGTATTCTGAGTGTATTACGTTATATTTTTATGTTTGGTTGAATTACATTTTGAGTCGCTATTACCATACATGTCATTTTGGTTCTTCTATTTTAATAGTTCAATTATTATCCCCATCTTTCTATTAAAGCTTATGTTGGTAGTGGGTAATAAAAATCTAATATGACAAATTATTGGTGGATGAGACCGACGAGATTCACGGTGTCACATTTTTAATCATGTGGGCTCTCATAGGATAATTAGTTGAAGTTTTAATTTTAAGGCATTATTTTGATTGAATAGTGTAAGAGGTGCTACAGTTAATCTTGATAGGAAAAACGGACCCTCCACATCTCTACAATGGTATGATATTGTCCACTTTAGGCATAAGCCCTCATGACTTTGCTTTTGGTTTACCCAAAAAACCTCATACCAATGGAGATGTTCTTCTATTATATACCCATGATCCTCCCCATGTCTAACCAATGTGGGACTTTGGTTGCAACTCCCAACAAATCTCTTTTTGGAATGTAACCAATAATACTACTTGGGTTTTTATTACCTTTTGGCTTTAGTATGGGTTTCTGTTACTTGCGTAATTACAAACAACATTCTAGTTGGATTTCTATTGCTCGTATAATTATAAATAACTTGAAATATTGTATTTCTGATAATTCTCTCTGATGATAAGTTACTGTTTTTAGAGTATAACAATTCAAATAAGATGTTGAAATTTGAACGTACAACCTTTAAGAAAATTATCTATAATAACTTGACTAGTTGAGTTATGCTCAAGTCGGCCATTATTGATACAGACATTTGTTAAACTTTAATCAATTAATGAAAAATAATGAAATTACAGGTGCATAATGATCAAATTAAAACTACTTTTTTTTTTCCTGGTGATAAATGAAACTAAAGTTAAACATAAGGGCTTCAAATATAATTTTTTTTTACAACTTCACCTTCTCATCAAAAGGAAGTCTTGTTGTGTTAGAATGAACTAGATTGCTTATGTAATTTGTTTCCCATCTTGAATGCTATTGGATTTTTAATTCTAATAATTTTTAAGGGAAATATTATTTTTGACAAATATACTTCTTGCGTATGCATGTCAATTTTAGTTTTGTCAAATTGAATAATGTATTTGGATAAATAGTAAAATTAATCCCATTGTTAGAAATTTGCCAAAAACCAAACCTGTAAATTATAAAAATCTAGCCAACAAAACACCTTCAAACGAACCCAAAACATATTCAAACCATCTATAAAGAAATCCTAAATCCATCCAAAAAGTTCAGCGATTAAAAAGAGGTCTAAACCCAACCTTAAAACAAGCAAACCCAACAATAACAAATGTCCAACGTAATGACAAAAACTATCAATAACACCCTCAATAATAGATGTTTGAATCAGCTGTTGTTCAAGAATCAACAGATGAGTGTGATTAGGGGTGAAATGCCACTATAACTCAAAGCTAGTTAGTCCATATGGGTTAAGAAATACTCCTAATTTGGTGCGGTCCACGAGAGCAATATCAAATTGAGGCAAACTCTAAATATTAGATATGATCTCAAAATAATAGGGGTCAAGGTCGGCTAGTGAAATGTTGGAGAATAATCTTCATCATTGCAAGAGAAACATCATGGATCACCAACTAAGGTCCCTAAATAATCGCTCACTAGACCACAAGAATGCCTAAGTTTATTCATATGCCTAATGAAAATATCAACTCAATTAGTGAAAAGTTAATTTTACCAATTGCTTAAGTTCAAGTTTTAATTTGACACAATTAAAACTTTAATATTAAATTTGACTAACTTAGCTAAGTTTAAAGATAAAAAATGATTTTTTGCCTAATTTTTAACATTTTTTATTTATCTATAGTCACTTGGTCTTACAAGAAGCAAGAAATACTGTAAACATGCTTGTGCTTGGAAGCATGAGTAAGTAAGTTTTGTGGTTTTATCGTGGCTGAAGTTGTGATAGATCATACAAGAAGCAAAACTCTTCAAGATTGTTGGTAGGAAGAGTTCATCGTGCCCACGGAAGTTTCTTTGATAAAACAACCTTAAAATTTCATGAAAACCCTCTGTTCTTTGGATGCTGTTCGTTCGGGAAAGAATCTGAAAGATGAATGACCAAGCTAGAAGATTAGAAAGGAAAAAGTGGTAAATAAAAAGGTGAATTGGTAGGTGTAAAATGTGGTTCGAGGTTATGACTAGGTATCTGGAGGAAGAAGATGAAAGTGTGGAAATATTAAAGAAGGATGAATTGCCTAGCAATATTCGGTTGGCAGTGGATTTCCCAAGAAAACCATTGAATGAGCAGCTGGTAGGTTGAATTTTGAAGAGGACGATTGGTTGAAAAGCATAGTAGGCAAAAGAATTAGAAGGGGAAAAACTAGTTATCTATATATGTGAAGTATAATTAACTGTAAGCGATAAATAACTTGCCTCATTGGAACATCTAAGTGATATTTCCTTCTTTTTCTTTCCTTCTTTTCAATTGATAACAACTGAAGGTGTATTCAGAAACTGGGGGGACCTGGTTGGGCTTCTTGTTTTTAGTATGTCTTTTTGCACATGGTTGGATTTCTTATCCAATCTGCTTTTTGTTTCACCATTTCTTATAGTTACTTTTTTCATAGTAAAAGGTAACCTTTTGTCCTCTCACTTGGCGATGTATAGGTTTGAAACGCAGTATGTGTTAATTGTGGAGCTAATCTACGTAGAGATCAAGCACTTGATGTCTGATTTTTATGCTCATACACGTTAGCTTTCCCTTGACTTATCTGGCTTGTTTAACACAGTTATGGATTTTCAAATATTTTAAATTACAGGATGAATCATCTTTAATTTGGATTTCAACTACTGGTGAAAAGAGTTTGAAGTTAGCTTCTGTATTGAGAATTATTCCTGGACAAAGAACTGTAAGATATATGCAACTTTGAAAAAAAAATTCTGTTATTTTTTAAAAAAATTTTTGCAATAATTATCACCCGTTACATGATTGTTTTGATGATATTGGTCAAACTTAGTATGTTTTGTACTTCAATTATGTTAGGCCGTGTTCCAACGATATCTGCGACCTGAGAAGGATTATTTATCATTTTCTCTGATATACAACAATGGAAAACGATCTCTTGATCTGGTTGGTGATGAACAGTCGCGTTATTCTTAATTAAGAAGTCATTGTTTCATTTTTCCTTCACCTTTAACAGTAATTGCAACATGTTCTGGCTTTTCAGATTTGTAAGGATAAAGTCGAGGCTGAGATTTGGATAGCGGGTCTGAAAGCATTAATAGCTTCTGGCGAAGGTGGGCGTTCCAAAATTGATGGATGGAATGATGGAGGCCTCTATCAAGATGTAATCTGCCTACTTGGGTTTAACAGTTAAACATGCATGCATGATGTTAAACAATTTGAGCATTTTAGTTGGGAACAACTTATGGAAACTACTATAGTAGACTCTGATTACAACTCTACTCGTATACTAATGAAAGCTGTCACTATTCTCTTATGTATGGGAGATCCATTGTCATTTAATAACGTGTGCTGTACTGTTATTATGTCAGTGGGTTTGGGATGTTTTCCAAAATATAGTGCATTTGTATCTGAGTACTAAAAATCCAATGAGCTGTTATTATGTCAATGTTCTTTTATGCAATGGGGATTCATGTCATTAGGCCATTGAGTATGGGATGTTTTTCAAAATTTATTGCATTTGTATGACTGAATACAAGACTGTGGTTCCTGCCATTTCTTTGCTGTTAGATTCAGAATTTCAGATGCTCTAGTTTCTTTTAGCTGTATGTTTATGCCATAAAAAGTCATTATAATGTTCTCTTTGTTTGTTACTTTATTGATGCTCTTGAGTTGATTTCAGGACAGCAGTGACTTAACTTCAAGTAGCCCAAGTGACAGTTCCAATAGTGTCGCTAGAGATATTAGTTCTCCTGAGGTCTGTGTTAGGTTTAGTCCAAATAAATCTCCAACGAGTGTTAGGTCTGAGAACTCTACAAGGTCGCATGTACCATTAAACCAGACAAATATGCAAGCAAAAGGATCTAATTCAGATGTTTTTCGAGTTAGCATTTCAAGTGCTCCTAGCTCCTCCAGTCATGGCTCTACACCAGATGACTGTGATGCTCTAGGAGATATATACATATGGGGTGAGGTTATTAGTGATGGTTTTACGATGCCTGGGGCTGATAGAGCTACTAACGTAAGCTCAAGGACAAATGTGCTACTTCCGAAGCCATTAGAGTCCAATATTGTTCTAGATGCACAACATATAGCCTGTGGAGTCAGGCATTCTGCCATTGTCACGAGGCAAGGGGAAGTCTTTACGTGGGGTGAGGAATCTGGAGGAAGGCTTGGCCTTGGAGTGGGGAAGGATGTAATACAACCACGCCTTGTTGAAACCTTGGCTGCAACCACAATTGACCTTGTGGCATGCGGAGAGTTCCATACTTGTGCTGTTACAATGGATGGGGAGCTTTATACCTGGGGAGATGGTGTACATAATGCTGGGCTTCTTGGTAATGGAATTGATGTCAGCCACTGGATGCCAAAGAGAATCTCAGGTACCCTTGAAGGGCTTCAAGTTGCATCTGTAGCATGTGGTCCGTGGCATACAGCATTGATCACATCTATGGGGCAACTATTCACATTTGGCGATGGTACTTTTGGGGTCTTGGGTCATGGCGACAAAAAGAACATTTCATATCCGAGAGAAGTAGAGTCTTTATCAGGCTTGAGGACAATTGCTGTTGCATGTGGAGTGTGGCATACTGCTGCTGTGGTTGAAGTTATTATGACACAACCTAGTGCAAGCGTCTCATCAGGTAAATTGTTTACATGGGGTGATGGAGACAAGAATCGTTTAGGACATGGAGACAAGGAACCCCGGCTTAAACCTACATGTGTTCCAGCACTAATTGACCATAATTTTCATAAAATTGCTTGTGGGCACAGCATAACTGTTGGATTGACATCATCAGGACAAGTTTTTTCAGTTGGAAGTTCAGTTTACGGTCAGCTTGGAAATCCCCATGCTGATGGAAAGCAACCATGTTTGGTGGAAGATAAGCTTTCAGGGGAGTCTGCTGAAGAGGTTGCTTGTGGGGCATATCACGTGATGGTACTTACCTCCAAAAATGAAGTTTATACATGGGGAAAGGGTGCAAATGGGAGATTAGGCCATGGAGACGTTGAGGATCGGAAATCACCAACTTTGGTTGAAGCTCTGAAGGATAAACATGTCAAAGTCATTGCTTGTGGTTCTAACTACTCCGCAGCTATTTGTCTTCATAAATCATTGTCTGGTACAGAGCAATCACAATGCTCTGCTTGTAGACAGGCATTTGGTTTCACACGAAAGAGGCACAACTGTTACAACTGTGGACTTGTGCACTGCCACTCGTGCAGTACCAAAAAAGCATCAAGAGCTGCACTGGCTCCTACTCCTAGGAAATCTTATCGTGTATGTGATTCTTGTTATGGCAAATTGACCAAGGTGTCGGAATCGGGAATTAATTACTGGAAAAATGCTGTACCACGCCCATCAGGTGAGAACAGGGACAAGTTGGACAAGAGTGACATAAGACCTCCTAAAACAGCACTCTCCAATATGGAACTTATAAAACAACTAGATAACAAAGCAGCCAAGCAAGGGAAGAGGACAGATACATTCTCCATTGTTCGCCCCACTCAACCACATACTCTTCTGCAGCTCAAAGATGGTCCAAATGCCGTTGATGTCCGACGCCTAGCTTCCAAGCCAATTCCTATGGCTAATGGAATAAATTCTAGATCTGGGTCACCTTTGTCAAGGAGACCTAGTCCCCCAAGGTCTGCTACACCTGTTCCTACAGCATCAGGACTTTCCTTCTCCAAAGGCATAGCTGATAGCTTGAAGAAAACAAATGAACTTTTAAATCAGGAGGTTCTCATGCTCCGTGCACAGGTAATGACATAATTCCTTGTATTGCCAGTTTTCTTTCATTTCAAGCTGTAAGAGAAAAAGATGCGTAGTTTGTTAAAGTTTCATCTTACAGTACTTAATTAGGTCTTTATCTTTCTCTAAACCTGTAGGTTGACAGCCTGAGAAAGAGATGTGAACTTCAAGAATTAGAACTTCGGAAGTCAGAGAAGAAAGCACAAGAAGCTATTGCATTGGCCTCGGAGGAATCTGCTAAATCCAAAGCGGCAAAAGAAGTTATTGCATCACTAACTGCTCAGGTTGATCTCAGAGTTGCACTCATTATCTTTATTATGGAGTATCATAACTCTATGCTTGACTTTTTTATACTTTCATGAAACATGATAGTTTCTTTTTAACTTCATTATTATGCATGAACTATTGTTTGGTCCTAAAATGGCATCTTGAGGTTGTTGGTCTGTCAAATGGTATTATGAAACAAAAGAGAGAAACTCATCATTGGTTTTCCAATTACAGCACTCTGTATAAAAGTATGCTTTACACTGCAATTTTTTTCTGATTTCATAAAGTTTGAAGACTAGGCTCCTTCAGGTGGCTAATGTTGCTATTAAATTCTTACTGCTCTCATTTTTTTTCTTTTCATCTGAGAGACTCCAATCAGTGAATATTATTTTGTTTAGAAACATTCTGTACGAACTTGACAGTTTTACATTGTTCTACTGTTATTCTCATCAAAATGTTCTACTAATAATATTTCCAGATTAAAGATATGGCCGAAAGGTTACCTGATGGAGTAAAAATGGGCAAACCTGGAATCAACGACTCTGAAAACATGAGACCAGTCTATCTTCCAAATGGTGTGGTGCAAAATGGTGCCCACCAGTTGGCTTCCAATGGAGATCGTCATCCAGAATCTGATTCCCACAGCTCCTTGTCCTTGGCTTCTTCAATGGCAACTGACTATTCCATAAGTAATGGATTTCAAGGTCCACCTAATTCATCTGCAGTATTCCCTGCAACTAATGAACCAAACTCATCCTCGGAGCCAGGACGACTTACGTCTGATGGGATAGATGACGATCCAGATGTTAGACTGCCTTATGGTTATAGACGGGTTTGGGAAAGCAGCTGCAACAGCATGTCGGAGCCAGCAAATAGCTCTGGTCCTCTACTTGATAGTGAGAGTAACACAAGATCAAGAACTTCTGCATTGCCTGGCAATGACAATCAAGTTGAGGCTGAATGGATTGAACAATATGAACCTGGTGTCTACATAACTTTGATGGCACTTCGTGATGGAACTAGAGATCTTAAACGAGTGCGCTTCAGGTAATCTATCTTATTAACGGTTGGATATAATATTTAATATTTGACTGCTTCTATTATCTTTTTCTGCAACTCATATTTGGTAGATGCCTCAAGATCAAAACTTTGGAAAAAACCAAGGAAAAACTATTGATGAAGCATGTGGCAGTTCACATAACCATCCAACATTTCTTAATACTATAGTTGTTTTCTAATATTTAATCGAGAGATTTTGGTTATTTCAATGCAAAAAGCACAATTCTTCTAACCGTGATCCAAATTCATATGCAGCCGGAGACGATTTGGGGAGCACCAAGCAGAGAGTTGGTGGTCAGAAAACAGAGACAAAGTGTACGAGAAATACAATGTTCGTGGTACGGAAAAATCCTCAATTTCTTCAAATCCTGCATGAGAGTCAGGGGAGAGGAAGATTTCTCCCCATGGTTCTACCATCTTAAAACAGGCGGAATGATAATGACAAATCTTCAGATTGTGGGTAGAATCTACGTAGAGTTCAGAGTGAGCTAATTCTCCTCTTTTGCACAGCGTTTGGTAGGTTATAGATATGTGATGTCCATTGAAAGCTCGTTTTGGCTCATATGTTGTGGCTTAGTGACCAAGTGGGGGAGAATTAGCAAGAAGGAAAGTGGTCACCTTTTTGTCCCTTCTTTGTTCTGTCAGTTTCTTCATGCTTTCACCTCCTTTTGTCCTTTTCCAATTGTTTTCTCTTTCAATTAATTTATGGGCAGTCATGCCCATTTTCCATATATGTTGTAGTGTATATAATATGACTAGTGAGTTAATGGTAGAGGAAGAATGTTATTGTGTTTGTGTTCGTGCTTTTATGTCTTTTTTGAAATACGGGGACAGAACTTTTGGTAGCAGTCTCCCATTAAGGCACCCAGGAGATAGAAGAACCGTATAGCTGCAGCATTCTCCAAGAATGGCTGCTTCATAGATGAATTTTCATAGTCAAAGGTCCAACTTATAATACCTTCTCTTACATGTTTCCTTATTGTTCTTTTAGAGAAAAAAGAAGAATTGTGGAAAAGTAAATTTCCATTCAATAGCTCTCCTGTTCATACAAACTCAAATGCTAAAATTAGAGATAACTAAACCCACAAGGCTAGCAACCAAGTTGAACTAAAAATCAACAACTTTCATAAATACTAGGATTTAAGACTAATATGTTTGTTGCTTCAGTCAACTAACATTTTCCTCCTGACTCAAATGCTGCAAACACCTAGCTTGCTTCTAAGAACTTGAAAACGACCAACACTAAAAGGCTTAGTGAAGATATCTGCTTTTTGCTCCTCTGAGCTGCAATGGACCAACTGTACTTTTCCTTCCTTCTGCATCTCTCTTAGAACATAATACTTGATCTTAAAATGCTTGGTCCTCCCATGAAAAATTGGATTCAATTTGGTTCTGAAAACCCATTTGAACACCATATTAATCAACATCTTCTTTGCATGAGGTTGATAGATCTTGTAGGCTTTGGATACCATGCTATAGCTTATGAAGATTTTGGTATCTACCTTCTTACTCAATTTCTCTCTCTTCACCTGTAGAACATGAGAAAAGCACAAACAACCAAACACTTTCAAATTTGTCAGTTTTGGTTTAGTATTAAACTAAGTTTCATAAGGTGTCTTCTTCTCCAATACTCTTGTAGGTAGTTTATTCAATAGAAAGAATGATGTGTTTGTTGCTTCAGCCCAAAATTCTTTTGGTAAATTCTTCTTATGCAACAAGCATCTTGTCATCTCCATAATACACCTGCTACCATTCAGTGAGAAGGATGTTTGAGGTCCACACACGTCAGTATGGATGAGCTGTAGCTTCTCAGTTGCTTTCCAGATTGACTTCTTGAATGATAACCTTGTTTGCTTCCTTGTTAATCAAGCTCTGCAGTTTGTTTTCAGCTCCTCCAAAACTAATACTTCTACTACCATCTCATTTTTCTGCAAAGATTGCTATCCCTCCTTTTGAAAATGCCCTAATCGCTTGTGCCATAGCTCAGTATCATTTACTTGACACTTGAAAGCTTTCTGCTTCTTCTTGAGTGGATCCAATGAGAAGCGCTTGTGCTGCATCTTTATTTTGAACAACTCATTTCCATTGGAATCAGAAATGAGGCATTTCATGTCTTCAAACAATACTTTAAATCCCTTCTCTACTAGTTGACCAACACTTAACAAATTTTGATCCATCTCAGGAACCAACAACAGTTCAGTGATTAGCTTGGTTCCTGCACAGCTTTCTATTGACATTGTGCCCTTCCCCTTCACTTCTAGATACTCACCATTCCTTATCGTCACTCTTGACTTGAAGTACTTGTCAAGGTCCTTGAACAACTTCTTGTCACTTGTCATATGATTGGTACACTCATTATCAACCAACCAACTGTCACATTGAGTGACTGATGAGAAACAAGCAGCCACAAAAAGTTGATCTTCTTCTTGTTGTATTGCAGCATGTGCTACTCCTTGCTGTTGAGTTCTTTCTTCCTTACAGAATCTCTCGATGTGTCCTATTAAATGACACCTTCAACACTTCATATCTGGCCTTCTTCAGCATCTAAAGTGTGGATGATTTTGCTTCCCACAGTGCTTGCATGCACTACCCTTCCTAGAATTTGCACTTCCAACATCTTTTGTGGCAGTTTCTGAGCTACTGCTGCCACTCCCCTTCTTCCCTTTCTACTTCTTCTCTCTTCTGCCTTCTCCCTACTGCATTCTAGCTTTCAGTGCCCCCTCTATGCGTCCTTCTTGCCTTATCAACCTCATCTACTTCTGTGCTTGCAAAGTGCTAACTACTTCTATCACCTTGAGCTTATAGAGGTCTTTGGTATTTTCTAAGGAAGCAATGGTCGCTTCATCTCTCAGGTACTGAAACCAGAATCTTTGGTATTTTATAATGCTCTTGCCTTGTTAGCAATCTCAATCAACTTGTCTGAGTACTCTTTAATGGACTCAGAATCCTTCATTTGCATTCTCTCGAATT
>JAOANK020000004.1:721268-733295 GCA_026257165.2 Telfairia occidentalis
ACTTTAACGTCCCTTAATTACATAATTCAATAAATCATAACATAAAAAGAATTATAAAAAATTAAGGGGCGTTACACATTTAATATTAATTTATATTGTTTATAAGCGTACATAGTAAAAATATTATTTTTATAATATTTAAATAGATGATGTGGTAAAAATACTAATAATAAATAGTTATTAATACTTCTGTTGTGTTAAGGACTAAAAATGGGTAATAGTTAAAATTTAAGAGTAAAAGTGCAACATTTTAAAATTTAGAGACTAAATGAAAACTAAATTTAAAACTTAAGAGTAAAAGTGTGACCAATTATAAAGTTTAGTGACTAAATAGAAATTAAATTCAAAATTCAAAAGTAGAAGTATAATATATTAAAATCTATAAACCAAATGAAAATTAAAGACAAACGTTAGAGACCAAAAAATTATTTTTTCTCTTAAAAATTTATCGCCAACCGGGGGATAGTTCCACAGTTGTTGAAGTACAAAAATTTCATATTAATGAAAATTCTAACTTCCATTGTTTTTCTTTTTTTATTTATTCATTATTTTTTTTTTAAGTACAGAGGAACAAAATATATTTGATAATAATACACGACCGTTGTAGTTTCTACTCTGGGTGTTTTCTTCTCCATCACTTTCTACCCACAGAGATCAATCAGTCAGTAGAATCATTTTCAAAACCCAAAATCAAAACAAGTCTTCAAAGGAATCAAAATGAGGTAATAATAATAATAATAATAAAATCAACAAACAATTTCATCTTCATAAATCCATATACTCATCTTTTTCTCCCCACTTGTTTGTTTCTGTACCAATTGCAGACCAATGTTTTTTGTGTCAACTTTTTCTGAACAACAACAAATTAAAGAGTTTGCCAGCGGATAAAGAATTCATACATTCCTGTTTCTCTTTCTGCTTTTTTTTTCCTTTTATTTTTGTTTTTTGATGAATTTGAAAGAACTCCGAGAGAAATTTTAGAGAGAGTTTGGTTGGGGTTTTTCTTCCAAAATCACTTATAACAATGTCATGATGATAGGAAGCTCAATTTCAATTTCAATTTCAGTTTCATTTTCATTTTCAATTATTGTGTTCTCTTTGTTGTTACCATCAATTTCTGGTCTGAACCAACAGGGTATCTCGCTGCTTTCATGGCTTTCAACTTTCAATTCCTCTTCCTCTGCTACTTTCTTCTCTTCTTGGGACCTAACGCAACAGAGTCCATGCAGTTGGGATTATGTCAAATGTTCAGGTGATGGATTCGTTTCGGAAATCGAAATCTCCTCCATTAATCTCGAAACCAGCTTCCCGATGCAGCTTCTTGGATTCAACTCCCTCACCAAGCTCGTTTTGTCCAATGCCAATCTCACTGGGGAAATTCCGCAAACGCTTGGTAATCTGTCGTCCTTGATCATCTTGGACCTGAGTTTCAACGCTTTGACCGGGAAGATTCCGGTTTGGATAGGGGAGTTGTCGAAGTTGGAGTTCTTGTCGTTGAATTCCAACTCGTTGAGCGGCGAAATTCCGCGGGAGATTGGGAACTGTTCGATGCTTAAACGGCTTGAACTGTACGATAACTTGCTGTTTGGGAAGATTCCAGCGGAGGTTGGTCAGTTGAGGACGTTGGAGATTCTTCGTGCAGGTGGAAACCAGGGCATTCATGGCCGAATTCCGGATGAGATTTCGAACTGTGAAGGACTCTCGTTCTTAGGGCTTGCAGATACCGGCATTTCGGGGCGGATTCCGAGGAGTTTGGGAGGGCTTAAGAATCTCAAAACTCTTTCAGTTTATACTGCGAATCTCACCGGCGAAATCCCGCCGGAAATCGGGAACTGTTCTACGTTGGAGAATTTGTTTCTGTATCAGAACCAACTCTCCGGAAGAATTCCGAAGGAGTTGGGCGAGATGAAGAGTATCAGAAGAGTTTTGTTATGGCAGAATAATCTTAGTGGAGAGATTCCAGAATCTCTTGGGAATGGAACAGGGCTTATAGTTATTGATTTCTCTTTAAATGCTTTGAGTGGTGAGATTCCTGTTTCTCTACGGAAATTAATTGCTCTTGAAGAGCTGCTTTTGTCTGAGAATGAGATTTCTGGAGAAATTCCAGCGTTTTTCGGTAACTTTTCGTTTCTGAAGCAACTTGAACTGGATAACAACAGATTTTCCGGCCGCATTCCGCCGTCGCTTGGCCGACTGAAGCAGCTTTTTCTGTTCTTCGCATGGCAGAATCAGTTAACCGGAATCCTACCGCCCGAGCTCGTCGGTTGCGAGAAACTCGAAGCTCTCGATCTTTCGCATAATTTCCTCGCTGGATCGATTCCCGATTCTCTGTTCAATCTCAAAAACTTGAGCCAATTGTTGTTGATATCCAATCGACTTTCAGGTGAAATTCCTCGGAATCTTGGGAATTGTACTGGTCTGACTCGTTTGCGACTCGGATCGAACAACTTCACCGGGAAAGTTCCGTCGGACATCGGGCTTCTTCGTGGTTTGAGCTTTCTGGAGTTGTCGGACAATAGATTTCAGTCGGAAATACCGCCGGAGTTCGGCAACTGTACTCAGTTGGAAATGGTTGATCTGCATGGAAATAGCCTCCATGGGAAGATACCTTCATCGTTCTCCTTCCTTTTTCGACTTAATGTCTTGGACCTATCCATGAACAGATTAACAGGCGCCATTCCTGAAAATCTGGGGAAGCTTTCGTCTCTAAGCAAATTGATTCTGAAGGGGAATCTCATCACAGGTTCAATTCCTTCTTCATTGGGTCAATGTAAAGATTTGCAGTTGTTGGATATAAGTAGTAATAAAATCACAGGTTCAATCCCTTCTGAGATTGGTCACATTCAGGAACTAGACATTCTTTTGAATTTAAGTTCAAATTCCTTGACTGGTCAAATCCCTGAAAGCTTTTCAAATCTCTCTAAACTTGCAAATTTGGACATCTCTCATAACATGCTTATTGGAAACCTGGGAGTGTTGGCAAATCTTGACAATCTTGTCTCTCTGGATGTCTCATTCAACAACTTCTCAGGTGTTCTTCCTGATACCAAGTTCTTCCAAAACCTCCCGTCCGCTGCATTTGCTGGGAATGGAAATCTATGTATAAAAAGAAATGGATGCCGTGCTGATACCAACAATCGCGGCAGGAAATCGATTAGAAATCTCATTGTTTTTGCCTTCCTCAGTGTCATTGCAGCTGCATCATTTGTGCTAATTGTATTGAGTTTGTTTATCAAAGGTCGCCGAACAGCATTCACCAAGAACAGTCGAGAAGATAGCATGGATTGGGAATTCACTCCATTTCAGAAGTTCAGCTTCTCGGTGAATGATATTATCACCAGATTATCCGACTTAAACATCGTCGGGAAGGGTTGTTCGGGCATAGTTTATCGCGTGGAGACCCCAGCAAAACAAGTCATTGCAGTGAAGAAGCTATGGCCTTTAAAGAATGGTGAAGTTCCAGAAAGAGACTCGTTTTCAGCTGAAGTTCAGATTCTTGGCTCCATAAGACATCGAAACATTGTTAGACTTCTGGGTTGCTGTAACAATGGCAACACCAGTTTGCTTTTATTTGATTACATTAGTAATGGAAGTTTGGCTGGGTTGCTCCACGAGAGGAGGATGTTCTTGGATTGGGATGCAAGGTATAAGATCATACTGGGAGCTGCCCATGGCTTGGCTTATCTTCACCATGACTGTATACCTCCAATTCTTCATCGCGATATTAAAGCAAACAACATACTAGTAGGTTCACAATTTGAAGCTGTTCTTGCGGATTTTGGCCTGGCGAAGCTCGTCGATTCTTCAGGCTGTTCAAGACCTTCCAATGTCGTTGCCGGTTCTTATGGCTACATTGCTCCAGGTAAGTATCAAAAGCTTGAAACTATTTGCTTCCACAGCAGTAAAAATTACGTCAAAACTGGAAACCTGTTTGTAGAGTGGTGGTTAGAGACTAAAAATTCTAAGATTTTTTAAGCTAGATAAAGCTTCTTTTCAAATTGATTTTACTTGCAACGTTAGCATAAACCTTCGAGGGTTGCCCAAGCTAGATAAAGCTTATTTTCAATTGATTTGACTAAGAACATTAGCACAAACCTTCAAGAATTTCTAAAGCTAGATAAAGTTTCTTTTCAACTGATTTTACTAAGAACATTAGCACAATCCTTCCAGGATTTCTGAAACTAGATAAAGCTTCTTTTCAATTATTTTTACTAAGAACACTGGCACAAACCATCAAATTCGAGAACACCGCATAATCTGTATACCACTTTCAGTGATAATTCTTGTAACGAAAGAGGTGATGGCAAAGAAAACAAGTACAATATTAGAAATTTATTGATACAGCTTATAAATTTCCAATGCAGAATATGGGTACAGCTTGAGGATAACAGAGAAAAGTGATGTGTACAGTTATGGTGTTGTGCTTCTAGAGGTCTTAACAGGGAAGGCCCCAACAGACAGTAGAATCCCAGAAGGTACCCACATTGTCACATGGGTTAACAAAGAACTAAGAGATAGAAAGAGGGAATTTGCAGCAATTCTTGATCAGCAATTACTCCAGCGATCAGGAACCCAAATTCAACAGATGCTTCAAGTGCTCGGCGTGGCTCTCCTTTGCATCAACCCTTCGCCAGAGGAACGGCCGACAATGAAAGACGTCGCGGCCATGCTCAAAGAGATCAAGCATGAGAGTGAGGAGTATGAGAAGCCCAATTTGTTGGATAGAGGAGCTATCACAAATCCAAAAGCAGCAGTTCACTGTTCCAGTTTTTCTAGATCATCTGAGCCTCTAATTAGAGCTGTACTTTCTGCAGTACCTTAGATTCAAAAAACCTGAAGAAACAATTCAGTGCACTGATTATTTCGTTTTTAAGTATGACATTTATTTGTATAGATTGAAAGTATGTAGTAGCAATAATGACAAGGCTGAATCTGTACTTCTGCTTGAAATACCTCTATCATTCTTCATACCAAATACTTCCTGTTTACATTCCGATGCAGATTGCATTGCCAAATTTCCCGTTGCATGTATGATCTAAAGAGAACCAAAACTCCTGTTACAGTACCAAGAAAACTTCATGAAATATAAGTTTGGTAGCAGCTGGTGTAACCAATATAGAAGGGGGGACCAAGAAAAGAAATTTTTGCCTTCATAACCTACTGAGTTGTCTGAGGGCAGCTCAACCAACAAATAGACATCATAGAGAGACAAACTTTTGGCATAGACAAATAAAGATCAAGCTGTAAAGAAGCCATTCTGGACCACCATCCCTTTAGCAGTTTCCATCTCAACAATAATATGTGCAAAGAAAAAAAAGAAAGCTCATGCTCCATGATCTTGAAAGGATACGTTACCTTGTAGTCATGTGACGCCGAAATTATGTAGGTCCACTGATTACTTATCCGAACCTATGAAACTCCAATGGCTAAGAAGGCAAAAGAACTCTTACTACTACTACTCTACTACTAAGAGTAATCGTGAAAAATACTCGAACCTCGAGGATACGAGTTTTAGACCTTCTAACATGGATGAACATTGCAGTAGGGTTCAACAATTTACAAGAAAATGTGACAAAGCTATACCAAAAAGAGGGAAAAAGAGAAGCATACAAACATATTTCTAAGTCTAAATGTATGTTACTGTTGTTCACTAGATTTCCATATTTCTCTCTTCATATTTTCTCCATTTTCAATTAATCAAATCCAAATAATATTCTAAATTGAAAGTTCTCATTCTCGATGTAATTTCTATCTCATCAATCAACATCTAGTACAATATATTGCTTTTTGCATAAAATGATCTGGTCCCCAAGCCTGAAGTTAAGCAACAAAAGCAGCTAGACTAAAATTTACTTCTTACATATTTCATATATGTAACATGTGGGTAATACACTCGATTTCAATTTAAAATATACTTGGATGCGAAATAATAAAACAATAGCTTCTCTTCTTTTCTTTATTTGACATAGCTCTGGCGATGTAAAAGAAAATATCCCTATAAAATAAAAAAACAAAACAAAACAAAACAACAAAGGAGTAGGATGGATCAAATGATACGAAAAATCAAAATGTTTATTGGTTCCGCTTAATAAACTGCATGCTGCATTAAACGCCTTTGCTCGGAGATTTGATCCTCGGGCAGCAGGAAATGAGATTAGTGATTATAGCTTCATCTAAGGATGCCACTTTATGCTACATCCAACACTGAAGGAAAATTTGAAGTAAACATTAGGCTCTATTTTATGTGATTTGTTGATACCATGAAACATATGCAGACAGCTAATGAATTCTCAGAAAAAAAAACCTCGGTTTCTGCACTGAAGATACAGGTTGGCCACTGAGAACACAATCCAATGCCAAACTTAAATCCCTAATCATATTATAAAACAATCTCAGTTAGTTATTAACTTTGAACAATTGCAGTTTGAATGTATAGATCAAACAAATGCACATTTAACCCAGGACACCAACCTCCCAGTGACAGGCACTTTATTATTCGGTCGAGAATCATCAAATTGACCATGATAAACCAACTCAAATGGCCTTCGCCCATCCTGTTACATACTTAAGTGCTTCACTCAATAAATCTTGGTTTCTTCAAGCAAGATCTATAATCAAATATATTGGTTATATTTACATTTAAAATGTACAAAGCAGGTAATTATATTACCTTTTTTAATAGAAAAAACTCCGGCGTGCAAACTGCACCGAAATCCCTTGCAACTTCCTGCGACTGCAATCGGAGATGTACAATTAGCTTTCAAATCGATATCAAGGCTTCAAAAGAAAAGATGATAAGAATTCTTTGATCTACATCTTGTAAAATCAAAATAGTACAAGGTACACTAATGTTCAACCGCTTTCCAACATAAAGGCATCGACAACAGACAGCCTTCAGGCCCTCATAATCCTCTCAGCAATACATGTAATTTTATTGCTAATTTTGAAGAAAACACCAATAGATATAAATTCTAGCCATGATATTTAGAACAGATATTGCCCCAATGTTTCACTCGGTGAATAAAAGGGACAAGCAGTATGGACAACTATTGGATTGTAGATGCTCTTACAATGTTTGTATGCAGTGTTCATAAGCATGTGCCTATAGTGCTGCAAAATCATGGCTTGAAAAGACAAAGCAAAACAAAACAAAGCTAAACCAACATGATCGTAGGATGAATCGACCGAATCACATTATTTTATAAAAGAAATGGCTAAATATGACTAATATCATAAGGTTTAAAGGAATGTACTTCATCATATAGATATGCAAAAGGGTAATTGAAAGCTTCTGCATCTTCTGCCATGAACTGTGGTCCATCCTGTCACGCAAATTTCCACGGTTTGACAATTAAACTATTGGTCAACGCAACTTCCAATTCCAATTACGAAGTTAACCGAACCTGTGGATGTGAAGCTACAGAGTTCGAAGATATGGCTACAACAGCCAGTCCTTTCTGTAAGACCACAATATGATACTTAAAAATTGTCAATGGTATGAAGTTATTGTACTGACTTTAGAGTTCCTGCTGTAACAATACACAGAACTCAGAAGCAAGCAAGGGGAAAAGCAAAGAAAACGGTCCATATATTTTGTACCTTCATATAGAAATTTGAAAGTTTCACAATATCTTTTTTCAAGTGAATAACAAATGGGCAATGATTGCAAATAAACATAACCTGCAAACAAAAAGGAAATACTAAGGCAAACACCAGGGTAAAAAAGAGAACAAATGACAATTGAATTAAATGGAAACTAATTGTACCAGTAAAGCAGGATAAGGTTCAAAATCTTCTAATTTCCATACTTTGCCTGTAAGAGGTTCAGGAAGCTAAACCAATAGCCCCACCAGAAACAAATTTTCATCACTGAAAATGGGGGATAAATTTTAATTGTTTAGATATAGAATTGACATATTTAAAGTACCTCAAAATTTGGTGCTCTGAAGCCTAAGGAGACCCCTTTGGACTCGGTTCGAGCGCATCGAAGAACGAGGTTTCCCCGTGTTCGAAGGCGCGAGGGCTGAAACCTCATTTTGGAGAACCATGGCTTTGGGGAGATTTGGATCTTTGTGGTGGCTGACCTAAACGGCAGGGGAAGAAATTGCGAGCCGATTAGCGTAGCAACATTAGAACCGGTAGCGGCCATGGGTTGATAAGGTTTGAATTCGAACACGGCACTACGTGGCCGTTGCTTCCTAACTCACACAAGTAAAATAATCTCTGTAAAGTTTGAACTCCATCTTTTGATATTATGACTTCCATTTTAGGTTTCTTACAACCGAAGAATGGGGATTTTTTAACTCAAAAAAAAAAAATTACTATCACAATTCAATACTATTACTTCTATTTTTATTTTATTTTTTTGAGTTTAACCACATATGAAGGTGTGGATTCGAACACACAATCTTAAGATCGCGAAGCTATGTAAAATTGTATTATTTGAAAATCATGTGCGAGCAAGTTTACTTTCTAATTTAGACATATGCCAAGGTGAACATAGCTTAACATTTAAGGTATTTATTCATTCTCTTGAGGTTCGAACTTCAAATATTGATCCCTACATTTGTTGTACTAAAAATATTACGTTGAAGTTGTCAATTATGACCTTCATTTATGAGGTGCTCTTCGATATGGAGATTGTGTTTGAATAGTTGATGCTCAACACTGGAAGAGTATTAATTAACAAACTCATCGTGGCACACCGAGTATGGAATTAATCGTGCATTGTTGAACCAATGGGTTTCATCATGGAGAACTAGCATGATGATTAGTGATTTTAGCTTCAAGTTTTGTTAGAACATGAAGATTTCAAGAACACCATGTTCGACGATGTTGAAACATGGGCTTCTTGGGCCTTTTAGCTTGGTCCGAAATAGGCCTGCATTATTTTGTTGTAATTTCTTTTATTTTCTTTCTTCTTTATTAACCCACGTGCTCATAAGGTTTACAACCCTATTTCTCTGTATAAAAACATAATGTATTCTTTACAAATCAATTACAGAAACATTGAATATGTCCACAGCAGCTTCAATTCCCTATTTTCTCTTGGTATCGTTTCTGCACACGTTGAAATCATCATGGACCTGCGAAAATTACTAGCAACTCCACAGTCTTTTGGAGCAGGATCTTCTTCTGCAAACACAACAAATCAAGCCATTGGAATTGCTGTAAATTATTTAAGTTTATTCAAAAATGCTCTCAATAATACTCTAGCAGTAAAACTTAATGATACAAACTATACTCTCTGGAAATTCATGGTCATTGTTGTCCTAAGAGGCCAACAACTAGATGCTTTTGTTCTTGGAACAAAGACTTGTCCAGTGGAGAATGTAGCCATTACGGATAAAGATGGTACTTCAATAGAAATAATCTTAAACCTAGAATATGAAGAGTGGGTCACGGTTGATCAAGCACTCTTGGGTTGGCTCTTTGGCTCGATGGAGCCAAGCATTGCTTGCGATGTTGTTAATCATAAAACATCTAGAGAAGTTTGAAGAACAATTGAAATGAGATTTGGTTCAACAAACAAAGCAAGAGTCAACCAACTAAGGAAAACATTGCAAACTACAAGAAAAAACACAATGAAAATGGCTGACTACCTATCACCAATGAAGTAAATATCAGACAGTTTAACCCTAGCAGGTGAGCCGGTGAGTGAAGGTTATCTAATATCTAATGTCTTGACTAGTTTAGATGCAGAATATCTCCCTATTACTTGTCAACTGAACACTCAAGCATCTCTTTCATAGCAAGAGCTTCACGCTACACTTTTGGCCTTCAAGAATACACTCATTCACCTCTATGTGATACTAGCTGCAAATGACCTAGCCAATGCTACTGCAAACCTTGCTCTAAACAAAGGACATCAAGCAGGAAATTGGAATAACAATTTCACTCAAAGAAACAACAACAATAATCAAAGAGGAGGAAGAAACAGTAACAACAGAGGTGGTTGAAACAGGGGAAGAGGAAGATCAGGTGGAAATGGTTACCGTCCAACATGGCAAATTTGTGGCAAGTTTGGACACTCAGCGACACATTGTTATTTTAGGTATGAACCAGATGAATCCAACACCACTATTGATCAAAATAGAAAGACAGCTTCAGCCTACATAGCTAGCTCTGAAATTGTGAGTGATCCAAATTGGTATGTTGACAGTGGACCAAGCTCTCATGTGACAAATGATCGAGGGGTTCTTAACCAAATGACAAACTACAAAGCGAAGGAAACACTCACTATGGGAGATGATTCACAAAAACATATAGCATACATTGGTAACTCTACCCTAAACTCTCTTGATAAACAAAAGCTATTGTTGAAAAATATACAATATGTTCCTTCAATTTCCAAAAACCTTCTAAGCGTTGCTAGACTTACACATGATAATAAGGTGTTCATGGAGTTTCATCCTAACTTTTGTGTTGAGAAGGACAAAACCACGGGTCGTGTTCTACATCAAAGGAGGCTTAAGGGTGGCTTGTACCAGTTGGAGTCAGCCAAGAAAAGTCCAAGTCAAATGTCATATGATGTCAATAAAAAAAAGTTCTGTCTTTCCTTCCAAAAGTGTGGTTTACCTAGCTTTATTAGGGAAAATCAAAGTTTAAATGGCGTTTGTGAAACAAAGCACAATGTTAGTGCTTTGTTGTGTCTTTAAATTCCAAAACAAAGGTTTGGCACAATAGCCTAGGCCATCCTTCAAGTAGAGTCCTAGAGTCTATTTTAAAGAATTGTAACCAAAAGTTGAAAATCAATGAAAATTCCTCAAATTTCTGTGAGGCTTGCCAATTTGGTAAAAGTCATGCCCTACCTGTCCAACTCTCAACTACCCGTGCTAAAGAACCCTTGGAACTCATATATTCGAACCTTTGGGGCTCTATACCAATAAGATCAACCTTAGGTTTTCGCTATTATATACACTTCTTAGATGATTACAGCAGATATACCTGGATATACCCATTAAAAACAAAAGTCGAAGCCTTAAATGCCTTTAAGCAATTCAAAACCCTGGTTGAAAACCAATTTGACACAAAAATTAAGTGTTTCCAATCTGAGTGGGGGGGGAGAGTTTAGAGCTTTCACCCAAATTCTTAAGGAAAATGGGATCCTTTTTAGACATCCATGCCCTCATACATCAACCCAAAATGGCAGAGCCGAAAGGAAACACCGGCGCATTGTTGAAATATGCCTAACTCTCCTAGCTCAATCCTCCATGCCCTTAAGGTATTGGTGGGAATCCTTTACCACTGTTGTATTCCTCATAAATAGGCTTCATTTTGGGTGGAAAAACACCTCTAAAAGTCTTAACCAACAAAAAAGCCTTTGGTTGTGCTTGCTATCCTTGTCTTAAACCCTACCAAAGTCATAAATTCCAATTTCGTACTACTAAATGTGTCTTTGTTGGCTATAGTTATGCTCATAAGGGTTACAAATGTATGAGTTCCACAGGGAAGATCAATCTCTCTCGCCATGTCAAGTTTAATGAGGAAGACTTTCCATTTAAACAAGGGTTCTTACACTCTCCAAAATTGTCAAATGCTCAGTCAAGTCCTATCTTAAACTGGTTTCCATTTCCTTTTCGCCCTCCAGTTACTACAAATAAACCTATGAGTCTTGAGTCCCCTACAAGCATTCTTGATGCTGAACAGATTCAAACTAGTCCTATTAACATCATGAATGGTGGAACCTCTCAATCACCAAGGAGCAACCCACGGTCCCAAAGTTCTATCACTGAATAGAGAAATACTCCTAGAGAAATGAATGTTGAAAACAAATCTAACTCAAGGGAAACAGTAATGAGATCTCTTAGTGACTTTTTTTAAGAAGAACAGCCTATATTAGCAGCCACAGAAGGTAGAAATCAACAAATCAACACTCACCCCAACCACTAGGAGTAAGAATGAGATTTTCATTGAAGGAATCGAATTCCCAGCGGAAGCGATTGAACGTTTAATGCATTCAAGAATGAATTTGGTAGGAAGCATGCATTAAACGTAAAATACAGAGATGATGAAACATTACCTTTG
>JAOANK020000004.1:733395-746164 GCA_026257165.2 Telfairia occidentalis
GGCCGCACAACCATCACCGTAGTGGCAGTTCAAGGAGGGAGAAGGACAAGAAGCGAGAGCCAAGGATTAGAGATTCAGAAAGGAAGAGAAAAGATAAGGATAGGAAGAGAGATAGAAAGAGAAGAAAGAAGAATTTGAGAAGGGAGGGCAAGAGAAAGAGGGACTATGCATCCGAAAGTGACGATGGGTCCTCCCATTCAGGAGATCCTACCGATAGCGAGTTTGAGCGAGTGATAATTAAGCCTGAGGTGGTTGTCCGCAAGTTGCTGAAGGAATTTCCTGATGTTGGGAATGACTTAAGACAAGTATTTTTCTTGACTTTTGTGATATGTGCTGATAATGTTTCTCACTACATTCTTGTGCACACACTTTGGAATCTTTAATTCTAGTAGGGGAAGGGTGGTTTCAACTTTCGTTTGAGTTGGATGGCTTGTTTCAAGTGATTCATTTATTTTGAAACAAATTTGTTTAGAGCAAACTTCCCTTCAATTATGGACCCTTGATGTTAGGATGTGATTTTAATTTTTTGGAACTTGTTATTCAAAAAAGTTTCATTGAGAACCAAAGATATTAATGATCATTATTTTTATTGGGGATAAAATCAAGTATTTTTATGTGATGAATCAAATATCTTGTTATTGCCAAATGTTGTGTTTGATAGTTTATTCATTGTAGACTCTTGATGCAAGCATATATTTTATGTATATTTTTACTACCTTATGACACTTTTATGGTTGATATGTTTTCCTTGATCTTTTTTATAAAACATCAGCTTCTAAGAATGGTGGTTGATGATGGACAAACCATTGGAAACTAACATATCACTGCAGTTTGTTTTTACTATTACATAACACTCTTATATTTAATAATTATTTTTACTCTTCCTTAAATCCTTTTTGTTAACAGCTTCTCAAAATGATTGATGATGGACAAGCTGTTGATATCAATGGAATTTCTGAAAGGTCTTTGACCAAGCATTTAAAGAAGTTGTTCTTCTCATTAAACCTTGAAGAATCTCAAGATAGGGTATATTTACTACCTTCCAATGGTCGTTCCACTTTGGAAGCTATTGGACCACTTATTCAGACTCATATGGAACGAAGAGGGAACCAGCTTGACCATTCTATAACTTTGGATAATAAGTCGTCACCACCTTTGAATATGGAAACCACACAAGCAAGAGAGAATATGTCAGAATTGGCATGCTCAGATGGTGAAGCTAGTGGTCCTAAAAGAAGGTAATTATGCTCATTTCCTCATTTCATTCTATTTAACATGTAATAATGAAATGGCTTTGAAACTTGATTGGAAACATGAAATTGGAGCATGAAATAAACTAGTCCTTAACAATTCCTTAACAATTTCATTTGAAAAGTATTACCCTTGTTAGTTTTTTATGTACCTTCTACAGTACATCTTTACCGTTATTTTTCTCTCTTTTTCCCAAATATGTTTATTGTTATTTCATATGCACCTAATAAGAAATATTTGATTATTCTTTCCCTCGGTTACTAAACTTAATAGAGTTATGTATCAGATACATTCAATAACTTAACCTGAAATCGCTTGGTCAACAGGATGGACTATAAGATGACATGATTGTTTTAGGGCTGGCTAAAATGACAATGAGAGGTAGCACTACCAATGGTAGATTGCCATTGATAAGGAAGAAGTATCCTAATATTCATCTTCTTTGATGCCGTTCTTTGCCTGAAGCTCCATTCGAGGCAAAAGGGTTGGTTTAAAAAAAATGAGTCATCTAAGAGGACATAATTTTGGGGCCAAAAGGATAAAAGTGTATCGTACTTCGTTGTTGGAGATTAAGAAAAATATGCTGAAATGCTTTAAGAACTAACTTTATGAATATTCAGGAATGTGCACAAACACTGTGTAGGTTGAAGCCAAACAACTTTTGGTGAGATCATATACAATATTTTGGTAGTTGAGAAACATGATTAAATATCAAAAGAGGCGGCTATTCCCTGAAATTTCTTAGGAGCACAAGTGCTAAACACTAATGATCCAAGAGCCTCGAGGTTTCTATTTTCTCTTTTGACAACCTCACAGAAGGATTGGTGAATAATCCCTTTTACAAGAAGAGAAGTTCTCAAAATTTGTGAAGAACATTCTCCTTATCAGTTCTCCAATTTGCTCACATGGGTGTCAATTTGGTTTTCAATAATATTTTGGAAATAACCTAATAGCTTAGTGTAAATAATGCAATATTGGATCCTTGAGATATGGTTCTCATTTGTTCACATGGGTATCAAATGGGTTTTCAACATCTTTTGGAAATAACCTAATAGCCTTGTACAAACATTGCAATGTTGGATCCTTGAGACATGGAAGTAGCATGGTCATATGAAAGTTCCTCTCGTTGTTAAAAGATGTTTCTTTCATAATTCCAATCTTATATGTTGTCCTTTTTAAATATTTTGGTATAGGGTACTTGGCCCTGAAATGCCATCAGCTGAGTTACTTGCTGCTGCAGCAAAACTAACCGAAGCACAAACTGAGCTTAGGTATTTCATGAAATCTTATATATATTTATTTGATCATGTGATCATTTAATAGAAGATTTTCGACCTATATAATGGTGTAGGTACAAGTTAAATGACTTATTTTCATCTTGTATATCTTTCCAGGGAAGCTGAGTTGGAGGAAGACGATGAGTTATTTGTTGGGCCTCCACCACCTGCTATGGTTGCAGAAGCTGAAACAGCCAATGAGGCAGAGCGATTTGAAGAGGTATGTTTTACTTACACTTGCTGTAATTTGCTAAAATAAGATTGGTGAGGTAAAAAATCCAATAAGAATAAATCTCTTAATCTATATCTCCTGATGTTATATCGAGTTCCCAAGATATTGGAATAGGAGGTCGGAGGATATGCCATATGTTGAGATAATTGTCAACCCTCTCCTTAGGGGCTAGTTAAAGCTTCACTTCTTCAGTGTTGTGATGCCTGATGGGAAGGGAAGTCAAATCTATTTTATTTTAATTGCTCATATGAAGTTAGCATTGGATGATGCACGAGCATTTCATGAAAAATGTTATATTTTAAACAATTATATTTTCATCTCAGGTTTCAAGAATTATGGATATTGAGGGAGATAGTCCATACGAGATTTTGGGATTGAACCGAAATATTTCCATTGAAAATATTAAGAAGAGGTATGATTTTGAGTTGTTAATAATAATCTTTAGGATTGTTACTTATTCCAAAAAAAATAAAAATAAAAATCTTCTGGGAGATTGTTTTCTTTGAACTTTTGATGTATCTTTTTACTATATAACCTTTTCTCATCCAAATTTTTTTGCTAATTTCTAGCTTTTGAAACTTGTATATTTTATATTAACTACTATTAGAATCAACCATGGTTGATTATGTCCGAGGTATATATGAATCTATGATTGTAATCGTAAAGGAGATTTGATTAAAATTATGAATTTCTTCCTCGATTCTCATCATTTTAAATGACACTTTTCTTCCTTCTTAGTTGGTACTATTTCCCAATAGATAATCGAATAACATAGCTTGAGACATTGACTAAAAATTTGTATTTTCAAAAGCATAGGCTAATAGGTTAGGGTGAAATTAATATATATATATATATATACCTTTATAATTTTCGGTGCATTTTTCTTTAGGTATTGGAAGATGTCACTTTTGGTGCATCCAGACAAGTGCTCCCATCCTCAGGCCAACCAAGTTTTTATCAGATTGAATCACGCTTTCAAGGAATTACAAGATCCTGATAAGGTAAATCTTTTCCCCTCAATTTTACGTGAATTTAATTGTTATATGAGAATTCTTTTAATTGCCCGACCTCTTCTCTTGGTTGAAACCTTCTATATTTAGCTTGTTCTTACAACCTATAATGCCTGTTATGATAACAAATCTCTAGAGATGTAGAAAGATTGTAAATTTCAAGGATGTAACTTTCTCCAACGTAATATAAAAAGAAAAACTCTAATTTCTTGCAAAATTGAAGTTTTTAGCTTCATTTTGAGCAGCTTGGTTGTGTTGTGGAATTTGAGTTGGGAAGTTGACGGGTCTAATTTAATGCATGGCAGCACAGCACCAATATTGATTGACACCGGTATGCATGCATCTCTTTGGTCTTCTAACACTAAAAGTTTTGTGATGTCCACCTTTATTGCATTATGGTTAATTGGAGATTCTCTTACTTTTCTTTTTTATATTTTTTCCTGGGTTGTAGATGAAAAAGAATATATATTAGTTTCTAGATTTGAACTATATTAGAAATTTATATTTAAGACAAATGAGGATATACAGATCTTTATATGAATATGAATGTTAAATGTTCTCTCAAATATCTAGTTCTCTAAATGCAATTGAAAAAACAACAATCCTGTTAAGTATACGATGACTCTCTCCTTTCTTTTCTCTCTCTTTCTCTCTCCCTCTCTTTCCGTCCGCTCTTTCTCATCCATGCCTTTGTTCGTAACCAATGATCTTCCCTAACCTTACCAGCCATGAATCCAAACCTCAATCGCCACACAACCACCATTGAGGGGAAAATTTTTCACATTGAGCTTGATGCATCTAACAAGGTAGACAAAGTCCGTATCACTGGGACTAGGCGAGACAAATCCTTCTCCATCTCTGTTCACTAGAGTTCTCTCCGTTGGCTTCATGATTGTTTCTCCATACTCATGGACCTTCCCCTGAATCAAAAGTTCTTTAAGGAGAGAAGGATTGATGACCACGTTCTTGGGGTGGAAAAAACATCAAGTAGACAAGGTTACTCGGCCAAATTTGTCCATTTGAACAACAATGGGGAAAAATCAAACTCCTTACCCCAATGGGAGAAGACAGAAAGAGATGGAAATTTTTTTTTTGGAGCTTAGCTCCTTTTATAACTCAGACACCCATAAACCCATTATTGGTGAGAGACCAACCTTTAAGGAAGCACTTTTAATGAAATCTGCCACTCCTGACAAACTCCCATAGCTCCATCAAGGCTCTTTACAAGGTTCCATTAAAGCTCCCACTACCACAACTCACATAAAGACCCAACCAAAAAACCCTCTCAAGGGAAATCAACATATGCTGGCAATGAATAGAGAATATCATTTTTGTTCAGAGAGAAAACTCCATGATAGCTGGTACAGGATTCTTAGATGCTTCCAGATGGATGTCACTGCCTACTGTTTTCTCTCCCCCATACAACCAGACAAAGTTATAATGAACTGTGTAGACAATGAACATGCCGTTATCCTTAGCAACTATCATGTGGCAAAGGGGTCCCTATTGGGTACAATACAAATAATGGTCCCATGAGGAATTTTTTATGGAAGCAAAGGCTCCATCATATTGGGGTTGGATCAAAATAAGAGGCCTTCCTTTTGATAAGTGGGATCTCAACGCCTTAAAGTACATAGGTGATGAGTGTGGTGGTTTGGTTGAAGTTGCAAATAAATCCCTAAATCGTATGGTGCTGATGGAGGTTGGATCAAAGGCTCCATCATAATGTGGTTGGATTAGAATAAAAGGCCTTCCTCAACACCTTAAATTACATAGGTGATGTGTGTGGTGGTTTTGTTGAAGTTGCAAATAAAACCCTAAATCGCATGGTGTTGATGGAGGCTAGCATTCGAATCAAAGGAAACTCATCTGGTTTCATTCTTGCAAGGGTTCTGCATCCTTCATCTTCATCTTCGGCTTTTTTGGTGCACATTGACCTTTTTTTTGACCCTAGAACCAAAAGCTCTACTTCTCTCATAAACTACTCCTCCAAGCCCAAAACAAACGATTTTCTTTCCAGCCCCCTACCTAGCCCTTTAGACTCCCTGGTTCCCTCTCACATGGAGCTCGACTACTTGGGAATAGAGCACTATGAAAGCACCCTCATTGATGCCCCTTGCTGTGACATGATTCGCCCTTGGATCAGGCATCAAAATTCCCTCTTTTAACTTTTATCACTATCATCTCCGTGCTATTACTCCATGGTTGGAAGAATGTGGGTTATGTATCATGGCTATTCCATCTAAGAACGGAAAAAACAAGCTTACCAACGAGCAAGCTAGGGTTTTCGGGAATTAAAGGGTATGCAATCATCAATAACCTATGAAAAAGCAGACACTCATCTCGAAGGGAGGGGAAATAATTCCGTTATATGATTATTCTATTATGGAATGTTAGGGGCCGGGGATCTTGGAAGAAGAGAGCCATCATTAACGCATCTATCATTCAAAGCACAATCCATCTCTTGTGATCCTTCAAGAAACAAAAATCAGCAGCATCGACAGAGGCATCATTAAATCTCTTTGGAGAAGCAAGAATGTGAGCTGGACTACCCTTGATGCCAATGGATCTTTTAGAGGCATTCTAATCATGTGGAATGACCCTTATTTCTCCATCTTGGACATTATTGAAGGTTCATTCTCACTCACCATTCTTATTTCTCTCAATGATGGTTACAAATTTTGGCTCTCTGGGATATATGGCTCTTCCACCGAAGGCCAAAGATTTCTTTTCTTGCAGGAACTTTCAAAGTTGGCTGGTTTATGCTCTGAAAATTGGATCTTGGGTGGAGATGTCAACATTACTAGGTGGACTGATGAAAATTCCAATAGAAAAAGGCCTTCCCACTCCATGAAACGTATCAGCTCCTTTCATCAATGCTGCTTGATTGATCTTCCCATTGCTAATGGCCTTTACATGTGGGCGGATTTTCATGATCCTCCTACCTACACGCGTATTGACCGCATCCTTATTTTGGAGCAATGTCTTGCTAAGTACTCTTTGGCTAAGCTACAGAGGCTTCTTCGAACCATTACCCTCTTCTGTTGACGCTTGGGAATCAAAAGTGGGTCCATCCCCTTTCAAGTTTGAAAACATGTGGTTGCATCATCCAAATTTCCTTCCATTTCTTCCACTGGCTTGGCCATGGTTTCATCCAAAAGATGAAGGATCTGATAAGAGCTTTGAAGAATTGGAACACCCTCACTGGCAATATTCATCAGCAAAAATCCAAGCTTCTGGTTGAGATCTCATCCATTGATATGGCAGAAGAAAGGGGCCCTATCTCTCCAAATTTAAGAACCAGCTGTATTAAGCTAAAGGAGAATGTTCTATCTGTTATTGCTAGGGAGGAAATGCTTTGGAAGCAAAGATGCACGACAAAATGGAGCTTGGAAGGTGATGAAAACACTGGTTTTTTGCACAGATACATAGCTGCTAAAAGAAGAAAGAATGCTATCATTGAAATCACCTCTAGGCAGGGAGTTAGTCTCACAAATGATGCTGATATTCTATCTGAATTCCTTGACTTTTACGAGGACCTTTTCTCCAAGGGGAATGAGCCTAGACGCCTCCCTAATGTCACTGATTGGGCGCCTATTGATGCTGATTAGAGTGCTCTTTTGGAGGTTCCCTTCAATGAAGTGGAGATTAAGAGGGCCATAAATGCGCTTGGATCAAACAAATCCCTGGGGCCCTATGGTTATTCGGCTGAATTTTTCAAAAAATCTTGGAACATCCTCAAAAGTGACATTGCAAGTGTGTTCCATGATTTTTTTTCAAAATTTTATCATCAATACAAGCCTCAACGATATTTGTCTTATTCACAAGCGTACCAATGCCAAAACGTTGAATGATTACCAAGCCATCAACCTTACATCTAGTCTGTACAAGATCATTGTTAGGGTTCTCTCCGAATGCCTGAAAGCTATCCTCCCCAAAACAATATCTACCTATCAATCGACTTTTGTCCATGGTCGAAAAATTCTTGATGCATCGTTAATTGCCAACGAACTCATTGAAGCCTATCATAGGAGGAACATTTGGGGGCGTGGTTATAAAGCTTGACAGCGGAAAAGCTTTTGATAAAGTGGATTGACACTTCTTGGATGCTATATTGGAGGCCAAAGGTTTTGGTTTAATATGGAGGAGATGGATTTGTGGTTGTGTTTCATCGGCAAACTACTCTATCATCATCAATAGGGGCAAAATCTTTGCATTGAGGGGTCTCCGACAAGGTGATCCATTGTCTCCTCTTTGTTTTGGTGATTGATAGCTTTAGTTGGATGCTTTCTCTCGCAAGAACAAAATTTGATCAAGGGGTTTGTATTGGGCAACAACCGTTAAATCAACCATCTTCTTTTTGCTAACGAAACTATCCTTTTTTCATCTCATTAAGTAACCATATCAATATTGTTAATTCCTTTGAACAGATTTCTGGCGTCAACGTAAACAGACTTAAATCTGAATTTTTGGGCATCAATGTTGAAGCATCCTATGTTGATCATCTTGCCTTGAGGTTTGGTTGTAAACATGTCACTTGGCCTGCAACTTACTTGGGTCTCCCTCCCCTTGCTCGCAAATTCTAGGATTGGAGGCTTTTGGCAGCCCATCATTTGAGAAAATTGAAAAAAGATGGCATAGCTGGAATCACTCCATCTCTAAGGGAGGCCGATTAACCCTCATTAATGCAACCCTTTAAAACCTCCCAATATACTCTTTCTCTGTTCCACCTCCCTAAAAAGGTGGCAGCCTGGATTGAAGGTCTTTATTGCCGTTTCCTTTGGTCTGGATGCTCAGACAAGACCAAATTGCATCAGATTAGATGGGATATTGTCAAAAATACTGTTCAAGGAGGCCTTGGCATCATTGACATCAGACACCAAAACCATGCTTTAGTAGCAAAATGGTTATGGAGATTTCATATGGAACCTAATTCTCTATGGCACAAGGTGATCTTGGCTAAATTTGAGATTAATCAGATTGAAAACAGGGCTGCTGGGAGTAAGAAAGCATCTGCAAAAAGTCCATGGAGATCTATCTCAACCTACAGTAAGCTGATTATTCAAAATATTACTCACAGTGGGTGATGGCAGGGATGGTAAATTTTGGATCAACCCATGGATCTCATAGGAGCCTCTTTCTTTGGCTTTCCCAGATTTGTAAATTGACCAGCACCAAAGATGCCTCCATTGCTGAGTTGTGGGATCATCAGAACTTATCTTGGAAACTCAACTTTAGAAGAAATCTAAACGATGAGGAGATTAATAACTGGATAGACCTAACAGCATTGATTCCAGCTTATAGACCTTCCAACAGTACTGATGTCTGGGTGTGGAATTTGGACAAATCTGGCGTTTTCTCCACTAGTTCCTTGGCTAATTATCTTTGGAACTCGCACCATCATCCTCGTGGTGAAATTTTCCTCAACTTATGGGAGGACTCCTATCCTAAAAATGTTACGTCTTTGATTTGGGAGGTTTGCCATTAATGTGTCAACACACATGATAGACTTCAGAAAAGATGCCCCTGGATTTCTGTATCTCCAAGCTGGTGCCCTAGGTAAAGATGGCAACGAATCTGTAGACCATTTGTTCATTCGATGCCCCTCTACAGCAAAGATCTGGTCCCATTTTGCCTCCATCTATGGTTGGTCGGTGGCTTTACCTAGGGCATTATCGAAGAACTTATTGATTCCATTTTTTTCTTTGGCTCTTCAATGGTGTTTCTATAGCCTCTCTTCTCTTGTTCAAAATTGGATAAGGTTTTTGCAATCATGGGGGTTTCCCTCTCTTTTTGTATCATTTTCATTCAATCAATGAAATTGTTTCTTATAAAAAAAATGCATAATTGATATGTAATGACTAATGAAGGGCTATCAAATGTAACAAATGAAAAATGTTTTATAGGATGATACGGACAGAAGGGTAATTCCTTTCATGTTATAGTCTGACCTGATTATATTGGTACTCTTAAAAGAAACACTTAGGATCAAGACGACGAAAGGACTATAAGTGATTTTTAAATTTCTTCTTTTAACGATGTTGAATGGGAAACTGCATTGCTAATTGTGTAACACTCAATTCAAAGAAACTTCATCAGTAGTTGCATCTGCATGACTTGAAAAAGTTGACCAACTTCTTACATACAATGTTTAATTTGGCAGCGGAAGGCACTGGACGACAAAATTAAACTCAAGGAAGAACAGGAGCAATTTAAGGTATGCATTTTGATTCAAGTTCTACGTAGGGAATGAGGGTGGTGGTCAATTTTGAATGAATGTTTTACACTTGTCTAGGTTGAATTAAGAGGTATGCGCGAGGCCGCAAAATGGAGAAAATCACAAGGTTAGATCATTCATTCTATTCATGAGTTCAATGTTATCTCTCTACATTGCAAGTTGAAACTTGAATTCTTGTTTTAAGTTTTATCCATGTTTTCTCCTATTTTTAGGCTACTGATTGTGTTAATGGGGAACATGGGTTTTCATTCAACTATGCAATGGGTGTTAACTAAACCATCTTAATACCAAATACAAGTGCGTGGAGGTTATTAAGATCTTTAAAGTGGAGTGATGAGTGTAGTGCGAATTAGTATGTTAGTTCCTATCCGCGTTTGGGTTCAGGTTCTCTTCTCGTCTTGGCTGCTATGTGCATGAAAGAGGGAGAGGTAGTAGAGATTTCAATTTTCTTTGTGGGGATGGAGATGGGGTCGGGAATGGAATTTGTTTTCTCTAATATTATCTGCAGGGGACGAGGATAGGGAATGACGCCAACCCTAGCCCCATACCATCCTTGATATTATAATTACTTAATATTAATTAAAACTTACCAATTGCTATTACAATGAATATCAACATTTCAATGAGAAAATGTTCAGTATAAAAGTTTCCAATTTTTTGTAGTTATTAATGAAGAAGATACTGCATGGGAATTAGTGGTGTCGTGTTTGCTTTCAGTTCATGTACTTTTGCTGTGGAACATAAATATTGCTATTAGAATTGGTCCTGTATTTGGGTTGCAATTGTCAGAACTGTGTCTTTATTTCATCTATTTGGTGAAACTTGTATACCTGCAGGAATATCAATGGAGGGTGATGAAGAACTCCTTACGAACATGGATGATGAAGTTAAAGTAGAACCAAAAAGAGAGGAATGGATGACAAACCTACCTCCTGAAAGAAAGGTAAGACACTTTTTTTTTTCCCTTTTTTTCAGTGTTAATTATTGTTTCAAATAATCTATACCTTTTCTGAAGTCATGTCTTTACTATTCGAATTAAGTTGTGGAAACTCTTTTGAATTGGTAACTTTTGGTGGTGTGGTTCATAATATTTCAGGAAAATAATGATTTCTTATTAGATGTTTTTAATTTTGAAAAAGGCTGCAGAGCTGTTCCGTTTCATTCAAGTCATTCGGTATCCTTTACAAGTACTGATTTTCAGTGAAAGGGGAAATGAAATTAGTTGTCAATTATGGTTTTAAGAGAGAAGTTTCTTGATTGATATGTACTATTCATTTCACAGCCATTAACATTACCATTTAAAGGTTTAAAATGGTCCTTTTGAGTTAATGGAATTATTCTAAGAACAAATGGTATTTAATTAGTGACGGATGATTAGTTGGACATTTCTTGTAATTTCAACACCATCAATCCTGCGGGATGCTCAACTTAACGTATTCTCAATCTTCAATATTGTTTCAATATGGTTTATATTAGCAAAGTTGCCAACTTTTTATTTCCCCTCTCAGCCTGGCATGACCATGCAATCTTCGAGAAGATTTAGCAAGAGCTCTAAGGAAGGTCGTGGCGATACAAGTGGTTGGACAGATACGCCATTGGATAGAGCTCAAAAAGCAAAGACGAGGTGCCCGTTTGTTACTTTGAAGAGTCAAATGTTTAAGCCATAACAAAATACTTAACCTTGATTTGATTTTCATACATAGTTACTTGGAAGCATATAACGAAGCTGCTGCACTTGCTTCAAACGAAGAAGCAAAGAAGATGCATAGTTCAGAGTCAGCTTTAGTGGATCAATATAATCAAGAAAAACGCTCCAAATCGCTTGTAGAGAAGCATCGTGAAGGGTCGAAAAGTCATGGAAAGAAAAAATCCAAGGAGGCAGCGGAGAAAGAAAAAGATTGGGTGGGGAAACATCCGTGGAAGCCCTGGGATCGCGAGAAGGATTTAACTGCCGGTAGGAAGACCATAAATTTTGATCCTGAGAGCATGACTCAAGGCTTGGGTTCTAGGTTTTCTTCAAGTAGCTACCAAAGGAATTTTCTTTAGATCACCAATGGTTGCAATCATTTGTGTTTGTAGTATGCCATCTTGAGGATGGAAATTTGCATGCAACACTGCCGACAACCTTCTTTTATAACAGTTGCAATATATTTACATCTTTCATGTAAATTGACAGAGTGCTAATGTGTTAAAATTGAATATGTAAATAATGTTATAAATTAGAGAAATTGTAATGGGTAGAAAAAAAAATATAAAAGTATTTGCAAATCTAGCAAAGATTTATTAAATTTGCAAATCTAGCTAGATTTTTAAATTTGATTTTTCGAATTTTTTATTATTCTAATTTTATTCTCATATGTGTATCAACATGTATATTTGATATATTGTATATTTAGTATATCAGTCAATAGATATATTTTATATTTGATATATCAGTTAGTTACTTGATATACCAAATATAAAGTATATCATGTTTTAAATTGTATTATGTTGGATGTTGTTTGTTCGATTATAATGAATATTATTTTTGTTTATTTTTTTTTATCCTTTTAATGTAAAGTTGTTTTCATTTAACTAGTTCAAATAGTTTTATTTAAGTTTTATCATGATATATCTTAATTGCATTAACTGTGTCAACTAATATATAAAAAATAAAGTATATAAGTTAATTTGTTCTATTTTCAAAATTTTGATATGATTTTGATAATATATCAGTTACATTTAATTTAGTATATCAACTGACAGATCTACTTCATATTAT
>JAOANK020000004.1:746264-796495 GCA_026257165.2 Telfairia occidentalis
ATATGTGATGTGGCATGTATGATGTGATATGTTTAAGTGATCCTACTATGTATTTAAGCATGCTTGAGAATTATTTGCTGAATCATGACTGGTGATGTTTATTTTGATATGACATGCATGATATAGATGTTAAAGTTTCATCTCATATGTATGTGGGACCTTGCATGAACCATAGAACCATGAACCATGTTTTATATGAGGGTGTCAACTACCTCCCACACCCAAAGGGTCAGTGTTGGGCGGAATCTCGGCTGTGTTGAATGAGTGTCATCTAGCATCAGTTACAATCGACTTCCCCATTTAAATAGAGGGCCCAACATTCGTATCCAAAGTGAGATGAGACCATAGGTGGGGTAAGATGGTTGTTGCACACCAGCATGATAACTACAGTATACTGTCAACCACTGAAGGATAGGTCCCAAAAGATTTCATGATGAGGTTACATGATTGTGTGTGTGTGAGGTCTAACTCCGTAGGTGGGGTTACTTATTGAGTATTTGATAAAATACTCAACCTATGTTAAACTTTTTTTTTAGGTCATGAACGTACAGTGTGTGGTGGCCGACGCACGAGGTTACGAGGCTATGGAGTAAGTTTAGACGATGCTTTATTTTCAAACTTTTGCTTAGGCCTAAGAATTTTTGAATGTCCAGTAATTTCATGTCCTTAGAATCTAGTTTCATTTTCTATGTATCATTTGAAGTTATAGGGATCCCACCTTTTAAAATCCTTGAAACCATAGTTTTTTTTTTCAAACTCTGTATTTGAATTGACTTTTAAAATTTAGTCTATAATCATTCATGTATGCATGTAGTATTGATCCTAAGGTTTAGTTAACTCGTGTCGTTACATTTGGGGTGCAAATCTGACATCTTAAAGCTTAAGAATGTTGAGCCTTAAGGTTTAAGTCTCTCTTGGGTTTAGGAAACAATTGGAATGCAAGTTCAAGAAGTCTAAGTTTATGAAAATTGTGTGAGGGAGTTAGTGTAGTTGAAGTAGATTTAGAGAACTTTTAAAACTCATAGATTTTTCCAAAGAAACCTAGGTTTAGGCTTTCCCACGGAGCAAACATAGGTTCAACATGTTAAGCAAACCGACCCAAACCCTCACCTTAAACACCTTTCTCGAAGGGTTCTAATAAGTTATTAAGTTTTCAACCTAGGAGCTTCAACCCAAGACGTAATGCAACATCTCTAAACATCCCAAACTATTTACAACTATGACACACCTAAGGGTAATACCAAAGTCAATCCCTTAGTGCTAAAACACCACTTCGATATTATAGTACTCAAGATCTACTATCAATTCTTAAAATGAAAAAGAAAATTTCGTTAACACTATACTATCAACTAATAAGTACAATACAACAATGAAGTCGGTTTATTCAAGCAATGTAAAGAAGTGCTAATTAAAATTAGTAAAAAGATAACCAACAAAATTTTAATCCCATCTGCACACTCTTCCTGACCCAAAATGAAGGGTAAAGTAAAAACTTTCAATGGCACCATAAAAACGAAATTACCTAATGTCATTAATTTATTAAATTTTATAAGTTTACTAATGTAATTATTATTTCTGGGCAACCCATGTGAGGGTTCCTTTATTCTTTTCCTTACTTTTCTATTTAATAATTCCCAATCAATCTCATAATTACATGTTTTAATTTCTAAAGTTTTTTGGGTCTTATGTTTATTTTTTTTTCATGTATTTAAATTTCATGTTATCACTAAATATTTCAATATTATTATGTTTTGAATTTAATAACAATTGGAGTGAGAATTTGAAACTTCAATCTTTCTAGTGTACGATAATGTCCTAATGTATCAATTTCTCTTGAGTGGCTATCCTGCAGTTGGGATTTAATTCAATTCACCTAAAGTAGTTTTAGCGAATTATATATCTCACTTACCTTTTAGAAGATTCAAATTAGCGAATTCTGTATCGTTTCAGAACTCATTAATTGGTCTTTCTCTATCGTAGGTTTTTTTTCTATCTCATCGTAGCTCTAACTCTCTTTCTATCTCATCGTAGCTCTAGCTCTCTTTCTATTTTCATCTAAAATCTCTCACTCTATCGTAGCTTTTTTTCTATGTCAATCTAAAATCTCTCTCTCTCTCCCTCATATCCCTATCTCTCTATTGTATCCCTCTTTCTATCTCAATTATAACTCTCTTTCTCTCTCTCATATCTCGATCTCTCTATCGTAATCCTCTTTCTATCTCAATTATAACTCTCTCTCTCTCTTATCTCTCAATACCCAAAATGAATAAGGATTTTCATAACATCTTTTGGCAAAAGTGGTCTTTCTGATTCTCTCTCTCTCTTGTCGATTTCATACAGGATATATATAAATTTGCACATTCCTATCAAATCACAAAGTACACTACTCCAAAATGAATAAGGATTTGATTAAACTGAGGGGCAGATTCTCAAGAGAGTATATTCAAGGAGTTGCACAATTTTTGGAAGTGACAAAAAATCATGTTAATGACATTGGAAAAACAAGATGCCTATGCAAGAATTGTCAGAATTCAATATGGAAATTATTGGATGGAGTGGAACAACATTTGTTCACGAATGGAATATCTTCGTCCTATCGTCGATGGGTATATCATGGAGAACTTGCCAACTTAGCTCGATTTCAAAGAGACTTAACTCCTGAAGGAGATCAGTGTAATGACGTCATTGAAGAAGATGATATGTTTGATCCCTTAAATGATTTGCGAGGCCCGATGATAGAAGATGATGTAGATGAAGAAGACTTTGGGGATGAGATGCCAACAAACGTCCTTGAAAGGGATAGTTTGAACGTCTTTGAGGACTTAATGAATGAGGCTCGCAATCAATTGTATCCTAGTTGCACAAAGTTCTCTTCCTTGAACCTTTTGGTAAAATTGATGCATATCAAAGTGCTTAATAATGGGAGTTAAGGCTAGGATATGAGTCCATCTATGTTTGCAAACACGAATGTGTTTTATTTTGAAAAGAATTTGTTGATTGCCAAAATTGTCCAGTTTGTAGGGAGTCTCGATATAAAATTAGTGATAGAAAGGGGGGCAAGACGATTGCACACAAAGTATTACGCCATTTTCCATTAATACCAAGGTTGAAGAAGTTGTATTCGTCAAAGCATATTGCTTCTGAGATGAGGTGGCATAAGGAGAAACCGGTTGAAACAGAGGGTGTGTTACACCATCTAGTTGATGTTGCAGGGTGGAAGCATTTCAACCTTGAGTTGTCTCAGTTTGCTTTAGCCCACAGAATATTTGGTTGACATTAGCTTCAGATGGCTTTAATCCATTTTGAAATATGAGTACTTTGTATAGCATGTGACCCGTGGTGCTTATTCTGTACAATTTTCCACCTTGGAAGTGCATGAAAGAATCTAATTTTGTCATGTCTTTGCTTATACCCAGACCAAGGTCTTCTGGAAAGAAAATCGACGTGTACTTGCAGCCATTGATTGAAGAGTTGAAAGAATTATGGAATAGAGAGGTGCAAACGTATGATTGTGCAAGTGGTGAGTAGTTTCAATTGCACACAAGTTTGTTGTGGACTATTAATGACTTCTTTGCATATGGAGACTTATCTGGATGGAGTACGAAAGGTTATCAAACATGTCCCATTTGTAAAGAAGACACATCGTCATTTCGGATAAGGAGAAAATTTTCTTTCATGGGCCATTGACGTTATCTTCTAGAGAATCACAACTGGCGGAGAAGTAAAAACATGAAGGAAAGATAGAATGTAGACCTTTTCCAATAGTAATGGATGGAGATGAGATTCTCCAACAGGTTAATGCGGTAGACTTTCCCGTATTCAATAAACATCCATCCATACAACAGACAAAAAGAAAGAGGAGTCTTAACTGAACGAAGAAGAATATATGCTTCGAACTCCTTTATTGGTCAAAATTGATGTTGTGACACAAGTTGGAGATCATGCATATTGAGAAGAATGTGTGTGATAACTTAGTGGGCAGTTTGTTAAATATCGAGGGCAAGAAAAATGACACGACAAATGCTCATTTGGATTTAGAAGATTTGAGGATACGAAAAGACTTACATTTGCAGAAACAAGGGACAGGAATGGTGAAACCATATACTGCCTATACACTGACCGCTAGTGAAAGAGTGGATTTCTGTAAGTTCTTAAAATCCGTAAAATTTCATGATAGATTTGTATCGAACATATCACGATGTGTGAGCATGAATGACCTAAAATTATGGGAACTAAAAACTCATGACTCACATATTTTGCTACAACGACTTCTTCCTATTGGTATTCGAGCATACCTACGAAAAGACGTGTGTACAACTACTGTTGAATTATGTAATTTTTTGTGTGATTTATATGCAAAGACGATAAGAAACAGTTATCTTATGGTGTAAGATGGAAAAAACATTTCCATCGACATTCTTCGATGTAATGATACATCTTGTCGTTCACTTGCCATATGAAGCAAAAGTTGTAGGTTCCGTTACTTATAGTTGGATGTACCCTATTGAGAGGAGCCGACGAACAACTCATCTCGAGGGTTCTATAGCAGAAGCATTTATCATGACTGAATCCTTGAATTTCTGCTCGAGGTCGAAACAAGATTTAATAGGGACGACCACAATGACGATACAATCCCAGAGCACGAGCTTTGTAGTTTATTTGAAATGTTTGGACAGAGTGCACGACCATTGGGAGGGTCACTTTAAGGACACTATCAGGGGATGAGAAACGAATTGTACACTGGTTCATATTGAACAACTGTGCTGAGCTAGAATCCTATTGCATACAACATTTGAGACTACTTTGTCCTAAAGCAAGTAGTTCAATAGACCTGTACAAATTACACCAACAATAATTTACTGATTGGTTCAAATCTCAAGTATGAAGATTTTAATTAAGTCAAAATAATTCATTGATGAGTATGAGACAAAATCATTCATTTCAAATTTATGATAAATAAACAGGTTAACTCATTACGCAAGAGAGGAAATGTATTTGATAATCTTTATTCGATTGCATTGGGGCCTAGCAATCAAGTTCACTCTTATAGTAGTTGCATCATTAATGGATTACAATTTCATACTATAGAGCGTGAAAATTTTCGAACTATGCAAAACAATGGGGTCATGGTACCTGGAGAAGAAAGTGAAGAAGACAAAATTAATTTCTATGGCGTATTGGACGAGGTATTGGACTTGAAATATGCGAGAAGGAGGCGTGTGATCGTTTTTAAATGTTGATGGGTCGACACAAATGTTAAAAAAAAATAGATCACATGTAGATTTATGATTTAGGTCAATCGATATATCTCGTTATTGGTATGTTGATGACCCTTTTATTCTCACTAGTGAAGCTTAACAAGTTTTTTACCTTGACGACCATAAACTTGGTGGAAAACGAAAGGTCATCCAAATAGTGCAAAATAAACGTTTATGGGATGTTCCAGAAACTAGCGACGTAGAAAATGACTTGATTGAGCTAAATAGAGTAGCAAGAGGAATCTTAGTAGACGAGGTAATTCAAGAAAACTGGTTATGTAGAGATGACGTTCGTCCTACTTTTGTGGAATGACCAATTAGGCAACAAACAAATAGAAGCGCACCACAAATCACAGATGATGAGTTCATAAACGATGAACCTAAGGATGTTAGAATATATCCTTGAAGTAGTTCGAGTTCACACTAACGTTTACTTTCAGATGATTAAAATAGTGAATAAGTACGAGTCTGAGGAGTGTTTAAACTTTTTATGTTATAAGCATCTGAAATTCAATAAATATAAATTAAACTTTCTTTTTGTTTTTTGTCTTTCATGTATATAGATGGTAGGACGTAGTCAGAATGAGGTATCAAATATTTTTGGTGAGGAGAAGCATACTCCAGCAATAGCATCTTCGGTTGGAGAGAGTTCGACGCCTCTGGGTTAGTTTATTTCTACTTATGTGTGACTATGTTTTTAGTTCTTACATATTATTTTTTCTTTTACCAGATTTTGTTTAATGTTTTTTAGCTCCAAGAAGGACAAGAGGGCACATCAGAAACAAGGAGCTGGATAAACAAGTTGAAAAATACAGGAGAATCAAAATTGAGATCAAGGATGAGCATCTTAAGCCTATATGCCCTAGCAGCACAATGTGATAATGACATATACACGAGAGGGCGTTTTAGTATGATGCTCGAAATGGAAGGAGGTAACGAGGGATGTCATTTAGTCAGTGAAAGATCGATGGTTGGTAAGTAAACGCGTGCATTGTTTAATATTAATTACTATGTGTATATACTAAAAAATCTTGAACAAGTGCAAACTCATTTCGACGTAGATTTAACCAAGTACATTGTGAATGCATTTATCGATCACCAAATGCAATCAATATTCAAAGAATTTAGGGTGGATTTATATAAAGACTACAAAAAGCGTGGTAATCCTCAAGAGGCTCGAGCGAATCCACCAGTGCAAGTACCCAGTCCAGAAGACCGGAATATGCTTTGCGCCCGATGGGAGAGCGATGCATGGAAGGTATGTCATACTTCTAGATTATATGTTTATATTTTTTCCTAACCCATGTGGTTGAATTTTCATATTTTAGAACAAGTCGGAGAAGAATAGGTGAAGTCGTTCGAAGATGCTTTTTAATCATTAAGTTGGGTCAAAGGCATTCATATGCTTCCAATAAGAACAAGTAAGATATCATGTTTCATATGTAATTTTAAAAGAATGTGTTGACCTTGATACGTGATGTATGTGTAATATAATTGTGTTGGAAGAGAGCGAAAGAAGGCATTGAAATTTGTCAAGTCGACCTCTTTCATCGAACCAAATTCTCGATGAAGGATGGATGGGTGAACCCCGTAGCAGAAGGAAAATATGTAAGTATTTTGAAGTCTTATTCATACTGTATGTTAATAATCACTGTGTTAGATATCTATTTCAACTATGGATGGATATTGAAATGATAGAGATTAAAGAAGCTGCCACCGAAGAAGGCTCGTCTGAACCAACCATGACTAAGGAGAAGATATGTGAAAGAGTGTTAGGATCAAGACCGGGCCGTGTAAAAGGCATGGGTTGGGCCTTGAAACCAAAATCATGGATGGCAACTTCGGCTTCAAGTTCAACTTCAGCGCAGCAGAATGAAGAGATAAATGAACTACATGCAGAACTTGTGAATACAAAGAAGTTATTGGAACAGAAGAGCGTTTAGGTAGAAGGGTTACAAACACAATTACTCTAATAAACAAATGAAATGAATTAGATGGAATCTGGTTGGGAGCGAAGATGGGCGATGATTGAAAACCTATTTCCAAGTATGCAAGGAGGCAAATCTTCATCTACTTAGGTACAAATTCTAAATCATTCCTCTTACATTTTTTTGTGTAATTAGTTAGCCACGTTTTGAGAGTTCTGAGATCAAATGTAGCCATTCTGCAGCTATGGTAGCTACTTAGTCAACTTTTAGCTTGTTGTGAGCATTCTGAATATTTTGGTAGCTATCCAGCAATTAGGTAGCTATTTAGTCAATTCTTAGGTTGGTTTAAACATTTTGAATATTTTGGTAACTATCCTGCAATTATAGTAGCTACTTAGTTAATTTTGAGGTTGTTTCAAGCATTTTAAATATTTTGGTAGCTATCCTGTTGTTATGGTAGCTACTTAGTCAATTCTTAGGTTGTTTTGAGCATTCTGAGTAGTATAGTAGCTATCCTGCAGTTTTGGTAGCTACTTAGACATTTCTTAGCTTGTTGTAAGCATTATGAATATTTTGGTAGCTATCCTGCAGTTATGGTAGCTACTTAGTCACTTAGAAGCATTTTAGAATGATCGAGGGTGGTAATGAATTCTTAAGGTCACTTTAGTAGTTTGTAGGTTGTTTTTAAGTTTTCAATGACACTTAGGAGCATTTTAGACATTTCGACATGATTGGGGGGTGGGTAATGAGTTCTTAAGGTCACTTGAGTGTTTTGTAGGTTTGTTTTTTAAATTCTCAATCACACGTAGGAGCATTTTAGACATTTCAGCGTGATCAAGGATGGGTAATGGGTACTTAAGGTCACTTTAGTAGTTTATAGGTTATTTTTAAGTTCTCAATGACACTTAGGAGCATTTTAGTTATCTTGTACACATTTTAGACATTTTGGCATGATCGGAGGTGGGTAATGGGTTCTTAAGGTCACTTTAGTAGTTTGTAGGTTGTTTTTAAGTTCTCAATGACACTTATGAGCATTTTAGACATTTCGATGTGATTGGGGGTGGGTAATGGGTTCTTAAGGTCACTTTAGTAGTTTGTAGGTTGTTTTTTACGTTCTCAATGACACTTAGAAGCATTTTAGTATCTTGTTCACATTTTAGGCATTTTGGAATGATTAGAGGTGGGTAGTGGGCTCTTAAGGTCACTTTAGTAGTTTGTTGAATTATGTAATTAAGGGACTAAGTTTTTAATTATTTATGTGTGTTGGAGGGGGAATTAATAATTGGTGATTAAGTAACTTAAGTGGGAATTTATTTTTGGTAAAAGAATTGGAAAAAATTAAAAAAATGGCAAACTTGTAATTAAGTGAACAAGGGTTAGGATTAGGGATTTGAGATGAACCTTATAAATATGTCATTAGGGACCGTAGCCACCAAACCCTTTTTTCTATTCCCAAAAAGAAATAGGCCATCTCAATTTTCCCCCTCTTTTCTTTCCCTTTTCAAGCCAAAAACACCTTTTCTCCCCGAGAATTTTCTTTTAGACGATAGTAGCAGGCGGCTGCGGCAGCAGCAGCGGGGTCGGTAGGTGGCCAGCAAAGTATTTTTCTCCTTTTTCCTTCAAATTCACCTACTTTCCTCACTCTATTTGGGTTCAAATTTTTAGGATGGCTTCCTTCTCACCTTCTCATATCCCAAGTAGAACATGTAAGGCATCAGAGTTCTCGAACTTTGTGTTTTCTCGAGTTTTTCTCTATTTAACCATATTTTTCTCTTTTTCTCAGCCTTTAAGGAAGCATGTTTTTTGGAGAAATAAAAGGTCGGGTAGCAGCACGGAATCGAGATCTGCTCGTTGGTAGAATTGAAATCGCAATCGGAGCGACGATGAGGCAACACGCGCGACAAAAATAGGTAGTTGCCGTAGGCGTGTACTACACAAGCTGAACTTATTGGTGCACGTGGTAGCACGTGGGCGCTTAGTTGGGGTTGATTCCGATGGTGTTGAACTCCTGACAGTAAGTAGATTCCAAAACTGGCCTCTATTCACCAATCCGAGGTGACGCGTTCGAGACACTCGTCGGACAGCGGCGGTTGCGGCGGCGAGTGAGCCATGACTGATCCAAAAAGGGTAGTGTCTTCCTAGTGTTGTTTGCCTCTCGAAAATCCTAACTTTCCTTTTTAATTATTGATTATTTAGAATTTAGAAAATAATAAGGATATTTTTAGAATTTTAGACCTAGGTTGCGTAAGGAATCTAATACAAGTTTTCTTTGGAGTTACTTACTGTTTTTCTTGAGCGTCGAGGTAAGTGACTTCTCTCCTAGATAAACCATTGAGCTAGGTTGGTAATTATTTGACTTGTTTGATGTGTAAGCTTAATATGGCTATCTTATGTGTTTTCTTGAGAATGTGAGCATGAATATAGACTAGCATAATGAGCATGTTGTTTGGTTGATTGCTTATGTGAATGTTATATGTTATGGACTTTGATCATATGTGGATTATGGATGCTAGGGACATCGTGGGAATAATGTACGTTGAATGCCTTTTGAGAACGTGAAATGTATGTTGGATGCCTTGAGGCTTTGGTTTATATGATATGTGTTTGGGACCTATGCATAGTTATAGATTGTGTGTTTCATTTGTTGGAGCTTCATGAGATGTATTCTCCACTTTATGCTGTTGTGTGCTTTAAAGTTCTCCGTGAGATTTTGTATCTTTGCTTAGTGCTGAAGTGAGAACCTCCATGAGATGCATTCTCTACTTTGTGCTACTGTGTGCTCTGAGGGGCCTTAAGATAGTATACTCCTATGAGAGATAGGGAATAGGTCCCACATGAGATGCATGACCGTTTGTGTTTGCATGTCCGACCCTAGGGGTTGGAGTTACTTACTGGTTATGTTTTTATACTCAACCTTTTTCTTTTATTTTTTTAGGTAAGAGCAAGGACTACTTGGGTGGATGATGAGGAGTGGTTGCATAGGGGCCATGGTTGCGCATTCCAATCTTCTACATGTGTTTACTTTAAAAGTTGCATTGTTTTTCAGTGTTTTATCTAAATGTCGTAGTTTTAAATTGTGTCTAGTTTTCTCTTTCCTTTATTTTAAATTCATTTTCATTGTATCTTTTTGTTCTTAATTATTTTTTCTTACAGAAATTTGATTTTGTGTTTAGAAAATTATTTAAAACTTCTTTATTTAAGAGCATGCATGCTAGTAGCGACCTTAGGAGGTCCTAGTTTAGAAGTCGAGTTGTTACATTCTCAATGATACTTAAGAGCATTTTAGATATTTTGAAGCGATCGAGGGGTGGGTAACGAGTTCTTAAGGACACTTTAGTATTTTGTAGGTTTGTTTTTTAGGTTTTCAATGACACTTAGGAGCATTTTAGTTATCTTGTGCACATTTTAGATATTTTGGCGTGATTGAGAGTGGGTAATGGGTTCTTAAGGTCACCTTAGAAGTTTGTAGGTTGTTTTTAAGTTCTCAATGACACTTAGGAGCATTTTAGTTATCTTGTGCACATTTTAGACATTTTGGCGTGCTCAGGGGTGGGTAATGGGTTCTTAAGGTCACTTTAGTAGTTTGTAGGTTGTTTTTAAGTTTTCAATGACACTGAGGAGCATTTTAGACATTTCAACGTGATCGGGGGGCGGATAACGAGTTTTTAAGGTAACTTTAGTATTTTGTAGGTTTGTTTTTAAATTCTCAATGACATTTAGAAGCATTTTGGATACTTTGGCACGATTGATGGGTGGGTAACGAGTTCTTAAGTTCACTTTAGTGTTTTGTAGGTTTGTTTTTAAGTTCTCAATGATAATTTTCGACATTTCGGCGTGATCAGGAGTAGGTAACGAGTTTTTAAGGTGACTTTAGTGGTTTGTAGGTTGTTTTTAAGTTCTCAATCAGACTTAAGAAGCATTTGAGACATTTCAGCGTGATCGAGTGTGGGTATAACAAGTTCTTAAGGACAATTTAGTGGTTTTTTTAAAGTTCTCAATGACATTTAAGAGCATTTTAGGTAACTTATAGGTTCTTTTTTTTTTTCAAAAATGATATTTACGTCATTCTATTATTAATACAATTTTTTTTTCTTTAAAATACATTTCTGAATTTCGTATCTTCGTCCCACCTGAACATATAGTTTTAACCATCATTAGACATAGGTTGTTTTGCATTTTAACTCAATAACGTAATTTAATTTTTAGTTACAATTGCGTTTGTTGTAAAAATATTTTAACTAATTTATATAATTTCATGGTTTACAAATTTCTTCTAAATGATTAAATATTAATCTTGAAGGTATTATTAAAGTTTTTAAGGTGAAGATTTTTTTTTAATTTAAGAAACCAAAACTTTGAATTTGAAAAAAGCTATCCCGACGTCAAGAAACGTCAGTAGATATGATTTTTGCCGACGTAAGCATCAAACTTTGGAAGCAAATCAAGAAAAATATAGTATTGCTTGGGGAGATGTTTTGCTGGCGTTTTTGTAAAACGACGCACAAAGTAAATATACGCCGACATTTTTTGTAAACATCGAGATAAAGTTATTATTCCCCGACCCTCTATAAAATGTTGACAAAATCTTCTCTTCACTGATGTGTAGATAAACGTAGGCTAATAAAGAGATTAACCGATGTTTTGTGTACAACGTCGAAATATGGTACCCTGACCGACTTCTACTGATGTAATTTCTGACATTGTTTTTACGTTGGTATATTGAAAGCCCGATGTTTTGTTGACATATGGCGACGTTTCATTACATCGGTAAAAACTGAAACTGTTGTAGTGATTCTCGTGTCTAAAGTCTTCCGTTATGTTTACTAATCACTTTTCTGGTTCGTGTTTGAGGTTAAACTTGCTTCCAAGGTATTGCATATTTGTTTATTACTTAGTCTCACAAGGTAAACTCTTTACAAGGCGATTTTCCTCTGAACCAAGCCATAAACCCAAGAGGAGAACCCTTTTGTTCAAACCTTAACTGTTGGGAGAAGCCTACAGATTTTCAGAATCTTAACTCAACTTTGATAGACTTTTTCTCCCTACTTCGAACTTGAAAAATATCCAAATTTTAAAATTAAATCTAATTGAATTATCTTTCCAACCATACCTGTTTCAAGTTATTAGGATTCCTATAGAGAAAGTTATCGCCTTTTGAATGCACACTGCCCAATTGCACAAAAACTGCCGAAGTGAACCTGCGATAGCCCAACTTCTATTGAAGATATCTCGGTGCTCCATGATTCAAAAATAGTCAAATTTGGTACCAAACGGAAGTTCTTTGAGTTAAATTTCCAACCATATAGAGCACGTGCAAACCCGAGCTTGGAGGTGAAAGGTATCGTCAAAAGAGTATATGCTGTCTGCCAAATAAACTTTCCATATTTGACTTTTATCAAAAAAAGAATTAATTTGAAAATATCTTTGCCAATTTTTCTAACCTTATTTTAGGTTTAAAAAATGTATTTTTTTCATTGTAACTTGCTGATTAAGTGTACAAATAATTTTCAAAAGAAAAATTGGCCACCAAGGGTCCAAAAAAGTGATTTTTTTCCTTCCCCCTATTGCCGATTACAAAATTCCAGCAGCCACCACCATTCTTCTCGATTCCAGGCCCCCTTTACACCCCTCCTAATTAACTTGCATTCCAACCCTTTATTGTTTACCCCCACATATTTCACTTGCCACCAATTTCACCCCAATCCCTTGCCTATACACCTCATGCATACACCCCCAACTCACCCACTGTCTTATGAAATTTTTAAATTTATTATTGTTGTGCTGCTTTGCTATAGATTTTTCATTGTTTAGGTTGTTAGTTTGATTTTCATACACGTTCCTTAGAATTACCTTAGTTTGGTTTTGTTTATTGAGTCTTGTTGTTGTACTCTTGAGCACTTTGTATTTGTTTGTATTGGTATTTGCTTGCTCATTCATACTCCAAGTGTTGAATCGCCACAAGCAATCTAGTTGGAGTGTTATTAGCGGCTCCTAAGTACCACAAAAAGGACTCAAAAAGGCCTACCAAAGAGAAAGTTACTAGAGAGATCCTCAAAGAAGGGGAATGGCTTTAATTTATATCTTGTTTCACTAGCGAACTATTATTTGTGTAGATGGAAGGAGAAAGAAGTCGAATTAGTGAGGAGGGATTTAGGGAAGCCCAAATTCAAACATTCACAAGGTTCACACAACACCTTAAGAACATGAATGAGGTTATCCAAGGTCCAACACCTAGAAGACCCTAGACAAGTGGAAGCCTCAAGGAGACCACCATCTCCTCAAGAAGAAGATGAAGAGTCCGAGGATGACATTGAGGTAAGGAATCATGAATTTGAATATGAACCCCATGCTAACAATTTTTCGCAACTTTAATGTAGGTTATCCACAGAGAGAAAGAAAAGTTCTTAGACATCAAGGAGTTGAAGGAAGAAAGAAGAAAAAGAGAAAGAGAGACCCGCCAATCAAAATTTCCAAGGAAGCATCAAACTTAAGATTCCAACTTTCTATGGTAAGTTTACACCCGAGGAGTTTGAAGCTTGGGAGAAGGAGATTGAACTAGTCTTCTCATGCCACCACTACACGGATGATAAAAAGGTAATCTTTGTCATAACTCATTTTAAAGATTATGCTATAACTTGGTGGGACAAAGTGATGTTGCATAGAAGGAGACATAACCTAGGTCCACTCACATCATGGATGGAGCTCAAGGAACTCATGAGAAAGAGGTTTATTCCACCACACTTTCATAGGAAGAGCAAACAAAAGCTTAACAAACTTGTCCAAGGATCCAAGAGCGTAGAAGACTACTACAAGGAGATGGACATGTTGATGATTCGACTCAACATTGAGGAAGAGGAAGCAACAACAATGGCACTGTTCTTTGATGGACTCAACCAAGACATAGCCAACAAGGTAGATATGCATCCTTACAATGACATGGACGAGCTTTTACATCTAACAATCAAGGTTGAGGACAGGAAATTAAGAAAAGCCAAGAGGTATGTCAAGAACACCCCAAGCCTATTTCTAATAATAAATATGAGACTAAACCTATAGTGTCAAATGCTAAAGATAAAATATGGTAGAAAAGACTAAGGAAAAGGTAGAATCATCCCCTAGTTTTAAGGCTAAACCCGAGAGCACCCCCACTATAGGCATAGAGATATAAAATGTTGGAAATTTCAAGGGGTAGGTCATGTTAGTCAAGATTGCCCTAATCAAAGAGTCATGGTCCTTAGAGAAGGAGAACTAGTCTCGGATGAGGAGAAAGAAGAAGAGGAATTATTAGAGTCTAGTGATAACTCTAGTAAGTGTGAAGAAGTAGAAGTGTTAGAGGATCAACAAGCTCCTAGCTTTAGTAGTTGTTAAGAGGGGTCTAAATTCTCAAACCATAGAAGATGAAGTAGAGGTCCAAAGAGAAAATTTGTTCCACACTAGGTGTCTAGTACAAAATACCCCATGCAATGTTGTCATTGATAGTGGAAGTTGTACTAATGTAGCTAGCACTAATGTTGTAAAAAAATTGAGTTTAAAAAACATCCCTCACCTGCGGCCCTATAGACTTCAATGGACCAACACTTGAGCTCACGGACGAAGAACAAGAAGACTCAAAAGGAGACTTCGAGATTACGAGAATGTCGCATCAAGGAGACTTGCAACCCACCTATAAATGGGATAAAATTGGAGAAATGATTTTTGCATAAGGTAAATTTCAATATGATTTAGTTGTTAATTTCTTTAACTTGACTTATTTATGTGTAGGTAACCATTTAGATTCGAGAACGAATCTTCTTCAAGAAGGAGAAGATGATGTGATCATACGAAGCCCACACATTCTTGGCTCTCAACAAGTCTCCAAGGGTCAAGAGAGATGGCTCAAAGGCATACAAGGAGGAGAAAGAAGAAGAAAATTGCCCATGGAATTTTCTAATTTCAAGATGGAATTTAGTGCCTTGACGATGTGCGCCCAACACTGGTGCCTACACACCGCACGCAAGCGTGCGTGCCACCGCGCACACACCCATATCAGCCATGCCCAATGCACTCCCCATGGCCAGCATCTTTATCGACACTGTCGCACAGCCTTGCACGTATATGCCCTGCTAACCTCATAGTTGTCTGTCCTTGCGCCTATGCTAACCTCACAGGCGTGCCCTTGCTGACCGCTCACGCACCGCACACCAACCTAAAAAGCGTGCCCGTACTACCCACGCGCACTGCATACCAATGCCTATCGCCCCAGCTCGCCCGCGCTGATAACTCTCCAAAAGAGAGTTATTGGGAGCTTTTGAGGATAGAATTCATGTTATTCTTGAATAGATTTCCCTTAAATTGATGAAGTAATTGCTTAAATTTTCTTTAATTACTTATAATACTTGTGAAAGTCTTCAAATTGATACAACATTATCTTTAAGACAACATTTGATTAGAATTAACAAAAATATTACTTAATCGATACTGATTCTGGGTATTTTGTTTAGCAGGAAATTAATGGAGCAATAATTTAGCAAACCAATTGATCGAACATTTAACCAGCAAAAAGAACAGATAATATCTGTGCAAAGACAACAAAAATTCAAATATGGAAACGTATTTTATCTTTTACGAAATTAATCTACCATTAGATGCAAGCCACGTGGACAATTTAACCTAATAAGTTTTCTAATCACAAAAGGGAGCTTATAAATACAAAAGGAGATCGCCAATTAAATGGATCCAAATATTGAAGTCCAATTATTGATTTTCTACTTTCAGTTTATTTTTTCGCAAGAAGTTTTCTGAGTTGCTACCATATTTACCTTAGTAAAGGAGGGTTGAAGAAGAAGAACTTCGTGGAGGTTGAAGCAAAAGAAGCAATTAAACTCACGACACCCATGGAGGACTTTATTATGAAATTCTTTATGCTTTCACGCATTATGTTTTCTTTTACTGTTTTTGTTATTGTTTTACTATTGTCTCTTTATTTGAGCATGAATTAAATCACTTCGGGTGAGGATTAAGGGAGATGTTATTGAACTAATTTTAGTTTTGAAATAAAAGTTGTGGATTGATTTGTTTTATAAGTGTTTCTAATATTTAATGTTTATGTCCGTCTCACACATGAATACCTTATCTAACTTTCAAAAGAAAACATAAGAAGTAGTTTACTTCTAAAACACATTAGTCTCTAGATTAGGTTAGTTGTTGGCTAAATGAGGAGGGCAGGAATAATGAATCACCTAATGCACGTTTAATTCAGATAAGTTAGTGAAAATTACCTGGGCGCCATGAGGTCTCGTCTGCTACCCTTCACCACGCGCGTCTACTGCCCCATGCCACCGCCCATGCATCTCCCTATCAAATATGGAAACATTTTCCTTATTTAGTTTCAATTGTAATTTTAGAAATAATTTGGCTTAAATATTATTTCAAAATTAAATAAGCCATATTATTTTCATTTTAAGAAGTTCTTTTATTTATCCCTAAATGTTTTGGGATTCTTGCCTTAATTTATTTAGGAAATATTTTATTGCTTTTTAGAATAGGAAAATTAGCTAGATTTTATTTGCTTGCTAATTTCGAATTCCCTAAGCTTTTAAAAAGGCAAGCACTTTGTATTTTGATAGGTTTTGGAATTTTGAAGTTTTAGAATGAAATTTGAAGTTCGTTTTCATAAGCAATTGAACCCCACCCCCTTAAGCTTCTTTTGTGCGTTGCTTAGAGTTGCTTTCTAAAGAAGCATTCAAGCTTGGTTGGTCACCAAACTTGTGAAGTATTTCTTCCTTGGATGAAATGAGTTTGTGAATAGTGCAAAAGCATTCAAGCTGTCTTACTCCTTGGTCTTGACCATAACTTCAAAGGTAAACCGTCCTAAGCTTCCTTTGCATTTGTTTACTAACTTTGGATTTTAGTGCCTTTGTATATTTAGAGGTTCGCATAACCAAGGAGTTCCTAGAATCAACTCCCACTAAAGTTCTTAATGAGTTGTATTGGGTTGAACTTTGGTGCCTTGGTCATAGAGACTTGCTTGGCTAACCGTTTATAAGGATCTTTACACACATCGTATCTGATAAGTTCTAAAGTTACTTTTTTACAGATCATGCGGTCATTTGCTATCAATTGGCAAAGAAGGATGCAAAGCCAAGACTTACTAGATGGGTGCTTCTACTGCAAAAATTAGACCTGAAGATTAGTGACAAGAAAAGTTCAGAGAACTATGTTGCAAATCATCTGTTAAGAGTTGAGCAAACAAAATAAATGTTGTAGCAACCATAAATTTGTGACTGTTTTCCAAAAACAACTATTAACAGTATCTCAAATTACAGACGTTGAAATACCTTGGTTTTCAAATATTGCTAACTATCTAGCTGCTGGTTTATTACCTCCAGAATTGACGAAGGAACAACTAAAGGGGTTTCTTCAGGATGTGTACTTCTATTTTTGGGATGATCAGATTGTCTATAGACAGCGTGCTAATGGGATAATGAGAAAGTGTGTTTCTCAATCAAAAGTTTCAACTATACTTGAGCATTGTCAAACAACACCCCATGGAAGACACTTTGGATGGCAAAGGACCGCAGCTAAAGAATTGCAATCAAGATACTTTTGGCCGTCAATGTTCAAGGTGACTTGTTAATTGAATGTGAGAATAGGTAAACTTGAGAAAGTAAACCTTAATTTGTTAGAAGTTTTTAGCCTAGGACTTTAGCAATTAAAAGAAACCTAAATTTGTTTAATAAGTCAAATTAACTTAAAAAGAACCCAACACCCTAGGATTCCATTATCTTGAAATTTTCTTCCCGCAACTTGTTTTGTGTTATTGTTTTTAGTTTTATCACTAATTTTAACCTTCGAATCTCTAGATAAAATTGGAGTAATTGATTGAAAACTAAGAAAATTAATAACCCAATTTTCCAGAGGACGATACTCGATCTTAAGGTCATTTTATATTACAATTTGGCTCGTATACTTGAGATAACCAGTGGATTGCGATCAAGTTTTTGGTGCCGTTGTCGGAGAATCGGTGAATTGATTTTCTTATTTTTGAAAGATTTTAGTACAGTCTTACTCTAGAGTGTACTTTATTTTATTCAAATTTCTCCTTAATTTCTATTTCACCATAATTTTTATCGTTAGTTATTCTGGTGCATGCGTAGAATCGTGAGGTCAACTTAGTTCCCTTTGATCTTGAAATTAAAAGAACCTTGAGAAGGAATCTTAGGAAAAATAGGAGTAAGTCGATAATCATGGAGGAGCAACAAGCAGAACAAAGGGCGATTCGTGACTATTTCAAGCACCAATTGCAGCATACAACTTTGAGCTTAAACTGTGACTGATTCAGATGGCCCGTGAGGGAGCATTCAAAGGTTTGGCCACTAAGAACCCATGTAAGCACATTCGTTATTTCTTGAAAATCTATAACACGGTAAAAATTAATGATGTATATGTTAAATTGAAGAAGACAGCAAGACAAGTAGTGGTTTGAATGCTACAAAAAAAAGCGATCAAATTACCACCGTTAAACAACCCAATCAATAATTGTGATTCACGGGTTTGCTGTAACTCTTCTCACAAAAATAACAACATTATTTACCTTAGCAATTACCTCTTTTCTATAGCATATCAGGCCCAATTAAAGAGCCAAATAATCAAGGAATTTGTTTCCTTATTTCGAAAACAAATTCTACCATAACAGAGAACACTTGGTCAAAATCGTTGTTGCCAATCTTTCCATATCAGTGCAAGCCTCTAGCTGCCTTATTTTTCTTTTTCCTTTTTGGTGTAAAACCTCTTAATTATTTTGTGATTTGAGAGAACAATAGGTAGCCGTTGGAAACCTAGACTTTTCTTCTTTGGCTTTTGTTCTTTTTTGTGCAACTGTACAAAAGGAGAACAAAAGTTCTCTACTTTCCAACTTTTGAAAATCCGTACTATATTGAGGAATAAAATTGAAAGTGATTTTTTTTGCTTTCTTTTCAGTGTATCAAAGCTATAGTTGCACAAAAGATTGTTTGATTTTCAAAGGCTCTAAGTTGAGGTTCATGAGATTTCAACCAACAAATCTTGAACAAGCCTAAAACGAACCTCACGATACAAGTGTTCCATCAATGTTCTAGTTTGATCTCCATTAAGCTGAACACAAATAACTACCTCATGTGGAAGTCACAAATCCTGCCAATGGGGATAGAGCAGCACTTGTATGAAGGCCATCCACCTAAAAAGTGCATTACAACCAGCAAATGAGAGATAAATTCTAATCCAACATTTGATACATGGATAAATAATGATGGACTGTTAACTTCATGGACGCTTGGAACAATTACAGAAGAAGTACTAAGCATGATTGAAGGTTCAGATACATCTTGTCAAGTATGGAGGTCTTTGGAGGAGCAACAACTCACAATGCAAAAGGAAAATGAATTGCATCTAAATGAAGCTTTGGTAAGTTTAAAGAAAGGAAGCCTAAATCTAGAAAATTTCTTGAAGAAATTCAAAGCCCTTTTGTGATAAATTGTCATCAATGAAGAAACTCTTGGATGACACAACTAAGGTGTTTCATTTAGCTAGAGGATTAGAAGAAAGATACAAGGACTTCAGAGTAGCCATGTTGTCCAAGCCCCCTTACCCAACTTATAATCAGTTTGTAATGGCATTGAAAAATCATGAGCTCCAAATGCAAGCTGAAAATGAGGATGATAAAGTCCCTATGTGAACCAACATCAAGCCTTCCACGCTAAAACAAATCAAGTATTTCATGCCCAAAGGGAAAAATATAAAGGAAGCGGCAGAAATTTTGTCCATAGAGGTCGGGGGAATTATCAAAACAATGCAACATCAACTAACTACGGCAGAGTAGATCAAACTTCTGCCTTCACTGATACAAATCAAAATCACCAAAGCAACCAACAACTAAATAAAGGTATTGATTAGTCACTACAACACAAGGAACCAAGTGTTCAATGTCAAATTTGTGGAAAATTCAACCACATTGCCTTACAATACTGGAAGAGATTTAATCACGCTTATCAAGTGGATGAAATACCTCAAGAACTTGTTGCCTTATCATTCAAGGACATGACTGCTGTGGATTCCACCTTATTTCCTAACTCAGGAGCTTCGGCACACGTTGTGAACAACACTAGTAAGCTCTCTCACCTTCAAACTTACAATGGTCATGAAAAACTATATGTAGGTGATAGGAAAGGGCTTGATATATCTCATATTGGTAAATGTGAACTGAAAGTTGACTCAAATGTTCTTAAACTTAGTAATGTTCTTGTTGTCCCTAAAATTAAGAAAAATCTATTGTCTATTAGTAAATTAACACATGAAAATGATTGTTCTATCATGTTTAATGCTGATGATTTCATTATTAAGAGCAAATAGGGACAGATCTTGGGCAAGGGAACTAAAAGAGAAGGATTGTATGCTCTTCTTGAATAAAATCAAGAAGCTTTTAGAGTCTTTGCAGCTACTTCAAATTTGAATAAAGCCCCTATTCAATATGGCACAAAAGAATGGGGCACTCAAATGATTTAGCTTTACGTTCTTTAAGCAATTCTCATTTACTAAATATTTCTAGTTGGAAGAAAACAGAGTCTATGTGTGTTGTTTGTCAAATGAGTAAAAGTTGTAAGCTACCTTTCAAGTCAAATAATGAAATTTCTTCTTATCCTTTGCAAAAGATACATTGTGACTTGTGGGGACCCTCTCTCATATCTTCTTATCAAGGCCATAAGTATTATGTGAGTTTTGTTGATGACTTCTCAAGATTTTGTTGGATATATTCTCTTAAAAAGAAATCATAATTCTTAGCTTGCTTTATGAAATTTCAAAAACTTGTTGATAATCACCTAGATAGAAAAATAAATTTTTTCAAAGTGATAGAGGAGGGGAGTTTAGTTCCTTAGCTCTCCAACATCACTTTGAACAAGAAGGGATTTTTCACCAATACTCCTGTTCTCATACACCCCAACAAAATGGAGTTGTAGAAAGAAAATATAGGCATATTATAGAAATCGACCTAACTCTCTTCTTTCAATCTCAAGTCCCTCTAAAGTATTGAGTTGATGCTTTTCTCACTACCGTTTACCTCATAAATAGGATGCCAAGCAGACCTCTAGATATGCAAACTCCCTACTCTAAACTCTTCAATAAAAATCTAGACTATAGTGGATTAAGAACCTTTGGATGCCAATGTTTCCCCTAGCTAAGGAACTATAACAAGGATAAACTCTAAAAAAGGACATACCCTTGTACCTTCATTGGCTATAGTTCTTTTCATAAAGGATATAGATGTCTTGACCCCTCAAACAATAGAGTCTACATTTCTAAGCATGTGATCTTTGATGAGGATGTTTTCCCTTTTGATAAAGAAAGTTCAAATGCTACTAATGTTGTCAAAGAACTTGTAGTGTTTGAGTTTACAGGTTATGAAGATTGGCACAACACAAAAGAAATGGAGAAAACTCATGAACCGCCACTAGATTCCATTGACAGTTATCAAAACGGCAAAAAAATTAGTGATAGGAATCAAGACGACAACAAAATCTATAATAAACTAAAATTTGATGACTATTACATACTTGGTGAAATTCGTGAAGAGCAGCTAGCTAACTCACAAAGAGGAACAACAAGACAAAACGAGCCCACTAAACCTCAATTAACAGACACTATTGAAGAAAGAAATCTTGCTACAACACACCAAGTCGAGGAAGATGCCTAACATCCTAAAGTTCAAACTGGTGCTAAAAGTGAGAAAGAACACCACATTTACAACCACTCAACTTTGAATGAACATCAACCACGTTCCAAAAATTTGAGTGAACTCCATTCGGGCAATGAAAATGCTGAAAATCAGCAACTGGAACAATTGAGACAGCAAACAACATCAACCATTTCAACACCAATTTCATTAAGCCACTAGCAGGTAAGTGCTCTTCCTGACATAAGTGAGCAATTTTATATTGACTTAATCCCTTTGATTGTAGGTACAAATTCAAACACAAAAAATCAGGAAATGGAAGACATAAGCAACGGGCAAATCACACAAAGGTAGACTTTAGACAACACTGACAGCAACAATTCCCATTACATGATCACTAGAAGAAAGCTTAAAACCAATCCTATGTTTGATCCTTGCCTCTGTCAATAGATAACTCATCACAAACAAGTTCTTCTTGATGAACCCAGAAGCTTCAAGACTAACTTAAAAATCCCACACTAGAAAATCGCTATAGATGAAGAGATGAAACCATTGAACGAAAATCATACATGGGATCTCGTTGAACCACCTCCCTTCACAAACATTGTAGGATCAAAGTGGATATTCAAGACAAAGTTAAAAGAATATGGAACCATCGAAAGATACAAGACTCGTTTGGTTGCCCAAGGATACTCACAAGTAGAAGGAGTGGACTATGATGAAACCTTCAACCCGGTGATGAAGCCAACAACCATTAGAGTCATACTTGCCTTGGCAGTCAGTTTCAAGTGGAATTTGAGACAACTTGATGTGAAAAATGTTTTCCTCCATGGTTCCTTGAAGAAAAATGTATACATGTCTCAACACCCTAGATTCCAACATCCAACTAAGCCACATTTAGTCTGCAAGTTAAATCGCTCCTTATATGGTTTGAAACAAGCTCCAAGAGCATGGTTTGAAAAGCTCTCTCAATTTTTACTTCACGTTGGATTCACATCTCCCCATTCGGATCCCTCTCTATTCATACTTAGAAATGGTGATATACTCATACTAATGCTAGTTTATGTTGATGATATAATTATGACAAGATCCAATCTCAATTACATGGAAGAATTTATTGGTAGACTTGGCACATAATTTGCCTTGAAAGACCTTAGAACACTACATTTTTTCTTGGGCAAGTGCTACATACTTCAACTGGAGCTATATTATCACAAGAAAAGTATGCCAAGGAAATTCTAAATAAAATCAAAATGATGAAGGTCGTTCATCTCTGTACACCCATGGCAGCAACAACAACTAAAACAACAAATGACAATAATAATATTGATATATCAGACTACAGAAGCATTGTGGGATCCTTACAGTATCTCACACTCACAAGACCAGATATTATGTATGTTGTAAATAAAGTGTGCCAACAATTCCAAAATCCAAAACTCAAAGATCTCAAAGTAGTAAAAAGAATACTCAGATATCTTAAGGAAACACTCAGATATGGTCTAATCTTTCACAAAAATAGCACCCTAAATGTTATGCTTTTTGTGATGCAGATTGGGCTGGTTGCAAAGACACTAGGAGAAACACATCAGGATCATGCATCTTCTTAGGAGCAAATTGTGTGTCCTGGAGTTCAAAGAAACAAATGACAATAGCAAGATCAAGCTCAGAAGCAGAATATCGAGCAATGGTGTCAACCACTACTGATCTCACATGAATTATGTTACTCCGAGATAGTGGAATTAGCATAATCAAGCCCCCTCAACTTCTATGCCACAACATGAGTGCTACACACATGGCTAAAAATCCAGTGTTCCATGCAAGGACGAAACACATTGAGATAGATTACCACTTTGTAAGAGAAAAGGTATGCTTAGGTCACCTTATTACAAAGTTTGTCCCATCAACAAAGCAAGTGACCGATATCTTCACCAAACCACTACCTAAGGCACACTTCAAGGATCTAAGAGGCAAACTAGAAGTGTATGAGATACATCCTAGTTTGAGGAACAATGTTAAAATTGAAGAAGACAACAAGACAAGTAGTGGTTTGAATGCTACAGAAAACAACCATCAAATTACCAACCATAAACAACCCAATCGGTAATTGTGATTCACGGGTTTGTTGTATCTCTTCTCACAAAAAACAACAACCTTATTTACCTTAGTAATGACCTTTTTTATGCCGCATATCAGGCTCAATTAAAGAGCCAAATAATCAAGGAATTTGTTTCCTTATTTAGAAAACAAATTCTGCCATAACAAAGAACACTTGGTCAAAATCACTGTTGCTAATCTTTCCATATCAGTGCAAGACCTCCAGCTGCCTTATTTTTCTTTTCCCTTTTTGGTGTAACATCTCTTAATTATATGGTGATTTGAGAAAATAATAGGTAGTCGTTGGAAACCTAGACTTTCCTTCTTTGGCTTTTGTTCTTTTTCATGCAACTGTACAAAAGGAGAACAAGAGTTCTGTACTTTCCAACTTTTTGAAAATCAGTACTATATTGAGGATTAAAATTGAAAGTGATTTTTTTTGCTTTCTTTTCAGTATCTCTTGATGCTATTTGTTTGAGGTTGTTTCCATTTTTTTTACCGGACCGAGCTAAAAATTAGTTGGAAACACTTCTAGCTGACAGTATCACCACCTGGGATGAGTTAGCCTAGAGTAAATTATTCCCACCTTCAAAAACTCAGAAGCTCAGAGTAGAGATCAGTGCATTCAGGAAGCGCGAGTCAGAACAGTTGTTCAAGGCATGAGAGCGTTATAAGGACCTATTATATAAATGCCCTCAGCACGATTTTCCTAATTGGTTGCAAATTCAATTTTTCTATGATGGGTTAACCAGTGCTACTAAATTTATGTTGGATGCAGCTGCAAATAGTTCATTATTTTTAAAGACTGTTGAGGTGGCCTACATAATAATTGAGGATATTGCTACCACGAGCTACCATTGGCCTGTCAAGAGGGCTATTGCTCAAATTTCAGGATTCCATGAAGTCGATGAGGTACGTGCTCTAAAAGCACAAATGACTATGTTGACTAATGCTCTTAATAATTTGTTTATTCTAGGAAAGTCATAGTCCATTGCAGCTATGGAGACGTGTCAAACGTACCCGACCTGAAAAAAATCCAGATGTGGAGCATGTTAATTATGTGAATAGGAATTGAGGCTACAAAAGAGGTCTTATGCACATTAGTACTCCAACTAGCAGTCCCAGCTACCAACACATTATCATCCAAGTTTGAGGAATTATGAGAATTTTTCTTATGCTAATACAAAGAATGTTTTACAGGGTCCCCCAGGATTTGCACCATCTTCTTTGTATAACCAGTAGCCAGAGAAGCCCTCAATGGAAGACCTGATGACCACATTCATAAGTGAGTCCATAAATAGGACAACCAACTTGGAAAGCTCAATGGATAGTCAAGGAAAGACTATCAAGAATATCAAGATCTAGTTAGGTCATATGGCTACCACACTTAATTCCTTGCAGAAGGGTAGGTTCCCAAGTAACACACACGTCAATCCCAAGGAACAATGCAAGGCAGTCAATTTGAGAAGTGGTAAGCAGTTGGGAGATACTAGATCTAAAGAATTTGAGAAAAGAGCAACTAATGAGTAAGAAGAGAAGATCAAAGATGAGTTTACTAAAAGAAGCAGGGTTGAGGAAAAAGAGAATTGTGTACCATCATCATCGAATTCAGGGAAGTTTTCTGATCGCATTCAAATAGTACCCAATAAAACTCCTTATCCACAAAGATTCCAAAAAAAAGATTGACGAACAATTTGCTAAATCTTTGATCTGTTTAAAAACCTTCACATTAATATTTATTTTGTTGATGCTTTGGAGCAGATGTCCAACTATGTGAAGTTCAAGAAAGACATCTTATCAAGAAAGAGGAAATTTGAACAATTTGGCACAGTGAACCTTATAGAGGAGTGAACTGCAGTCCTGTATAAAAAACTACCAGAAAAGCTGAAAGATCTATGGAGTTTTACTATTCATTATAGTATAGGTGGTCTTATTGTTCATCGTGCATTGTGTAATTTAAGTACTTTTATTAACTTGATGCCTTTATCTGTGTACAGGAAACTGGATATCGGAGAGGTGCGACCCACCACCATTACGCTTCAACTTGCAGATCGCTCACTAACATATCCCTATGGCATAGTTGCAAATCGAAGACTTTATCTTTCTATCAAACTTTGTTGTCTTGAATATGGAAGAGGACTTCGAGGTCCCAATCATCATAAGAATGTCATTCCTTGCTACAAGTAGGGCTTTAATCGATGTTCAGCAAGGTAAGTTGACCTTAAGAGTCAATGATGAGGAGGTTAGCTTTAATATTTACAAGTTAATGAAATATCCTGATGAGGTAAGTACCTATAATTTCATAGACTTAGTAGATGATGATACTACTAAATATGGAGGATGAGATCATACTGATGGAGTTGATGAGAATTGTTTGCTAAAATTTCTTGATTACGATGTAGATGCTGAATTATCTATTGTGGAGGATGAATTTGAATCAATTGATTAAGAACATCAGCCTATTTGTAATATTGAGCATGATCATGCATTTTCACCGTTACTAATTGTTTCTAAAAAAAAAAAGATTGATGAAAACCTTGTATGTGATTTAAAACCATTGCCTGAACATTTGAGATATGCAAACTTAGAAGAGTCATCTGCATGTCCTATCATTATTTCTACTGGATTGAGTCAGGGGGGAAGAAGATAGGTTATTAGGGGATTTACATTAGTGTAAGTTTGCCCTAGGTTGGTCCATAGGAGATCTGAAAGGTACTAACCCATCCATTGTCATGCATAAAATTCTTATCGAAGATACCTTTAGTCCATTTGTAGAACATCAAAGGAGGCTAAATCCTGCGATGAAGGAGGTTTTTAGGGCAGAGGTCTTGAAATTATTGAATGCACATATAATTGATGCTATTTTAGATAGTTCATAGGTGAATTCGGTATAGGTTTTACCAAAGAAATGTGAGACAATTGTAATAGTGAATGAAAATAATAAGTATACCCACTAGGACAGTCGCAGAGTGGAAAGTGTGCATAGATTATAGAAAGTTAAACAAGGCCACCCATAAGGATCATTGTTCCTTCCCATTTATTGACCAGATGTTAGATAGATTAGCAGGGTATCCATATTATTGTTTTCTTGATGGGTATTCTGAGTATAACCAGGGGAAGACGACGTTCACATGCCCTTATGGGACATTTGCCTACAGGAGGATGCCTTTTGGGTTATGTAGCGCTCCTGCTACTTTCCAACGATGCATGATGACTATCTTTCATGACATGATAAAAGATATTTTAGAAGTTTTCATGGATGACTTTTCTGTGTTTGGTTCTTTTTTAAGGTATGCTTAGCTACCTTGTCTAAAGTTTTACAGAGGTGTCAAGATACCAACCTTGTCCTAAATTGGAAGAAACGTCATTTCATGGTCAATGAAGGAATTGTCCTTGGACACAAAATATCAAAGAAATGATTGGAGGTGGATAAGGGGAAAATTTCAGCAATTGAACAATTTCCCCATCATGTCAATGTTAATGAAGTTCATAGTTTTCTAGATCACACAGGGTTTTATAGACGATTTATTAGGGATTATTATAAAATTTCTAAACCTTTGTGCAACTTGCTTGCTAAAGATTCTACTTTCATTTTTTATGATGAATGCTTGTCTGCTTTTTGTTCTCTGAAAGGTAAATTAATTACTACTCCCATTATTGTTACTCCTAATTGGTTTGAACCTTTTAAGATGGTGTGTGATGCTAGTGATTATGCCCTAGGAGCTGTATTTGGCAAAGGAAGGATAAAATGGTTAGGGCAATCAATTATGCAAGTAGGACTTTGGATAATTCACAGCAAAATTACACTACCACTGAAAAGGAAATGCTTGCTGTTATGTTTGGTTTTGATAAATTTTTATCTTACTTGCTTGGGTCTAAAGTCACAGTTCACACAGATCATGTTGCACTTAAATTTATGTTCTCTAAAAAAGATGCTAAACCTCGGTTAATAAAATGGATTCTTTGTTGTAGGAGTTTGACTTTGAAATTAAAGATAGGAAAAGATGTGAAAATGTGGTTGCATACCACCTGTCTTGAATCGAGAATGGGACGACTCAGTTGAGTCTATTCCCATATTTGAGAGCTTTCCTGATGAAAAGCTATACCAGGTGGGGAATAAATGGTATTGGTTTACTAACATTGTGAATTTTCTTGCAGAAGGAGTCCTACCACCTGAGATGAACTCCCAGCAAAAGAAGAGATTTATGCATGAGGCCAAATCTTATCTTCGGGACAACTCACTCCTTTTCAAGGTTTTCTCTAACCACATTATTAGGAGATGCATTCCCTTTGATGAAACTGCATAGATCATTGATGAATGTCATTCATCCCCTATGGTGGTCCCTTCGGCCCAACTCATACAGCAGCAAAGGTACTGCAATCTGGTTTTATTGGCCCTCTTTGTTTAAGGATTGCTACACATTTGTTAGGATATGCGATAGGTGCCAAAGAACAGGTAATATATCCCGACACTACGAATTTTCTTTAACGCCTATTCTAGAGGTAAAGCTTTTTGATGTATGAGGTATAGATTTTATGGGACCCTTCCCTGTTTCTGATGGATACATGCATATATTTGTTGGTGTTGATTACGTATCTAAATGGGTAGAGACAATAGCCATTAGGAAGAATTATGCTCGTATTGTAGTTCAATTTCTAAAAAAGCATATCTTTACACATTTTGGCACACCTAAGGCTATCATTAGTGATGAAGGGTCTCATTTCTGTAATAAATTGTTCAATTCTCTGTTAAATAAATATGAGGTGAAGCATAAGGTTTCCCTAGCTTATCACCCCAAGACTAATGGACAAGCTGAGATTTCTAATAGGAAAATTAAGCAGATACTAGACAAGACAGTTCAGACGAACAGAAAGGATTGGTCCCAAAGACTTAACGATGCATTATGGGCCTACCGGACAGCCTTGAAAACACCAATGGGTACATCCCCGTATAATTTGGTGTTTGAAAAGGTCTGCCACTTACCAGTAGAATTGAAGCATAGAGCGTACTGGGTAGTAAAGAAGCTAAACTTCAACCTTTAGAAAGTAGGGGAACTTAGACTGCTTCAACTGAATGAGATGGAGGAGTTCTGAAGCCAAGCATATTTGAATGCAAAGCCATACAAGGAAAGGACCAAAATATGGCATAATCAACGGACATTACAGAGGTCATTCCAACCTAGTAACAAAGTATTTTTATATAACTCACGATTACGTTTGTTTCCAGGAAAGCTGAAGCCGAAGTGGATAGGACCCTTCGTGGTGAAGAGCATATCCCCATATGAAGTAGTGAAACTACAAGGAAAAGACGAGTCAATTTTCAAAGTCAATGCACAAAGAGTGAAAGCGTACTATGGAGATTAGGAAAGACAGTTGGATGAGATGTATCTTGATGAGCCATCCTTAGCTTCAATGGGTCTAGCTAAAGATGTAAAACAAAGCGCTTTTTTGGAATCAATCCAAAGTTTTATTTATTTGTTTTATTTGAATTTGCATCTATTTTTGTTATTTTATGTCATTTTACTTTAATTTTTCTTAAAATAATAAAATTAAATAAATTAAGTTGTTTTGCTCAAATTATTTTTTTGCTAAATTTATTTGTTTTTGTTGGTGCAGGAAAAGAAGAAAAAAAAGGGAAAAACAAGAAAAAGAAAAAGAAAAAAAAATATATATATATATATATATTTATATATATAAAGCGGAAAGGCACAAATGGAGGCGTGTGCGCCCACGAAGTAGCGCTTTTAGTCTCTCAATGCCGTTATGAAATCTGGGAATTAAAAACCCAGATTTCGTTTGGCAAAACATAATACCCCCAACCCTAATCGCCGTCAGCTCCCTTCTCCCTCAAATATCCTCCATTTTTCATCAAATTTCTCTTAAATCTCCTCTTTCTTTTTGCAAAATCACAATACTCAAGCTTCCTTTACCTCTTTCCTTATCAATTTCTGAAGTTTTACATCCAATTTCATGGGGTGTCCACCAAAACTCGAATCTTCTTTTCTTAACTTTGGATTTTTGGCTAAAAAGGTAATTGTAAGTGGATTTTTGACTAATTGATTTATCTTTGTGTTATGTTTGCTGAATTTGACATGCTATATACATTATTCTTGTGATTTAAGTTGATTCCATGAATGGTATTGGAGATTTGGGCATATTTGTTGAAAAAATTAATTTTGAAAAATTAGGGCCAATATTTGTGAGTTGATTTTTGACCAATTAATGTGCTAAGTTTGCTGGGTTTGATATGCTATTTCCACCATGTACACTGTTTTGTTGAATTGAATCGATTCCATGTGTGGATATTGAAGATTTGGGCATGATTGTTAAAGGAATTCATTTTTAGAATTTATGGACTTACTTGTGGAGTTGATTTGTATGAGTTTTTGGGTGTCGGTATGGTAGACTTGAGCATATTTGTGAAGGAATATTTTTGAACAATGTCTTGAGTTTACTTGTGGAGTAATTTATGTGAGGTTATGTGGAAGTTGTTATGTTTAAGATAAATTATGGCATGTGTAGCTAACTTTTGGGCTTGTGTAGTCTTTACAAATTGCTTGAACATATGAGTTCCAAAAAGGCCCAGGGGAATGTTGCAAGTTCTAATGTTTTTTACTGTCACCAATTCATCAATGAAGAGGTTGCATCACAATATCAAACGTCTGTAGTGAATCAGTCCGTTGTGCAAGAACTCGAACTAGCACCATGTGAGGTACACCAACCTCAACTGTATGACAATATTGCCCGGAGAGGATGGTTCGAATTTGTAAAGCAGCGTGAAGCCGCCGTTGTCCCCATGGTAAGGGAGTTTTATGCTAACTTGAGAGAAAGAGAATCCCGATCATACGTGCGAGGACGACGTGTGCCCTTCGATTCATCATCGATAAATAGATCCTATGGAGTTCCAGATTACGAACACGATGAGTACAATGCTTATGCCCACGATCACTTTGATGTTAATCAGATCATTCAAGAACTTTGCCAGCCAGGGGCCCAATGGAACATACGACGAGGTGGGGCTATCAAATTTAGAACGTCGGATCTTAGTGTTGCTAACAAAGTATGGCACAACTTTAGTTGTACGGTCCCAGTGACCCATATGAGTGATGTGACCAAGGAACGCGCAATATGTTTTTATGTCATCGCCACTGGCAAGACGATGGATGTGAGAAAAGTCATCTACCAGTCCATAGCCACATCTGTCGTGGCTCGATCACCAGAGGACTTGGCCATCCCTCACTCATTATGGTCCTATGTAGATTAGATGGGGTCACTTGGGACCCAAGTGAGGAGCTCGCACACCCTAAGGCGATCATGGATAAGAACTTCATAATGAGGTTTCGCGCATGGGAGCCTATGGCACAAATGCCAGACCCCAAGCTTCTTGACCAGGATCCTAAGCACATGGCACACAGTCTTGATCACATGGAAGCTGGACCATTTAGGCCAGCACAAGCCCCTCGGACTAGTGAGGAACGCATGAAGCTGCTTTGACGTCACCAGTATGAATATCAGGCAAAGTCATTTGGAGTTATCTGCGAGTGCCAGGACACGATCTATAACTTCATATCCCAGGCGTTTCTAAACATCCCTGCCCCTCGCCTCCGTCCATTAGCGTCACCACCCTCATATTCAGATGATGATGATGACGAGGACTAACCAACATCTATCATTCAAAGGGGTGTTCTTTCTGTTATTTTCATTTGTGTTTTTCTTTTCCTAGTATATATTTACCTTTATGTTTGTTTTCATTGTGTTGTTTTTGTAACTTATGGACATCGCACGCCATCTCCCTTTTAGGAACTCCAGCACTGTCGTACTTAGTACACGAGCCTACAAATTTCATGGATCACATCATTTTCTATGCCAGTTTTGTTCACTTTTTATGTTTTCTGTTTTATACATTGAAGACAATGTATTATCTTAGGTTTGGGGTAGAGTGTCTTGAGTACTGTGTGTTGATAGGATAGATTATATGCGAACTATATGCTGAGTTCTTAAGTTGTGAGATAGATTAAGCTAAACTTAGACCTTGGACAAAACTTTTTTGATGATAGATTGATTGCCTGACCATTAATTCTTGCATGCTAAGGATTATGACTTCCTATGATTTGCTGTAATTTGTATGTGAGTAGAAATAGAGAAACTAGTAAGCATGCTTCTTAAGTAAGTTATGTTTGAAATCCTTCTTTAAATTCCTTGTCCTTCGAGCACATAGTCGTCTAGTTTATAGTCCTAAAAACTTAGGGTGTAGTTAATAAGGTTAAACTTAAGCTGCTTCAAAATGAGTTGATTGTTAGATAGTGAAATTCTATATTAAATGAGTCTTTGTTGAAACTTATGTTTGCTTAATAAAGTATGTCTAAAGATGTTACTCTTCCTTTCTTTGGGCCTTAGTGGATGGGCAATGAAAAAAACTTGCAAAAAGAAAGTGAGTATTGTCTTAGAATAGAGGAGCTGCTCGTAGTTGGATACTCAGCACCTAGGAAGCGGGGGTAAGCCAGAACGAAGGTAGTACGTCTTGACTAGGGTCCTCTTTTAGACATTTCTTTTTCTTGGTTGTTTAAATATATATATATATATATATATTATCTTTAAGCTCCTTAAGCTAGAATTCTTCACTTGAAAACAATTTAGCACCAGAGTAGGGGTAGTTTAGGAAAGACTTCATTAAATGCACTTCGGGCTTGTAAGGACTAGAATGTGATAGGCTTGCACACACACATGCAAGGGAGAATACGAATTGGCCTTCGACTTTCTCGTCGATAGAATATGTATGAACGTTTCTATTATTGAGCTCATTACATGTTATTTCACACTAAGTTAAGAGTCTAGAGCATGCTAGTATTGAAGTTCTTATATATGTTTACACTTTAATTTTGCTCAAACTGGCAAAACTCTAAGTTTGGGATGATTGATAGCACTCAAAAAGTGCTATTTAGAACCTCTAATGTAGTGATTTTGTGTTTTATAAGTGTACTTTGATGCTTTTATTTGTGAAATTTTGTACGAATCGAGCAGTCTAGGAGAATTGATGTAATTGAGGTTGTTCAGGCAAAAAATGGGCCAAAAGAATCCAAAAATTGGCTAAGCCATGAGAAGAATGAAGAAGCAACGTGAGAGGAGAACATTAAGATGCCTAAATAGTAACCACAAGGCAAAACGCTCCTTCAATTTGGCAAGACAAAATGTGAAATTTCAATGTAGCATCAAGACGAGACGCTACTTCGAAATTCTTCCCCTATTACTTAAAAAACACAGTGGCAATCTGGTAATTATGGAGCGCAGCGTCTTGACACTATTACATAGCATCTTGATGCTATGGCGATTTCTATTTAAGCAAACTTATGTTCAATGTTTTAGGGGGGCTATTTTTTGGAAGAGAAAATGTTGAGAGACGAGCCAGAAGTCAATTTCTAGTGTGATGAACAAAAAGGAGTCATTCCTAGTGTTCATGGGTGAAAACTAAGAGTACGAGGAGCGACTTGACAGAGGAGACGACATCAAGACAATCCACGAGTTTTTCTTCTTCCTTTCTTTACTTTTTGCTACTGTTTTGCAAATTAATTTTGTGATATTCTAAAGTCAATGTGTGGCTAAAAACTTTGTAATCTTGGGATGTTGGACATTTTAAGTTTAATTTGATATGATGACTTTTTATGGTTGAATTTTGATAGCTGAATCCTCCTAATATTTGTGTATTTAATGTTATTCTTGCATGAGTAGAATTTAATTTGTTTTCATTGATTTACCTTGGAAAGGTCGTCAATACTTAGAACTTGAATACTAGAATTTTGAAACTTCTTCATGAAAGTGGTAGGTTGAAATTGAGGCAAAATTTAGAATTATACCAATTGCCATATGTTCTTAACAATTGCAAGAAATTGACTTGTTAATTGAATGTGAGGACAGGTAAACTTGAAAAAGTAAACCTTAATTTGTTAGAATTTCTGAGCCTAGGGTTTTAGCAATTAAAAGAAACCTAAATTTGTTTACTAAGTCAAATTAACTTAAAAAGAACCCAACACCCTAGGATTCTATTATCTTGAAATTTTCTTCTCGCAATTTGTTGTGTTATTGTTTTTAGTTTTGTCACTAATTTTATTCTTCGAATCTCTAGATAAAATTAGAATAATTAATTGAAAACTGAAAAAAATTAATAACCCGATTCCCGGATGATACTCGGTCTTAAAGTCATTTTATATTACAATTTGACTCGTACATTTGTGGTAACACAGTAGATTGCGATCAAGTTTTTGGCACTAACTGACATGTCACTATTTTTAGTTACATGGTAGTCCAACTTGACCATTAAAATTTAAATTAACTAGAAGAGTAAAAATTAAACCAATTTAAAAAAATTTCCACAGATTCTTCATCTTGAACGTTTCATCCTCTCCACAGATTGCTCATTTAATCACAAGCTCATGTGATCCCCTAGCTCTAACCAAAAGAAAAAGAACAAAATCAAAGCAACGAGCTTAAAAATGCAAAATTGCTAGCCTCTCAGAGCGTTCAAACTTAGGAAAATAATTGGAAGTCTGCAAGGAAACAAACACAGGCTCATCGGAGGATTAAGCTTGGAAGACGGCTCAGGGGAGGTGGAGAAACGAGATGTGAGGCCTCGAAACAGTCAATTTCTTCACTGCAACATGATCAAGAAGCAACTTCCATAAACTAAGTAGAAAACATAATCATTAACAAAATTCTTCCGGATCACAGAAAATTACCTCGCCGAATAAAAAACGGCAACGTTTTTCTTCGGCGCCGATCCAAGATCACACGAGCCTTGTGGAGAGATTGACTGTTGTTTACAAGCAAGCTGGACAATGGCTAACTGGGCTATAATCCTTTGCGAGATGAACGGTGGGTCCTTCAGCGGAGAAGATGAAACGTTCGGCTGGGAGAAGATGGAATCTGTAGGAATTTTTTAATTTGTTTTATTTTCTCTTTTGGTTAATTTAAATTTTAATTGTCAAGTTGGACTGCCATATAATTTAAGAAAAGACACATCGCCCCGTCCATGTCAATGCTTAACGTTCCAATCATATTTATGTTTAAAATGAATCAAGTACCATTTAGAATCATTTTGCAAATTTCAAGAACTAAAATGTCTTTTTAAAAATTTTAGAGATCAAATAAACATCAAATTCAAACTTTAGAGATCAAGAGTGTATTTTGCCCAAATTACTATTTTGGAAACTAAAAAAGAAATTGAGGTTTTAAAGATTTCTAAGAAAAACTATCATTACATAAATTGAAGGATAATGTGAGAAATTTAACCGAACAATGACCAAACTGAAACTCTAAAATTATAAAGACAAGTTAAAATTAAACATGAAGCATAGAGACTGAAACCAAAAATATACAAAGAAAAGTTAGTTATATAGTTCTTATTTTTAAGAACAGACCAAAAATAAATTTGTTAAGACTTGTAAAATAAGACCTAAGTAATTAATTTGAGATAATACACCTGCATAATACAAAAAGAAACAGTAGAGAGGCTGAAGAGTACAAGTTAAGCAGGTTGACATCTTATTATTGAAGATCCTCAAGTGGTAAATACACATTTGACAAAATTTCTTACCTCCATTCAATTATTGGAGGTGGGATTTGTGTAATACATACAACCGTGACCACAGAACATCTGAACACTACAATGATAACCAGAACCATCTACAGTCATCTATCTTGTTCATTGGGGCCAAGGCAATGCTCAAACTTAATGCATCAAAAACTCATCTGACAATAAATGTTCAAGACAGCTGCTGCAAAAATCTGTCTTAAATGCCCCATATGCACCCGTGAATAATGAGGAAGATGCACCATCGAATGTGCTGGTTATACTACATAAAACATTGCCTTCCCTTCCGTGCAAATTTAGGTTACGCTGAAAGCCATATAGCCCGTGGTTTTCAGGGGGCAATCTGTACAAATTCTTCAAATATGGGTTGGGTTGGTGAAGGTGTTCGCAACATCTATCTCTGGGCCGCACTTTTTGTACCTGAAATACCCAGTAAATAGGAAAGAAAAATGAGCAACTGATAACCAACTTAAGCAAGCAGAATCACGTCCTAAGGCCCCAAAAAACTAGTAAGATCGAGCAAAAACCGGGACAAAGAAATCAAATGTTCCCGACTTAAAAGCAAACATTGCTCCTAGATATTAATATTTAGTGCATTTGCCAATATAGATCATAAAACCTATAAACTAATCATTTTTCCCCCTCCTTTTGTTCAATCTCGGGAAATAGTATGTGGTAGGAGGCTAGGGTCTTGGAAGGCAGTTTTATAAAGTACAATTGAAAAAAAAAAAATCCGTAACATATCATGATCATCCATAACATTTTCCGGGATACAATATTCCCAAGTCAAAATCCATCACACCATTTGGAAAGGCGAAGCTTACCATATGGGATAGTTGTGAACAATAAATTGGATTTTATGGACTCTGAAACGGATTTTTGACATTTATAAGAGGAATAATACAAGTATTGCAGCAAACATCCAAGTTCAAAAAATGTAAAAAGAGTGCTCAGGGTTACATCTTTAATGCCTTCGGGTCAGAAGAAAGCTTCTTTACTAGCAGAGAAAGATCTTAGGAATATTATTAGAAGATTAGGAGGGCATATGAAACATTAATTGAATGGCTATAAACAGTAAGTTGGGTATCAGGAAGGCAGCAGATTTTGGAGAATGGCTTTTGAAAGAGTCCCGGCTCCCAAGTGTTTTAGATCTTGTAATTTTTCCTTTCTTTTATTCACAATTTTACCCCTGCCCTTGGGCTATCGTTCCTTGAAATCAATAGTCTCATTTCTTTTTCTTTTTTTTTTTAAACACTTATATTCATAGTTTTTTTCTTTTGTTATAATATATTTCAACTTTTGATTCTTATATCAAATCTGTATCAGAGTTGCTCAATCTTGGGAGATTCGAAAGATAGGAAGATATTGTTGGACATGTATGGAGTACTATAAAAATTAGGGAAGAAATGGTGTTATTCATATTGAAGCAAATCGAAAAGTTCATAGAGATTTTTTGCACAAGACTGAAATGTAGAGTGAAAATAACACCAATCATTTGATTGGGAGGAAGCTGAACCTAGAGAACATTGAATTTGCACGGCAAAGTACAATCTTCCAGGTAAATCAAATAGAGTTTAACAATTGCAAAAGCAGATACAATCAATTGCAAGCTCTCAAACATCGGATAATGATCTTAAATCAAATGGATAAAAAAAATGGAAGAGCGATGAGAAAAGAGCGTCAATATCAAAGTCACAAGATAGTGGAAGACTAATATCGTGAGAGAGGAAATCATAGATAAATTGCGTGGAACTATATGGGAGAAGGTTAATTGTCAGGTTTGGCCTAAAGAAGACATAAGCAGCCGACTTCGTCATTTCCTTCAATCAAAGAAAGGAGCCAATCGGTCTTCATGGGCGAGCCAACCTATGGTCTAATGCAGCTGCCCAAAGATGGGCTTATGAACATTGGACAATGTTATAGTATAGTCAGGTAAATACAAACTCATTAGTTGTTTGTCCTTTATTATAATCTTGCTATTATTAATTTACGATTTCCTTTCGATGTATACATAGATAGAATTTGCACAGCAAAGTACAATCTTCCAGGTAAATCAAATAGAGTTTAACAATTGCAAAAGTAGATACAATTTGCAAGCTCTCAAACATCGGATAATGATCTTAAATCAAATGGATAAAAAGAATGGAAGAGCGATGGAAAAAGAGCGTCAATATCAAAGTCACAAGACAGTGGAAGACTAAGATCGTGAGATAGGAAATCATAGATAAATTGCGTGGAACTATATGGGAGAAGGTTAATTGTCAAGCTTGGCCTAAAGAAGACATAAGCAGCCGACTTCGTCATTTCCTTCAATCAAAGAAAGGAGCCAATCGGTCTTAATGGGCAGGCCAACCTATGGTCTAATGCGGCTGCCCAAAGATGAGCTAATGAACATTGGACAATGTTATAGTACAGTCAGGTAAATACGAACTCATTAGTTGTTTGTCCTTTATTATAATTTTGCTATTATTAATTTACGATTTCCTTTCGATGTATACATATATATAATTTATACATCCTAATGTATAGATATGAGTTATTTTTCCTATTTAGTATCACATTAATATAGCATCAAAGAACTCTCTTTCCCTAGAACATTTATAGTTTTGTGAGTCATTAAGGCTTTGTGGGCTATTAAAGTTTTGTGCACCATTAGAGTTTGGGTTTTAGAACCTTGGAGTGTTTGTTTTTGTCATACCCAACTCAAGAGGAACCCACCTGCCAATCTACAAAACCCTGAAATCTGGCCAGCAAAACAGCCGCATGTGGCCACCATGCGCTGTCGCTCTTTGCCCCACGCATCGACGCGTGAGTGACCGGAATCTTCTTTGGCTACCATGTTTGCTTTTTTTGGCATTTTCAACTTATCCATGTGGTTATTTTGGTACTATTGCTCAAATTTGAAGTTGTTCAAAAATGAATTAGAGTTTTTATTGGAACTCTATTCATATCAATTTTTCAAAGTTTGTGTGGTCATTTGGTTTTGATTTCATGGATTTAGATTAGATTTTGTGATTCTTTATTCTTCATTCAAATATGGCTAGACAAAAACTCGTGGTGATATTTGATTTGGTTCAATCGAGGACTCAATCCATCTAAATTTAAATAGTAATAAAAGTCATCAAGAGCATCTTCATCATCTTCAACACCTACCAATATTATAGTCATGGTTGGTTTAGGTAACATGAATTATTGTCTCTTTTCTTCCTTTACCAAATGGATTATAGACTTCAGTGCCACTGATCATATGACATGTAATCCCAATTTATATTTCACCCTTTTGTCATCTACATCTCTTACTAATGTTACTTTAGCAGACGGATCAAAATCTTTTATTCTTGAGTCTAGCATAGTAAATCTCACCCATCTCTTTCCTTGCCATCAGTTCAACATTTACCTCAACTTTCTTTTAACTTGATCTCTGTCAGTAAACTCACTTGTGACCTTAATTGTTGTGTTTCATCCTATCCTGACTATTGTTAGTTTCAAGATCTTGTGACAAAAAAAATTATTAAGAGAAGACATGAACATGGAGGACTTCATATTTTTTATCAAGTACCAAAAGTTGCCCACTCTGGGGTGTTTCTCCTTTTGATGCTCATTATCGTCTAGGTCATCCATCTCTTTCAATATTAAGAATGTTTTGTCCTCATTTTCATTATTTGTCTTCATTAAATTATAAGTCATGTCAATTTGCTAAATTTAGTCGTCTTAGTTCAAGCGCTATAGTTGATAAACGAGCAAGTGCTCCCTTCATATTAGTTCATAACGATATTTGGAGTCTTTGTTCAGTTGTGTCTAAAATTGGATTTCGATATTTTGTTACCTTTGTTGATGATTACTCTCGCATGACTTGGTTATATCTTATGAAGAATCATTCGGTGTTGATTTCTCACTTCTGCAATTTTTATGCTGAAATTCAAACTCAATTTGGTTTTTTCCTTCAACTTTTGAGAAGCGATAATGCTTACTGGCTACTTTCATACCGTCCATTAGATTTGCATTTATATCACCCTAATCCATGAAGCCTCCATAGCAATCATCAATTGCCTTAATTGTAGCAAGACTCCACAAATGAGGAGGGATGTTTCTAAATTTAATCCACCCTGTATAAGATGGGACCACATGGACTCGACCATAAATCAAAGCATCCTACACCTCCATCTTCACCGTGAAGGCACCAACAGTCACCCAACCATTATTAAAGCCAACATATGTGCAAAATCTTGAGGACATTTCAGTAGGGCTATCAGACGGGGAAGGATTGATAATAAAATTTTCTTGGAGCTATGTTTGAATCACAAGGAAGCAAAAGCAAAATCAAGAAAAGAATGCTATGGATTATGTTTTGCAGGCACTACCTGTTTTTTCCTAATAATGGATGAAAGTGGATGCACATCTGAAGATATGTGGCAGTATGATAACGAATACTAGAGAGATTGTGTTCTTGGCTTCTCTAAATGAGAAATGAGCTACCTTGATTGAACCCCCAAACAATTCTCTCACTTTCTCAAGCCAGATGGAATTTCACCAAAAAAAAAAGGCAAGCAGGCAGGGATCGTTTCTTTGGTACGTGTTTTGATCAGTAAAATTATTTATCACAAATAAAAATAATAATCAAAAGGCTTGTAATATGACATTAAACCCGGTGTTGGAACTGCCACAGGGTAAACACTTACCTCTGCAAGTGGCTTCTAGCAGCCCTTCAGATCCTTCACCACATAAAGCAATTAAGGCATCCAATTTAACCAACCAGAACGCAAGAGCAGAGGTTGTTTGTGGTAAGGACGCAAAAGATGCTAAAGTATCTCGAATGCCCGCTGAAGAACCTTCTCCAAAATTACAGAACCACTCCTCATTGATGGCACCAACAAAATCAGTAACAACCTGTTAAAATAAAAACCAGATTATATTTACCGCATCTTATTAATAGTTTAATACTACAATTAACAGAATGACTACAAGAAGAAAAGAGTGGTGCAGGACTAACAACAAGAAATGTTAAAAATATAAGACAATATGAAACCAGAAGAAAAACCTGAACAAATTCTGCCAAAGAGGAAGTACGCCTCAGCCGTTTGATCCACAACTTATGAGCAGATTTAGTCCAAGCACCAACCATAGCACCTTCAGGCATTATGGACTACAACAGAAAAATAAAGAACAAATGATTTTTCAAACCACTAGCAAGTAGTTACACACCAAAACATCAAAGAACATTCCAAGAACGTGGTACTGCAAACAGAAATATTTGGGAACTGTTGCGTAAAGGGAAAAGGAGATGAGCGTTCTTTCTTTCTTTTCCTCCTTTTTCTCTTAATAAGAAATCCTAAGACAGCTTTTTGTCTTATGGCAAGTGGTAATAATGAAATAGAGTACTTAAAGAAAAAGGATCGAAAGATTTAAACTAGGAGCCAGTGACAAAATCAAATTCTTGATCATAGAAATGAAATCAAGCTCATGCGCTACAGAACTTTATTCATAAGGTCCCAAAGCACCTTCTTCTCCCTTCTAAAAGGATTGTGGTCACAAAAAATATATTGACAAAAGTCTTATGGAAGGAGCAGAAAGAGCCCAACTGAAATAGCTAAGCAAAAGAGGAAAAGTTTTGAAAAAAATTAAAATTAAGAAAAGGATGGTCTTTGGAGCAAGGGCAAGGGCAAGGGACTTCTGGTGCCACCTGCCATGGATAAAATCCCAGTACTTCTTGCCAACCATATGGCGCAGGGTCTTGTAGTTGCCCTGTGAGTTAGTTGGGGTGAGCATAAGTTGGGTAAAGACTCACAGATGTTAAAAAAGACCCTTTAATCTCTTCACTCTCCAAGCACATAACACAAAAGCTCAAAGAAAAAGCTCTGAAAAGACAATGTTAGGATGTCCGGATTTCGAGTGTTGATACGACCAAGGGTAAAGTGCTTAATTTTTGGGGCATTCATATTCCAGAAGTAATCGCAAGTAAAAGCTATCAAGAGAGGGAGAAAATTTATTGAGATAGCAGTAAAAGAGATTTGATAGAGAAGAAGCTAGATCTATCTTTGCACGATAACTAGGATTGATTGCTTCCGTCCAAAAAGAAGTCATTTCAAAAACCAATTCTCATGTTTGGCATTGCATATATTCACAGTTGACCATTGGTATTAAAGGTAGCAAGCTAAGAATCTTTTAAAATCTTCTCTCATTGTCCGTAGGTGAACATTTTCTATCTCCTTTCGCAAGGGCAAACGAACTATCATTTTAAATTTGCAGAAAGAGCCTTATGTGGGGTTGCTGGCTAGAGAGAAACCATAGACTCTTTGAAAATAATTGCTTAATCATGATAATTTTGTAGCAATGTACAGATCACTGCATCTTATAGTGGTGTCACAGCAACAAAAAAAAATTATTGTAACCTAAAAAGCACAAACATGGACATGATATGGCGAGGCAATACGACAATTTCTAAAAAAGCAGGACACAAACACGATAGGGTTACGTTTTTTATTTATTTATTTTTTAGATATATGTGTTTATATGCATCTATATAATTGATAAAACATGTAAAGTTAACATGGAAAATAAAATGTACTTCACTTAAAAAGTATAAAATGTCAAGTCTTTTAACAATAACTCAACTATAAAACATATTATCCAACAAATTTAACCGACAAAACAAAGTTTACAACACAATAGTGTCCAAGAAGTATCAATGGGTTGTTTGTTATCTATATTTTTATTTAAAAAATTCCTAAATGTGTCCATGAAGTGTCTGTAGCATGTCCATAAAGTGTCCAAAAATAATAAAAATAATAAATAATAGAACATGTAATTTCACGTGTCGGACAAGTGTTTGACACAGACACTCTTTCCATTTCAGAGTGTATGTGCGTCTTAGCTTGTAACTATCCGATTTCAATGATCTTTCACAATTGGAAAGGTTTTTGTAATTAGCCTCTTTTGTGTGTGAGAATAGAACGTGCAAGAATAGTATTAGAACCTTGTTGAATGGGTTCAAACCTTGGAGCCACCTACACCAAATTAAAACATTAAAATTCAACCAATTTATTGACCACTACATGTTATAGAGTTTGGCAATTATCTTGTGATATCAGGTGAAGTGCACATAAGCTAGCCTACATACTCACAGATGTGAAGAAGAAGGAAAAAAAACAAAAAAAAGCAAGCTTCTTGCCCCAAGAAACTTTTAATTTTAAAAATTAAATCTTCAAACTTTCTCAGTTGTATAAGGATCCTCTCTCCATAATGACTCTCTCTCCCCTCCCTCCCCACCCAGCACCCTTCCCACCACCTTCTCCTACGCTGCCACCCACGATGCTTCTCCTTACCCCACACCATGACCTCATCCCATGAACGACACTCTACCTCCATCGATCGGAAAACCTTCCACATTGAACTCTATGCAACCCGTCGAAGGAACAAGTGCGAATCACTTGAATCTAGCGTGACAAAACGTACTCAATCTCTGTCCATGGGAGCACACTTCGATGGATACATGATTGCTTCCCTACCCTCTTGGACTTCTTTCAATCAAAAATTCTTCAAGGAAAAAACGGTCAAGGACCGTATTCTTTGGATTGGAAAAACATCAAACAGACAAGGATACTCAGCCGAAATAGTCCATCTCAACGGCAATGGAGGAAGAAATAGACTCCTCATCCCTATTGAAGAAGAAAGAAAGGGATGGAGGAACTTCCTAGATCAATCTTCCTTTTATAACTCAGATGTTCAAAAAGCCATTAAAACCTAGCTTCAAAAGAAGCGCTTTTAATGAATCCTCTCTCATCTGACAAGTCTTCAAGCCGCATTCAAGGCCCCTTAAAGGCTCCAACCACCTCCATTCCTCACAAGAGAGACCAACCAACAAGCCAGACAATCAGAAATCAAAAAGTTCTAGCGGTTGAAACAGAGGGAAAATTTCCACAAAAATTGGTACAAAATTCTTAGATACATCCAAGCGAACGTCACTGCATACTGTTCTTTATCTCCTTTCAAACCAAACAAGGCCATCATCACGTGTGAGGACAAAGATCAAGCTCTCATCCTAAGCAACTACAAAGGTTGGCAAAAGGTAGGCCCTTTCAATATACACTACAAAAAGTGGTCTCATGAGGAATTTAGCAAGGAAAGCAAGGTTCCTTCCTATGGCAGATGCATCAAAATCAAAGGCCTCGCCTTTCATAAATGGGATATAGACGACTCATTAAGGCTCATAGATGATGAATGTGGAGGGTTTATAGAAGCTGCTAACAAAACCCTAAACCTTATGGAGCTTATGGAAGCTAGCATACGTATCAAAGGAAACTCAACAGGTTTCATCCCAACAAAAGTATCACTTCCTCCATCTTCCTCATCGGACTTTTCTGTCCAAATCGATCCATTTTTCAACCCCAACCTCCATATTGGTATCATTGCCGAAATTCATGGCGCCCCTCCATCACCAGCAGAAAAAATTTCAAAAGAGAAGGTCATTGTGAATCCCGATGGACCGTACAAAACAATTGGGCCCAAGGTGACTCATCGTCAGGAAAATCCTCAATTCACGTTACTTCTCAATAACAAAAGGACGCCCCATTAAATGAGGTATGTACTTCTCCTAAAATATCTAACTCCATGGGGGACCCACTTTCCAAAAAACCTTACCCAATCAAAGTAAATCCTTTAAATCCCTATTCAATTGATTTGACTTGATAAAACTCATCCACCCATAAAACCTAATTCTGAATTTATTTTAGAATTTGACCATTCCCCCTCTGACCTCTCTGATCCTTCCTTTCTTGTCAACCATCCCAACACCAAAAACCTCTCCACCACCATCATTGTCATTACTTCTGAACCCGAAACAAAAGACTTTCTCTCTAACCCTCTCCCCAGCCCTCTAGAATCCATGTTCCCTCTTGTATGGAGTCAGATTATGGCCTATCCAATCAGACAGAACCTATCCCTATTGATGCTCCCTACTGCGAAACGATCCCCCCTCATATCAACCAACATCATTTCAACCACCATCAGTACAGGAAATGACACTACATGACTTACCCATATTCTTACCATTTTCGTGCTCTCACACCTGGTTAAAGGGATGCGGCCAATGTATTATGGCAATACCTACAAAAAAGAGCAAAAACAAACTAACACCAAAGCAAGCAAAGGACCTTCGAGAATTAAAAAGCCTGCCGTCAGTGATAAACTATGAGAAATCCAACATCATTTACATCGGGGAAGGGTCAAGCTCCATTTAGTGTTTTCAAAACGCAAAGCGCACCTGAAGACGACAGACTCTTTGATCGCCTTAAGGCAACAGGCAACAAAAAAGGCCTGAGAGAAGCGAGGCACAGTATATACATATATATATATTCTGTTTTTAAATTGTATTTTAATTTACACAATTTAAAAATGAAAACAAATTACAAAAAGATATATTAAAACATAATTTTAAAAAATGCAAATCGAATTTAAAATAAAAAAGAAATGAAAATGGAATAAAAAATAAAAACACAATTTAGAAATTAAAAAAAAGTTAAAAATATTAAAACATAATTAAACAAATAAATAAAATAAAAAAAATTTAAAAAATAAATTAAGACAAAATTAAGAAAAAGAGATGAAAAGCTAATTAAAAAATGGAATAAAAAAATGAAAACACAATAAAAATAGAACATGTTTTTTTTTTTAAAAGAAAAAAAATGAAAAAGTGAAAACATAATTTAAAACTTAAAATAGAAAATGAAGTAAGAAAAAAGAAGAATCGAGAAGAAGGAAAAGAAGAATTAGAGCAAGAAGAAGAATCGAGAAGATGGAGAAGAAGAGTCAAAGAAAGAAGGAGAAGAAGAGTAAGAGAAAGAAGAAGAAAAAAAGTCAGAAGAAGAAGAAGAGTTTTAGAAGAAGAAGAAGATGAAGAAGGAGGAGAAGAAGAGTCAGAAGAAGCCATGGGTTTTCTTCATGGGTTTTCTTCTCGGGTTTTTTCTCTGAATCTTCTTCTTCACTTCCATTCTTCTACTTCAGCTTCTCTTTCATGAGTTTCTTCCTTTGAAACTCCTTCTTCTTCCTCAGCTTTTCTTTCGTGGATTTATTTCAATTTCACCAAGTTCTCGCCTTGTAGAGAGGCGCCATCGCCGCGAGGCGAGTCCAAGGCGCACTCAATGTTTTAAAAAGCTTTTGAGGCTTAGGCCTCGAGGCTCGCCCCAAGGCAAGGCTAACTTTTAGCCTCGAGACTTATGCCTTTTCTGGACCATAAGAGGCTTACGCCTCCTTGAAGACGCACTGAGGCTACTCTTTACGCCCCGTACAATGATTAGAAGAATAATAATAATTTTTCATATTCTACAAAAATATAAAAAGGTTCGTTAATGTATGGAATGCTAATACATGAGTTGTGACTATTCAATCTATTACTTTTTATCAAAAAAAAGGTTATTCAATCTATCACTACTTTTACTACCTAGGCTTTAAAAGCATTGAAAACAAAAATTTATAGAATAAGTCAATTCTATCGGTGATAATAATAGTGACATTAAGCATGTTCCTTTAGAATTTTTATTTGAGTAGCAATTGATAGGGGCGATTTTTTTATGTTTATGTATAACTATTACATTTAGCAATACTTGATTACACAAATTTAGGATTCATATAAATTGTTTTATTAAAATTGAGGCTTACGCCTCATACCGCCTTGAAGCTTACACCTCGCCTCTCCAAGAAGAAAAACCTTGAGACTGCCTTTAGCCTTTTAAAACATTGGGCGCGCTATAGTGAGTGCCTTGTTGAAGGTACTTGCCATGGACATCTACAAGGCACAAGCACCCTAGGTCGCCTCGCCCCTCGCCATAGGTGCGCGCCTGGGCTCACCTTGAAAACACTGGCTCCATTTTATGATTATCCTCTCCTGGAATGCTGGGGTTTAGGCTCTTGGAAGAAAAGAGCCATCATCAAAGCATCTATTACCAAGAACAATCCATCTTTTGTGATTCTCCAAAAAAACAAAAATTAGCAACATCGACAAAGGCTTGGATAAATCATTACGGAGCAATAAGAATGTGAGTTGGTCTTCTCTTGTTGCTATTGGATCCTCTGGAGGCATTCTTATCATGTGAAATGACCCACAATTCTCTATAACTAATATCACTAAAGGTTCTTTTTCGCTCTCTATTTCTTATTTTTCTCACGGATGGATTTCAATTTTGGATTTCTGGGATTTACAGCCCATCCATAGATGGCCAAAGACCTCTCTTCTTGCTAGAGCTTTGGGACCTAGCTGGACTTTGCTCCGATTCTTGAATTTTGCATGGTGATTTTAACATCACTAGATGGACTTTCGAGAACTCTAATGTCAAAAGCCCTTCTGCAAATATGAGGTGCTTCAACTCCTTTATTCACCAATGTTGCCTCTTTGATATTCCAATTGCAAATGGTCTCTATACATGGTCTGATTTTTGCAGCCCCCACCCCCACACGCATGAATTGATCGATTCCTTATATTCGAGAGATGTATGGATAAATTCTCCGCTGCATCTTTCCAAAGGCTGGAGAGCCCAACTTCAGATCACTATCCCCTCCTCCTGACTCTTGGTAATAAAAAATGGGTCCATCTCCCTTCAAGTTTGAGAATATGTGGCTGCATCACCCTGGTTTCCCTCCTTTTTTTTGAGAATTGGTGGAATCAACACTCTATCATTGGTTGGCCAGGCCACGGGTTTATTCAGAAGATGAAAGAGCTGAAACATGCTTTAAAAGAATAGAATGCGCATACATTTGGCAACACTCAACCGCAAAAATCCAAGATCCTAAAGGATATCGTATCTATTGATTTGGCGAAGGAAAATGGCCCTATCTCTCCTATTCTTCATTCCAACCGGATCAATCTTAAGGGGGAGTTGCTTTCCGTCACTGCTAGGGAGGAAAACCTTTGGAAACAAAAATGCAAACCTAAATGGAACTTAGAAGGTCGTGAAAACTTCAGGTTCTTCCATTGATACATGGCTGCAAAGAGATGGAAAAATGCTATTATTGAAATAAAATAAAGACAGGGGACTAGTCTCACCAACGATGTTGACATTATTTCGAAGTTTGTGGATTTTTACACGGATCTTTTCTCCAAAAAAAAAAAATAACTTGAGAAGCCTTCCTAACGGTATTGACTGGGCACCTATTTCTACCAAACATCAATCTTTGTTGGAGTCTCCTTTCACAGAAGAGGAAATCAAAAGGGCCATCGATAATCTTGATTCGAACAAGTCTCCAGGACCATATGAATTTTCAACAGAATTCTTAAAAAAAAAATAATGGATCATACTCAAGCACGACATAAAAAGTGTGTTCCTCGATTTTTTTCAGAATGTCATTATCAATGCAAGCCTCAATGAGACTTATATTTGTCTTATCCCCAAAAGAACCAATGCCAGATCGGTGATCGATTATCCGCCCATCAGTCTCACTGCATGTTTATACAAAATCATTGCTAGAGTCCTATCTGAGAGATTAAAGTTGGTCCTCCCAGCCACTACATCTCCTTATCAATCAGCCTTGGTTCACGGGCGCCAAATTTTGGATGCATCATTTATCTCTAATGAGCTTCTCGAGGAGTATCAAAGGAGGAAGCGAAACAGGGTTGTTATTAATCTTGATATCAAAAAAGCCTTCAATAAAGTTGATTGGAACTCATGGATGCTATTTCGGAGGCCAAAGGGTTCGCTTATTATGGAGGAAATGGATCCGTGGTTGTGTTTCTTCGGAAAACTATTCCATCATCATTAATGGTAGACTTAGAGGCAAAATCATTGCTTCTAGTGGCCTCCGTCAAAGTGATCTATTGTCCCCATTTCTATTTATTCTGGTGATTGATTGCTTAAGTCGTATGCTTACCCATGCTCACGAACAAAGTATGATGAGAGGTTTTGTTGTAAATAATAGCATCCACATCAATAATCTATCATTCGCTGACGACACTATCCTTTTCTCATCTCATGAAGAAGAAGATTTATGTAACCTTTTCAACATTGTCAGCACCTTTGAAAGACTATTGGGCCTTAATATCAACCATTTCAAGTCAAAATTTTTGGGCATCAATTGTGATCCCTTGATGGTGGAACTTTTAGCCATCCGGTTTGGTTGTAAATATGTTTCTTAGCCCACCACTTACTTGGGACTTCCCTTACTTGGAAACCCAAGGAAAGAAGGCTTTTGGCAGCCTATTATTGAGGAGATTGATAGAAGACTCCACAGTTGGAACCACTCATTAATATCCAGGGGAGACTCTATTGAATGCTACATTATCCAACCTCCCTATCTATTACTTCTCCCTTTTCTACATCCTAAAGAAGGTGGCAGTCAAGATTGGAGGCCTTGTCTGCAGATTTCTATGGTCCGATAACTCGGGAGAAAATGAAATTGAATCAACTTCAGTGGGATGATGTAAAAAAATCTATACCGGAAGGAGGGCTGGGAATTAGTGACATTTGGATCCAAAACCAATCGCTAAGAGCCAATTGGCTTTGGAGATTCCACCTGGAACCAAATGCCCTATGGTGTAAAGTCATTTGTGTAAAATTTGGGGTGAAGTGTTGAAAATATGGCTGCCGGGTGTAAAAAGGCTTCTGCAAAGAGCCCACGGAGTTTTATCTCCAACCTTAGTAAGCTTATCTTTCTCAATATATCTCAAAGGTTGGGAATGACTCGACCACAAAATTTTGGCTCTCCCCATGGATATCACAGGCCTTTTTCTCAGAATCCTTTCCCACCCTTTACAATCTTTCATGCTCTAAGGAAGCCTCCATTGCTGATCTTTGGGACCAACACAACCTATCCTGGAGATCTAATTTTAGAAGAAACCTCAAGATGAAATTAAAAGCTGAGCTGATCTTATCGGATTGATTTCTGGCTTCAGATCATCCAACAGCCCAGACAAATGGGTGGGGAACTTGGACAAATCTGGACTTTTCACCACAAAATCATTGGTTTCCTCTCTGCAGAGCTCTCAACCCTCCCCCTTGATCAATTATATCTCAATATATGGAAAGACTCATACCCGAAAAAGGTTAAATTTCTCATTTGGGAGGTTAGTTATCATTATATCAATACCAATGACAAAGTGCAGAAAAGATGCCCATGGATTGCTTAAACCCTAGCAGATGCCCCTTTTGCAAACAAGACAACAAATCTACAGTCCACTTATTTTTTAGATGTCCATTGGCTACAAATATTTGGTCTCACTTTGCATCTGCTTTCAGGTGGGGAGTTGTTTTTAATGAATCGGCTTTGAATTGCCTTAGCCTCATCCTCGTTCATCACCCCTTCACAAAAGCCAAGAGTATTTTATAGAACAACATCAACCGTGCTTATATGGATCATTTGGAATGAATGAAATAGCCACACTTTCAAAGACAAAGGAAGAACCTCTACTGAACTTATTGAATGTATTCTTTTTTTGGCATTATACCATTCAGTTCTTAGTCTTTCTTCTCCCACACAAAATTAGATAAATTTTTTGTAATCCCTCAATGAAATCATTTCTTATCCCAAAAAAAAACTTTCTAAGTTGTTAAAATTGCCCTGACGGTTCTGTTGCTCGATTGAAAGCCCGCCTTGTTGCTAAAGGCTATGCTCAAATCTATAGTGTTGATTATTCTGATACATTCTCTCCCGTTGCAAAACTCACATCTGTTCGGTTGTTTATTTCTCTGGCTGCTACA
>JAOANK020000004.1:796595-810102 GCA_026257165.2 Telfairia occidentalis
GGCAATCTTGTTCGAGCTAATTGGGAGCGAGCATCAATGGTTGTCCTGATGACAACAATGGCCTTGCTTCTCTATTTTTGCTTTACTTTGTTGCGATGGAATGTGGTTAGATACAGCAAAAAAGGCTTGCCTCTAGGTATGATCGGTTACTTATCTTTGTAGAAACCAAAAGTTTCTCAAACAAGGTCCTAACTTCATGATAACCCAAACAGCAAGAAGACAGATGGTCTCTCTCCTGTCTCTTGTGATATCTAATTCTTCCCTTCACTATTTTGGTTTGTCCTAAAGGTTATAAGCATTCTCAAATGGCATTATTTATATTGTTTTCATGGATCCAAAGGTCTCATCTCGAACTACTCTCGATCTATGCTTGACATCCTTGACCAATGCAACATTGCCATCACCACCCATCCAAGGCAAACAAACGAAAAAGTAAAAATTTAATGGCAAGTCAATTTTAACGATTAGTTAAGTTAGAGAGTTTAGTTTTTTCAATTAAAAACTTGTGGGTGTAATTGCAACAACCACTACAGCTAAGGAGTGGTTTTTGCAACTTGATCAAAAGAGAGAGAAAGGAAAAAAAAACGAAGGAAAAAGGAAGACAGTCCATTTCTTGACCAAGCCCATTTGGCCACTTATCCATGTTATTACCATTAGATTACTTTCCTTATTTTTGTACTTTATGTACCAAAAAAGTAGGCATGCCTCTAGTCCTATGTAAATCTAGAATTTTAAATCTTGGAATGTGGAAAAGGAATACATATTAGAGAATAGGAAAAAACAAACAAACAAACAAATTTTCTTCGTATGTTGCACGGTAAAAGGCATGCCTGCAACAAAGCAACAAGAAAGAGTGAATACTTGAAAACAGGTTGATCCTCCAAAAGTACAGAAATCCAACACAACAAGTGACAGCTTTACAAAGGGACACCAGCTGTCCCTTCATTGGATAAGAAACAAATAATGTGTCGTCCCATGATACTAAATAATGCATGAGATCATACTTCAACCTTAGCCTTGATAAAGATATTGCATCTTCCACAACATTAAAAATAGTGGTTTCTTAATTAAAATAAATCTCAAAGATTAGAGAGCCTCTTTATTATCCCCTTTGTATTTAATAACACATGGACTTTTGGTGCCTATCTTCAAAAAACAAGAACCAATTATGCAATGATATATATTTAATATCCAAATAAATTGTATTGTTTTTATGGCCAAAAAGCAGACGACATATTTTTGGTTTCATACATAAATTGAGATGGACTTTTTGTCCAGTCTTCTCTTGATATACGAACCATCTCAATGAAAGATATGTTTCTTATTAAAAACAAGTACAATAAAATGAAGTACCTCGATTGCATGAACTGCAGCTTTCAATGATTGGAACTGCGATGATAAAACCTTATGCTTTGGAAATACATCATCATCCTCTTTCTCTTGACAAGTTGCTCTATGAATGGTGTATCTTTCCTCCAGGTTGAAGTCAAGCTCAAAGGTAATATGGCAAACCTTACAATGTTTCTCATCTCTCCAATACAAATCATGACAACGATCACATCTAGCAAGTGAATCAAGATAAGACCGTCTACCATGCCTTACAGCATAAAGCGCATGGTAGAAGAAATTCCATACCCATGAATCAAATGCCTGGAGACGGTTCCATCTTTGCTTTTCTTCTTCTCCCTTCCTTTGAACTTCAAGAACTATAGCACTACATAAAGGCAAAGTATTGCCAGTAGTCTCAGCCTGGTTTAGGCAATTATCGACATCAGACACAGGAGAATAACTGCTTTCTCTAATCCTATCCCTATCAGATTGATCAGATTGTGTAAAGCTCCGGCTCACAAGATTCCTAGTGCTATTATTTGACATGGCTTCATATAGAAATGCCAGACGCTTTTCCAGAGATTCAATGAGGAAAGCCTCCCGCTTACCTCTATCATCCAACACAGATAACAAGGCACACAAAGCCTGCATTGTGAATAGAAAACAGAAAAATAGTTAAAATACAATTGTGTTTAAGTTTGAAAAATCTTGAATCTATGAAATGGAAACCTGTCATAAAATTGTCAGGATAATACCTCTTCAGTATCAATCACTTCCCAGTGACCATCCTCAGAAGACTCAAAATAAACCCTCCTATGACCAGGATCAGATGCATTACAAGGACCAAGAAAAAGCCAATATCTATTGTACCTACGATCAGAACCTAGAAAGAGAGATTGCATTGGATGCAAGTAAATAGCATCTTTCATTTTGTTTGCACCCTTTCTTTGACTAACTGAATTTTCATGGAACTTTGAGATTGCTGTTGACGAATCAATAGGATGATGTTCCAATGAAGGATAATTGACACTTACACCATGCAACTGTCCTGAACTAGTCAAGAATGGCCTTGATAGGTTGTGTCCCCTGACTGATTTCTTTATTTTCGCTCCAGAACTGTAACGTTGAATGTCGGGAGCATATTCAACAACGGCACAAAATGTAGATGTACCCTGACAAAATATTGAGAAGTCTTGAGTACTACACATAAAAATCATGAAACAGTAAATCAAAGAAATATAAAATGGACAGATTTCTAAGTGACACTGCCTGCAATTGCCAACATATAATAGAATAAAGTATACAGGAAAATACTGTCCCTAAAATGAATAACTTCTTCTCCCAGATAAAAATAATTATCTGACAGAGGGAAGAGTAGAGAATTTGGTAGAGAAAAATTCCACAAAGGTGAAAAATAGATTTTAATCTTGATGATATAAACACAAATACTAGTCAATTTCTTTCGTGATTTGCCAAATATCATAAAATTATGATGTAAACATGCAACACTTGAAAAATGACCCTTACAAGATAGTATATAATTTTACCTTTGGCCTGATACTGGATCCATCAGAAAGAAGATCAATTAAAGCTACCAATGCATTCAACTTCTCGTCAATGCTTAAACCTGAATATTCATCTTCCATCAGTCCTAACAGCCAAGCTTCTCCTGGATGGCTTACATCAATCTCTGTAGAAGCAGTCACGTTTTCAGTTTTGGATTTCTGACGCTTAAATCTTTGGGAACAGAAATTTTCTGAATCACATTCAGAATCATAACTGCTGCTGCATATAGATGCATTAGCTGCTATATCATCGACACTTCCAAAATCAGTGTCTGACTGAAATCCATCAACATCCATTGTAGCAGGACTAGGCCGGAGACGATATGCAGATGATGATATCTTTTCAAATAAAGTTATATCACTAGACAGAGTGGAACATATTAGAAACTCCCGTTCTTCAGTAGTGCCAGTAACATTCAGCTCAACAATCTTCAAGACAAGATCATTGTTAAATGGATTAATATAGTAATTTGCTGTCCACCTTTTCCACAACTATAATAATAATGACAATGAAGCAATCCAAGTTCATAACAACATTAGTATCAGTATTACATAAGAAACCTACCTTTGACTCTCTTGCCAAATCAAAAACCTTGATCCCATTGTTTCCTTGATCTGATAAAATTATAAATAATTCACCCTTCAAAGTTCCACGATGCAGACCATATTTAGCCATAAGGTTCATTTCCTAGAAAAAGGACAAAAATGGAGAATAAACATAAAAGTTTATTATAAAACAGAACAAAATGAACCATTCACTAAATCAAACTTGCCAACAAAAAGTTTATAATAAAACGGCACAAAAAGTCAAGAATGGTTCCAGGTTCTGGATTTCCAAGGATCGGGCTGCATTTCTTCGGTTTTCTGGTTGGTTTTACTTAATTGTAAGCTTTAGATTTATCCAGGTTGCATAGTAATTGTATTGATCCTCTATGGTCTTTTGGGTTGGATTGTAAGTTATTGATCCAAGAGCCATGAAAAAGCTTCGCATGTCTATCAATCAAATATGATAGAAAAAGTCAAACGGAACCTCCATGCTTCCAAGCTTCTAATCGAGGCAATTGGACAAAGTCATGAATTACAAAATAAAAAAAAAATTATACTTGGGTATTTTTTACTTCAAGAGTCACACTAGGGCATAATATAACCAATAATCAAAGCTCCGCAGCCACTTTATGGGTAATTTACTTCATAAGTAACTGGGTGAAGATGGTCTGCCACTCCTACATAACCCGTCCAATATCTTCTTTATTCAAGATAAGTACACAACCTATATTTAATACTAAAGCTGAAAACTTCACTGAAAAAGCAAAGTTACAGAACTATGGATGAATATGGATCACAAAGGATATGATCAACCAAATCTACAGAGCTTCCATCACAAAAAGCAAAAAAAAATACCTAAATATTCAAACAAATGTAATTTTTTTCTCCTTTCAAACTGCAAATTTCTGGAAGATAAATGAAACTAACAGATCACAAATTTAGAGAAAAAATTCACCACATTGTTCTATGCCCGCAACAGAACAATAGCGCCATATTTTGACGATGTGTTCTCTCAAAGGCAATAACAAGATACCTAAATATTGAAAATATTTAAGAGCAAAGTTGTGGGTTACTCCAACCATTTGAAACTAAGTTCCATAGGCTCCAAATAAAAAATATGGAAACTCTGATGAGATTGAAGCAGAAAAGTACGAAAATAGAATACCTTAGAAAGGGTTTCCTTTTGCATTGCACCTTGCTTAGAACAAAAGCCGGCTGCAACCAACACTTGACGTAGTATTTCCGTCCATGTTAAAGGGTTCAATGATTTTTTCCATACCTCGAGAACAAATTCTTGACTTTCAAGCTTCAGAATAGTGAACATGAGATATAAGCACGGATGTTTTCTTCATATTTTTAAAGTAGAAAACAACAAACAAACATGCAGAACTATATGATAGATCTTGCATTCATGTCAGTCCTATTTAGAAAAGGTTTCACCTAATTTTTCGATTCAATTGGCTCTTACATAGTATCAAGCAAGTAATTAGGGAAAACTTTTCAAAGTAGAAAACAATTAAAAACATGTGGAACTATATGATAGATCTTGCAGGTATTTTATTCCTGGTTGGAAATGTTCATTTTTTATTTTTATTTTTTTGCTTCAATTGGCACTCACATGCTAACAATTATCAATCGACCAAAAACATCCGTAAAAACAACTAAAAGAACGAGAAAAACCATATGATAGATCATGACTGTCATTGTAGTTTTGGGAGAAATAATTTTCTTACTGAACATTGGACCCAATAATAGGACAATATAATACAATAGAAAATACAACTGGAAACTAATTACATAAGACAAAAAAATATTAACTAGTAATTAACTAAGGAAACTATTTAATTACTTAAATAATACAAATCTACACTCCCCTCAAGTTGGGTCTCAAGTTGGGTTGTATATAGAATACAAACCAAGCTTAGAGTTGAATTCATCAAAGCGTGTCCTCGATAGTGCTTTGAGTAAGGATGTTGGCAATCTGATGGTGAGATGGGACATATTAGTTCCACAATGCCTTTATTGACCTCAAATATGAAATGGCAATCTATCTTTTACGTGCTCTGTTCTGTCATGTTGCACATGATTTTGCTATGTTGATTGTTGCTTGACTATCACATAGAATTTTGAATGAATTCTAAGTTAATATATTTCATTCTTTCAAAAGCTTTGAAATCCACATCACTTCATAAATTCCTAAAGCAAGAGCTTGGTATTCAGCTTCCGGCTACAACAGCTTGCTTTTTGCTTCTCCAAATAACTAAGTTACCCCAATATCCAATTGCAGAGCTCTAGTCAGTTAATTCTCAAGCCCAACTAGTAATGGTATAGAGTTCAACCAATCTGTTTGATGACTTTTCGAACAACAATCCATGGCGTGGCTGCCTTTTAATTATCATAAAATCCAATTTATAGCCCCAAGATGATGTTCGGTTCATATACTGGTTAACAATGCTCCAAGAGTATGCAACATTTGGTCTGGTATGTGACAGGCAGATCAACTTTCCCACAAATCTTTGATACATGCCCTATTCAACTGAAATAACTTCTTCACTTCGATGTTGGACTAAATTTAGATCCATAGGTGTTTCGACGAGCCTGCACCCAATATTTCTGGTCTCCTTTAACAAGTAAAGAATGTATTTTCGCTGAGAAATTTTGGACCTTACCACCTTTATTCTGAGGAAGTATCTCAAACTTCCATGGACCTTGATTTCAAATTCAGTTACTAGCCTCAATCATTTTCAGATTGAGGATTTCTTTCAAATTATCACCTGTAATAATAATATCATCTCCTTATACCATCAGAATTGAAATTTTGTCATTTGAAGATTTCATGAATAAGGTGTGATACGCTTGACGTTGATTAGCCACTTCTAACTACTGCTTTGGAAAACCGATCAAATTAGGCATGAGAAGATTGTTTTAATCCACACAAAAACTTTCTCAACATTCCTAGGGGAATTTGCATATAAACTTCTTCTTCGAGAACACTATTCAAGAATGCATTCTTGATATCAAGTTGATGACGAAATCAATCATAATTTAAAGCTAGAGATAAAAGGACACGCATAGTGTTCAATTTTGCAACAGGAGCAAAAGTCTCTTGGTAATTTATACCATATGAAAGGGTGAAACACTTGGCAACAAGTCTTATTTCGAATCTTTCTAGTTTCTAAACTACCATCTGTGACTTGTATTTAACCATGAAAATCAATTGCAGCCTACGGAATTATTTCCTTGAGGAAGCCTTGTAAGAGTCCACATTTCATTACTTGAGCTCTTTTTTCTTCATCCACAACCTTTTTCCACTTGGGATCTTTAAGCACATCTTGAATAGTAGGTGGAATCTGGTCCGTGTCAATCGAAGTCACAAAATCTGGATAAGAAGGAAGTAATTTTCCATGTACCACATATTTTTCAATGGAATGACTGGTACAACTTCTGAAAAAAAATTCCTTTGAGCAATCGGTGGCGTGAAATCATCAATCATAGGAGCCATAAAAGCAATATTCTTTTTTTTAACAAGAACCAAACTTTTCATTGACGAATGAAAAAGAGGAAAGATGTTCAAGGATACAAACTCCCAATGGGAACAAAATGAAAAAAAAACAAAAAAAAAATTGAATAATGTAAAAACCATAGGAACAACAAGCCATAATAATCAGAACAATATTCTTCATGCTCATTATCTACTCCAAGCACAAAATTCTCCATCTTCAGAAAATGGTACAAAGATTGGGAGCCAAATGAAATGAACTAAGCCAAGACTTCCTTCAAGCTCTCCAAAAATCAAAGAAGAAGATGTGAACAATGCTTTCAAAATCTTCTCCAAAAAACTCAAAGATCTTAAGAAATGACAAGCCAAGCCATCAAGAAGATATGACAATCCTCTTCTTGGAAAGAAATATTCTCACTAATAGGATTCAAAAATAATGAATCCGGTTCAGGTAATTGACGTTCAAGTCTTGCAAGGTGCCCCTTTTCTTCTTATATAAACGATAAGAGTTTGACGATTTTGTGAGCTTTCAAGTTCAGAAACAATAGATTCATCAGGTTTGAAGGCAAATGGCTCATTTAGAGGACCTAAAACTTCGAAATAGGAGAAGTGACACAAGTAGACTCAAGTTCCAATGGCTCGAATTCCCTCGTATTCTCCACTAAATTTGGGACTTGGTGAAAAAAGATTGATTTTCAGGGAAGATAACATCTATAGATTTGTATATTTTTCTAGTGCTTGGGCAAAATATTTGTACCCTTTTGGTGTGATGAATAACTTAAAAAAATGTATTTGATGGATTTTGGGTCAAGTTTAGACCGATGACGAGAATGATTATGATCAAAGGCGGAACACCCAAATATTCGAAGAGGTAAATTGGCGGGAAGATTTGCAAGTTGAGAATGAATTTTAAGGAATACATTTCTAGGATATTTAAATGGGAGAACACGACTAGGCAGCTTGTTGAAAAAGAAATGTTGCAACAAGAATAGCTTCTCCCCAAAAATATTTTAGAACATTATTGGAGAGTATGAGAGAACCGGCCACCGCAAGATGTTGGTAATCTCATTTTGTTTCGGAGTGTCCACACATGAACTAGTGTGAACAATGCCATGAGACGAGAGATACAGGCCCAAGAGTTATAGTGAAGTAATCTTGAGTATTGTTTATTCTAAGGACTTGATTTCAAATGGCACAGAAATCATAGAATGAAAAGATCGAAAAAGATTTGGCATTTAAGATGTTTCCTTCATTAGAAAGGTCAAAGTCATCAATATCTGATCATCAATAAAGGTTAAAAACCAGCGTGCCCCTGATATAATGTTTACCCTAGAGTGCCCCCAAATATCACTGCGAATGAGTGCAAATGGTTTTGAAGATTTGTAAGGCATGCTTTAATAAATATTTCTTGTGTGTTTATAGAATTGATAAATTTCACATTAAAAGAAGCTCGGTTTTTTATTGACAAACAAATGAGGGAACAACTTTTCAAGATCCAAGAAATTTAGATGATCAAGGAGAAAATTCCCTAACATAACTTGACTTTCAATTGACAAGGACTTTAACTTGGAAATAAAACTGCCAGATTCAAGACAAGACTAATAACTAGTACTGAAAACTGAACTGGAAGAACATCTTTTCTGAAGAAGATAGAGGCCACCATGTTGCTAAACACTGCCAAACACCTTCCTCGAACCCACCTCCTGAAATTCTCACCAGTTTGAATAAAATTTAGAGATACATCTCGAGTCATCAGTAAGTTTGTTATCAGAAATTAAATTGAAATTCAACTTGGGAACATAAAGAACATGAGAAAGGGTGAGATCATTCATCAATTTGATGGAGAATGTTCTTGTAACTTCTGAGAGTGATCCATCAACTATTCGAACTGATGAATGACCTAGCTGTAATTGGAACTGAAGAAATAAGGTAATGTCACCAGCCATGTGGTTTGATACCTCAGAATCCACGATCCATGGTCTTTGTTTGTTACGCTGCACCGAAAGATAAGAAGAGATAATACCTTGAAAAGCAAGGTTGCTAGAAGGTGTCTTGGACGAAGCTAGAGTTATAGAGGTCGAGAAGGAGAGATGACCAATAAGTTGCTGTAATATCTCTATTTGAGAAACAGTAGGAGTCGTGGTATGAGATGAAGAAGTAACAATATGTGCATGGTTCTCTAAATTCACTTTCCTCATGGGTTTCCAGTTTGCTACCATGAAGTTTCCAGCAAGTACCACGTACATGTCTGAGGTTCTTACCGTGGTCACACCAAGGACAACCCCTTTCTTGGATAGACTATCTTGGGATGAATTGTGTGTTATCATGGCTGAATTTTAGGCATCATCAACCGTTTTCCACCCTCTTCTATCCATACTTCAGCAAATGCTTCTCTGATAGAAGGAAGGGTTTTTGTGCCCATTATTCTTCCCCTCACCCCATCTAACTCCTTGTTAAGACCAAGAAGAAACATCAATACCTTATTTTGTTCAATTATGTTCTTGAACAAAGCTAAGTTGCCGATTCACCAGCACACTTCCAATCATAAGTCTCAACATATCTAATTGTTTCCAATACAGTTTAAGGAGATTGAAGCATTGAGTGCATTGTTTATAAAAACTCAAAGCGCACTAAAGCGCAATAGGCCTCTGGGCTTAAGCGCAAGGTGAAAAAAAGCACGGGCCTTTTTTTAGGCGCACTATGTATAAAAATATATAAACATATAAACATCCATGGACAGACATGAGACAAAAAAAAAACAAAAGATATAACATATAAAGGCAAACAAGGTTCAAATATTCCAAATCTTTCAACACAAAGAATACTAAAAAAAAACATAAAAGCAGTCCAACATAGTGAGATAAAGATTAAAGACAAACCAAGCAAGAATGGGAGAGAGAGAGTGTGTCAAATTGAGAAAGCCAAGAGTGAGAGAGAGAGGGAGAAAACCAAGAGTGAGAGAGAGTGAGAAATCAAGAGAGAGGGAGAGCGATGGAGAGAGAAATCAAGAGGAAGAAGGAGAGAAAGAGAGAGATCGAGAGAAGGAGAGAGAAAGCGAGAGAGTGCAAATCCAAAGAGAGAGAGAAATACCTTCTGTCTGTGTAGTCAGCCTTCGAAGAAAGGAGATGGAGATGGAGAAAACCGTGAGGCTTGACTCTTGAGGGAGGGAGAAATGTAACCCTAAATTCTAACTGTTTTTTTAAGTAAAAATAAAAAGATACTGATTTAAAAAATACGAAATAATACAGATTTTTTTAAAATTAACGTAAAATACTTATTTAATTAAAAAAAAAAAACCAATGTCACTTAGGCGCGCGCTTTGGTGCCTCAAGGCTTTTAGAGAAGGCACGCACTTCTCTAAAACACCTCGCTTTTACAAGGCTAGGCACGAAAGTTGGGCTTCGCGATCGAGCGCACTTTTCAACACACAGATTCAGTAACAATGAGATCTCCTTAACGTAATTCATAAAATCAAGTTTCAATATCCAAAAATGCCGAGGAGTTCTTAGAGCTAGGGTTTCTGACGGCTATGATTTCAACTCTGATACCATGTAGTTTTGGGAGAAATAATTTTCTTATTGAACATTGGACCCAATAATGGGTAAATATAATACAATAGAAAATACAACTAAGGAAAAAAAATTAACTAGTTATTAACTAAGGAAACTATTTAATTGCTAAAATAATACAAATCTACAGTTATCATATTCCAAATGAGAGAAGCTTCCATCTTATTTTCTGCTTCAATTGGCCCTTCAATTACCAATCGAGCAATGAAGGAAAAACAAGAAAAAAAAAATATTAGATACACATTAACTGATGACAGCCACAAGGTCGTGATTAAATTACTTTCCAAAATTAGCCTGGTTTGGACTCCAGTAATGGCCTTCATGAAATTCGAAGACAATGTTCTCCAAAAAAATTATAAATAGGAGGATGAAATCACAGCAGTACCAAACAAAAAAAGGATGCCACTGCTCCATAGGAAAAAAGAAGCAAAACAGTTGTGTTTCTTTTAACTTTAAAAAAACAAAAATAAGACTACAAACAAAAGACACATCTAGATTCACCAATTTTTTTTTAATATTTGTGCGTCTCAGCCAGCTTGCGTGCACCTTGACTATTCTCACAAAATAACCATTTAACCCTACTAAATTTGGTTACCAAGACAACCCATAGGATACTAAATCCCAAGTAGGTGACCACCCATTCCCTTGAAGTCCTTTACGGTTTGCATTGGCCCTTATTGGCGACTAGGTCAATCCAGGGTGGTTTATCTCGATTCACCAATTTATTGAATCTAGTCATACTTCTAAATCTCCTACCTTCCTTTACTGTTTGCATTGGCCCTTATTGACGACTAGGTCATCCCAGGGTGGTTTATCTCGATTCACCAATTTATTGCATCTAATCATACTTCTAAATCTCCTACCTACCAAATATTTTTAATGAACTCACCTTATAACATTGACGTCACCAGCAACCATAAAATATATCAAAAAGATCTTCCAATTCAGTCCAATAATCAGGTTCAGATTATTATTATTATTTTGATGGATATACATATCAGGTCCTCAATAGAATCAAAGTTGTGCTTCAGCTTGACAGGAGGCTGAGGCTCTTATTAAGATAGTACGGTCCCCTCTCCTCAATTTACATTCATTGACTTGTATGAATATCATCCAAGTCTTTTGCTTTGGCAGCTTAACTTCAACATAGTTAGTTCCTACAGGTCAATTAATGTAGACTGTAGAGTAGATAACCTGGGAGCTTATAAGCTATAACTGTTAGTTACTATCAGAACAGGTAAACTGTCAAACCGACAGTTGAGAGATAATATTTATACGAGTTGCCGCAATTAAAGTCAGAATACATTATAAATTTTGTTAGAAAATCTGGAATTCAGAACCATTTTGGTCCAACTGTTCAAGACCTGAACAACTCTAAAACCTTACAAGCTCAAGCAAATTTTGGATTTAATCAGATGCGCAGAATTGCTCCATAGACAAGTCACCTCCAAAGTACACTATAACAGCTGAGCATACATACTACGAATTAAAAACATCATTCCAACTAAAAACAATCTTCCCCACGATAAAACATAAAGACATATCAAGCCAAGCAAATTGCCTATCATCTTCAGCTAGCAACCCTAAATTAATAGTGTACTAAGAAAACAAGATGTCAATAATCAAATGTCATTCCTTTCATCCATTCTCATTGAAAGTTGTCCAATTTATCAAAAAATAATAATTAATTAATTTTAAAAAAATCAAATGTCAGTGGCTTAAATTCAATCACGAAATACTGACCGAATGAACTAAAGCAAGAAATTTGCAAGACTTGCTAAGATGAGTTAAATATGTATTGCTAAGTTCTGCCTCAATATCACAAAATAGTAGTTTGAGAAGGGCCACGTGAATCTTTCCCAGTAAGAATGAATCCTGCAAATGAAAGAAAAGCAAAACCAGGAAAAGGTTTAAATGTCAACACTAAAATTCTTTATCCTCACCAGGAATTATCCTAATAGGTAAAACCAAGAACAAAGAGAATATTTAACCTTGTCATGAAATGCTTGAGCAAACTCATCAAGAGTGAAGGGGCTTATGTCTAATGTTATGGCATATGTATAAAGAAAATGGAGGACCTGCAAAAAAATGAAAAGCAAATAATTTAGTCTTAGCATTTTACGTGACTTGATAAACTTCCAAATGTAATCACCATGCACCAAGCTTTATTTTTCCTTTTTTTAATAAGAAACAAGAATTCAATCGATATATTAAAAAACCCTCGAGTAGAAAAGCACATTCCAATTGAAAATGAGGAAGAATAATTGCAATTGTTATGATATGGATACATGTGTGTGTTATTATGTATTTGTCCTTTATAGTAATTGTACATCCTTTAAGGTTAGATTAGGGTTCTCCGGTGTACCTATATATAGAGACCTTCTCATACTAAATAACATAACATATTTTCTCCCCATCACTTTTACATGGTATCAGAGCTTTTCTAGGGTGTAGATTGTCGTTAGGGTTTCTTCTCTCCCAAGTGAGGCTAGGGTTTGAAGTTTGGATCATTGAGTTTGAGTGACCATTTGTTGACACCACCCACCTAGGAAGAAACGCCGCTGTCAGAAGATCAAAATCGTCATCACCGTTCGCCGGAAAATGCCGCAAGTGGCCGTCACGCATCAACGTGTGAGGGAGCGTCGAAGCTCCATTTGGGTCGTTGTCGATTGGGTTTGTCTCGATTTGTGATTTCCGACCTGTCTATATAGTTTCTTTTGGAGAATATTGCTCGAGTGTGAAGATATTTGAGAAAAAGATCTGCCCTTGTTCAAATCTGGTTTTTCGTTGGATTAGGTCAATTTTGTCCGATTTTGGTTTATCTTTAGTTTTTCATTATCAATGGCTGATACGAAACCTATAGTTATGTTCAATACGGTCTCTCTCACATCAAAGTTCACAAAACATAAGTTGAATGGGTCAAATTATTATGATTGGCGTAAGACCATTATTTTTTGTTTAAGAAGTATGGACATGGATGACCACATCACTAATGATGC
>JAOANK020000004.1:810202-837106 GCA_026257165.2 Telfairia occidentalis
TTGAAGTGATGAGAAGTAAGAAAGGCATCTTTCTGTCACAACGTAAATATGTGCTTGACTTGTTATCTGAGACTGGAAAAATAGGGGTCAAACCATGTAGTACTCCGATGTCACCGGATATGCAGTTTACCAAAGATGGAGAATTATTTAAAGATCATAAGAGATATAGAAGATTGGTTGGAAAGTTAAATTATCTAAAGGTAACCAGGCCAGACATTGTTTATTCAATACGTATTGTAAGTCAATATATGTCTTCACCTACACTACATCATTGGGTCGCAGTAGAACAAATTTTGTGTTATCTAAAAGCTGCACTTGGACGTAGAATCCTATCTACAAATCACGGTCATGCGAGAGTGGAGTGTTTTTCAGATGCTAATTGGGTTGGTTCTAGAGAAGATAGAAGATCAACTTCAGGATATTGTGTCTTTATAGGAGGCAATTTGGTGTCATGGAAGAGTAAAAAGCATAATGTGGTCTCACATTCAAGTGTTGAGTCAGAATATAGAGTCATGGCACAGTTTGTGTGTGAAATAGTATGGATACAACAACTCCTAATTGAAATGGGCTTTAGCATTACGATGCCAACAAAATTGTTGTGTGACATTCAAGTTGCACTTCACATTGTCTTTTATCCAGTATTTCATGAGATGACTAAACACATTAAAGTGGACTGTCATTTTATTCGTGAGAAAATACAACAAGGTTTGGTGTCAACAAGATATGTGAAGACTGGAGAACAATTGGGAGATATATTTACAAAAGCCTTAAATGGAGCAAGGATAAATTATTTTTGCAACAAGCTGGGCATGATTGATATATTTGCTCCAGCTTGAGGGAGAGTGTTATGATATGTATATATATGTGTGTTATTATGTATTTGTCCTTTATAGTAATTGTACATCTTTTAAGGTTAGATTAGGGTTCTCCTATGTACCTATATATAGAGACCTCATACTGAATAACATAATATATTTTCTCCCCATCACTTTTACAATAGTAAATCTTTGTTATTATTTGTGTTAATTGGAGGAACTTTTTGAAATCCTTTTGATTTCTCCTGTTTATTAAATTCATTCAATGAAATTTGTTTCGTTTTTTTTAAACTAGAAACAACTTTTCATTGATAAAATGAAACAGAAACAAACTCAAAAAAGAGTGAAAACGATAAAGAAAAATTACAAAGGAGAAATAAAAGCATCCCAACTACTACAAATTACACTAAGAGAATAAGAATCAAAAAATTTAGATAAGGAACACCAAAGCGAAGTCTTGAATTTAGCCAAACTGAAGCATTCAGCCGAAGATTTAATTTTTCCTTCGAAAATACGTTGGTTTCTCTCAAACCAAATTTCTGATAATAAGGCTTTAACAAAATTCCTCACTAAAAGAAAGACTTCTAGCCTTGAAAGATGGGCCACCAAGTAAAAGCATTACTTCTTGAATCAAAGGAGACAAAGATACATAGGGCTGCTTCTTCTGGAGATAATCTGTAGTATTCAGATGACCAATCAGCAATATCCACACAAAAATATTCACTTTCTGAGGGCTATATGAATTCCACAAAGCTGAAAGATGTTTGTACAAAGAACTAACCAAGAAGCTCCTCGAAGGTTCAAGCTTCCAAAACAATTTATCATCTTCAATTTTTAGCACCACTAAATTAATCGAGGATAAAAGAGATAAGAACGACATAGACCAATTTCCTTTAAGTTTCTTCATGAAGAAAACATCCATGAAGAAAGATTAGAGTCCCAAAATTCAGCAACTTAACCATTGGAAAAAGAACTTACCTTGAAAAGATTTGGAAACATCACTTTTAAGGGGGATTTTGACCCAACAATCATGCCAAAAGGAAATTCTTTGACCATTACCAACTTTAAATTTGCAAAAAGACTGAAATTGTTTCCAATGCTTGGATATATTGTTCTACGAGCATCTCGAGCATCCACGAGTCTTGACTATTGAGTTCCAATTGAAAGAATCAATACCATATATACTAGTAACAACCTTCCTCCATAGAGCATTAGTCACAAAACAAAATCTCCAACACCATTTTGCAAGAAGAGCTTTATTTCTCCATCTTAAGCAACCAATGCCTAGACCACCAGCTTCCATGTGTTTGGAAACTAAATCCTAGTGAGCAAGATGATTAATATTCGATGAAACTGAATTTTGCCAGAAGAAAAACCTCCTATGCTTTTAGAGCTGAGAACAAACACTTGAAGGCATATTAAACAAAAACATAAAATAAGAAGGCAAATTGGCAAGCACCGAACTACATAAAGTGAGCCTACCACCACGGGAGAGATGAAATTTCTTCCATTTTTCCAATTTCTTAATAACTTTTTCCATAATAGGCAACCAAAAAGTCTTGGATTTAGGGGTACCTCCCAAAGGCATGCCCAAATAAGAAATTGGAAGGGATTCCAATTTGCAATTGAAATGAGACGCCATCAAAGAGCCTGTGGAAGGAGGAATGTTGATGCCAACAACGGAAGATTTGTTCCAATTTACTTTCAGCCCTGAAATCCATTCAAAAGCCTCCACTGTTTTAATCAAATAGATCAGTATGTCATCGTTATCTTGGCAAAACAGCAAAGTATCATCAGCAAATTGTAGATGTGAGATATGAAAAGAATTGTTGCCCACTAAAAAACCTTCAAACAGCCCTTGAAGATGCAAATTATCCAACAAACTACTCAAAACATCTCCAACAAGGAGAAATGAAAAGGGAGAAAGACGATCTCCCGGACGTAACACCCTTAAAGCGTGGATTCTTCCTTTAGGTCTACCATTAATGAATATAGAGAATTTTAGGTCCTTGATAGAACCACAAATCAATTTAACCCATTTAGGTCCAAAGTCTTTAAAAGAGGGAACCAATTCAAGAAAATTTCAATCAACCCCATCAAAAGCCTTCTCAAGGTCAAGCTTCACTAACCAGCCTTTCTTCTTTTTGAGCCTATATTCTTCAACAATTTCATTGACAATTAATATAGAATCCATAATATTTCGACCTTCAATGAAAGTGCTCTGATTTTGTGAAATTGTGGAAGGCAAAACAATATTTAGATGCTCTGCAAGTACTTTAGCCACAACCTTGTAAATAGACGTAGCAAGACTGATGGGGCGAAAGTCTTTAACACTTCTTGATTTGTCCTTCTTGGGAATAAGACAAATGAAATTCCCCTTCAAACAAGAATTAATTTGGCCATTTCTAAAAAACACCTCAAATAAACGAAAGAACAAAGATGCTGCCAAAATCTTAACAAAAATTCTGATGTAAAACCGTTCGGCCCGAGGTCTTATTTTTCCCCAATCCTTTTAGAGTTGATAAGATCTCTTCCTCCTCAAATTTTCTCTCCAACCATACCTTGTGAACATATGAAATGGGCCTCCAAGACAAACCAATAGGAGCAAAACGTTGGGAGCCACTACTAGTGTACAAATTCTGATAAAAATAGATAATTTCCTTCTCAATGGTTGGCTGGTTGATCAAAACTTCTCCTTGGGCAGAAATAATTTCAGAAATTAAGGCCTTGTGCTGCTTGGCCGCAAGATAATGATGGAAAAAGCCTGAATTTTCATCCCCTTCCTTTAGCCCATGGGTTTTACTTTTCTGAATCAAATTTCTTTCTTCAATTATGTAGAGATACATCAAATCAATTTTGAGAGAGATTCTTCTATTCAAGTCATCATCAGATAAGAAAGAAGATTCTTCTTTTTCATCAATGCTCGTAATGTCAGCTAATATGCTATTCTCTGCCACTTTGTTCTGTTTTTCAATGAGAGAACCCCACTGATTGAGACTTGATTTAAAATTTCTAAGTTTTGAATAAATAAAAAAACCTGCCCAACCATAAGATGTATCAGACGTCAACTTCGATTCAATAAGGGAGATACAATCCATATTAGAAAGCCATGAATTGAAAAAGCGAAACGGGCAAGGACCACACAGAAAGCTTCCAGACTCGAAGCTGATTGGAAAATGATCAGAAGTAGGGTGATCAGCCCGTGAAACTCTTGAATTTTCAAGGATGGAATCTCATTTTTTAGTAATAAAAAATCTGTCCAGCAAAGAGTGTACAGGGCGACGAATACCACTTCTAGACCACGAAAATTTTCCATTGACAAGAGAAATTTCCAGCAATTCCAATTCTTCTATAATGAGATTGAACTTACGCATATTTCTAATTGATCTATTGCAATTAGAACGCTCAAAAGTGCATCTTATAACATTGAAATCACCTCCCAAACACCATGGCTTCTCAAGATAGGAGGAAATGGAGCGCAATTCAATCCAAAAATGTCATCTTTCTCTGTAGTCATTGGGCCCATATATATATTAGATATCCAAGCTTCCACATTATTTGAAAAAGTAACAAGGATCCATAATGAATATCCCCCATTTAAAACCTCTTTAACACAGATTTTGGATTCATCCCACAAACTAAGCAAACCTCCTGATTTCCCCAATGAATCAACAACTGCCTAGCCAATGTCTTTAGAACTCCAGACAGATTTAATCATTCTTCTATCCATATGCTACAGCTTCACTTCTTGGATCAAAACAACGTCTGGGCAATGATTTTTTATGAAATTCTTAATCAAAAGCCGCTTATGACAATTACCCATGCCCTGACATTCCATGATATGATCTTCATGATACAAAAATCACTATAGAGAAGTAGAGGATGAGAATCTCAAACAAGATTTGAAGCTAATTGCAAGGATGAAAAGCAACAAACTGAAGCCCTGTTTTCTCAAAATACCATGATTGAATTGAATCTGGTTGTTGTTGTTGAGAAGAAGGTCCCTTAAGCTGTCGTTTACTAGATGAATAAGCGTGAATTCAACAAATACAACCCCTTCCTCTTGAAAAAGACTACATAATTCCTCATGGAAAGATTGGTTGGAGAGATCCTTAATTGATTCAGCTCATTCAACCTCTTCAATTGAACAATCATTGGGAGATGCCAAACTACTTAAGCTCACATTGAGATTGGAATCTTCATCAGTAAAGTCATTTTACAAAGAATCCTTGATGAAATCTCTTCTCAGAAAAGTCATTTTGCCCAAGGACAGAGGATGACAGGACCAAGAATTTTCGTCGTTTACAGTTGAAATCAATACTAAGTGGACCCACTAGTTGTTTTAATTTAGGAGAGAGATTCCTAAATTTTTGCCGGATATAAAAAAACGGAAGTTCTTTAATGTCGTACTCCTTAAAACTTTCATTTGCATGGAGAGATAAATAGTTCTTGGAGAATATAACACCATATTAATAGCACCGATGGGAGAGCAAACACTTCTTAGGGCTTTCGAAAAATACATTCTAAGAGGAGAGATAAAAGTTCCAATTAAAAAAAAAGAACTCTTCAACAATCTCTTTACTAACAAAGGGGGAATTTCGGGCTGTATCTTTGGATAATTTAAACGAACCAGACACGTGTTGCTCATGAAGTGGAGAAATATTGCATATGGATGAATTTGAAGAGAGATTTCCTCGAGAAGATACTGCCTCGTCACTTTTATTTTCATTAAAAATAGTCTGATCAGCATTTAAAGGATTCTTTTTGTTGAGACTATTTAAATCAGTTGAGACAGCATTAAATTCGCCACCCAAAATTGAATCTTCCTTGTTTTCCTTTTCAAAAAGAGCAGCCGTTTTATTAACAAATGGAGGCTGCCTCATCGGATTCCTTTTATTGTTAAAAATCGGCATTAATATGGCATCCATCCTCATTAAATTCTCTCCCAACAAAATCTAGAATATTCGAATGAACCAACGAATAAAGTCCTTATTTGAAGAGCCACCATCCGCTATAAAATCAGGGTTTTTGCAATTCAATGCCCTTTCATCTTCCTTAACTTTTAAAACTCTCTCCCTTATTTTAAAATTCTCTCCCTATCGAAAACATTTTCAAATGCATCTTCATCTAAACTGGAAATATTTTGGAATTGCCTTGTCTTCCATGGTTGTGAAGCGATTGAAGAGGATGGGTCCGAAATTCTGATCTCAAAATTGCCCAAAGAAGGATCTGAAATAGGCACAAAAGCAGGGAGAAAACCACAAACGTTGGGCTTTACTTGAATTAAAGCTTCATTGCAATTCAACAAATTCAGAGTTTCCAAGGAACAACCGAGAAATCCTCCAAAATTTTGGCCAATTGCCTCAAAACAATTACGTTTCCAATACTTCAGTGGTAGGTTGCTAATTCTTATCCAACCCCCATAGTAAATAATGAATTCACTCTTACTATGTTGAGAAAAATCTCATTTTTCCATTTTCAAGAAAAACTTCCCAATCTTTTTCCATTTGTTCATCACTTTCAAAATCCTCAAAAAAGCATTCTCATCCACTAGGGATAATAAAGCTTTATCAACCATGAAAGGATTAAAACGACCCTTTGAATAATATTTGACCAAAGAGGGAAGGTCAGTATGCTCTCTCCTCTCTCCTCCTAGTCTCCTCTTTTTCCTAGCAAGGTGTTCATCTTCCACCCGCTTTTGATCTTCAAGTTTAATTCGGTTTAATGGAGTTGAATAGTTGTTGCATTTTGAATCGTCATTTTTGTATTTGGGCTGAAAGAAATCATGTTTTTCTAGAAGATATTGAGGAAAGAATCGTCCTTCCACTTTCTCTTGCTCATCTTTTGTGGTTGGAGAATTCTCTGATAGAGGTGTTACAAATTCCTCATTCTTCCAAGTTTTTTCAGCAAGATCGTTTCAATTTTAGTTCTTGTCGTATTCAAAATGTTAGAAGATTTGCAGATTGGTTTTTGGTTTTGACAATTTGGCCCCGTACCGATGGAATTAGAAATATTTGTGTCTGCTAGTTTTGAAAAGTCTGGATGGTCTGCTTTTTGGGATATGCAAAGTGTATTCTTGACTGGTTTTTATCCATATTCGATGAATCCTCCTCTGATAAACACTTTCAAGTGGAAAAATCGTCCCTTTGTCTTTTGTGGATGTTGTTAAAGGAGGTTTCCTTGTAGATAATTTTCCCTCTTCTGTGATGTATTATGGGCAGTCTATGAAGAGTGAGTTCAATTTTAAGAAAGAATTCTGGGTAAAGAAAGATGTAGAAGTGATTGATTTAGATTGGAATAATATTTTTGTCATCACCCGACTTCATGCCCATGATGATTGGTTAACTATCTCCAAAGAATTAAAAGAAATTTTTCCTGATCAATGTTGTATTAATCCTTTATGCCTGATAAAGCTTTATTAAAGTTCAAGAAGGGTTTTGTCCCAAAATTAGGGGTGCTGAATAATTGTTGGAGGAAAGTTGGGAAGTTTTTTCTCAAAATTGAGAAGTGGTGTTTTGAGAATCCTAATAAGAAAGAGGTTATCCTGGGATATGGTGATTGGATTCGTATTTGTGATTTACCTTTGAAGTTTTGGAAGAAACAAGTGTTTGAAGCTTTGGGGGATCACTTTGGAGGTTTGATTCAAATTTCTTCTAAAACCTTGAATCTTCTTGATATTTTGGAAGCCGTTATTGAAGTTAAATCAAACATTTGTGGCTTCATTCCAGTGACAATTGAGATTAATGATCCTTGTTTGGGCATTTTTCATGACTGTGTTTCTTAAGAACGTCAATCTTCCAATCCTCCCAGGGATGAGTTCGACAACTTTCTGAGTTGTTTCGTGTCTGACACATCTCTTCAAAATAGAATTGATGAAGAACGATGGGGTGTCTTGCCGAAGATGAACATCCGGTCTCTTATCCCAATCCTCGGTTGAATTCATGACAGTTGAATACGAAGGGTCGTGCTTTTAATAAGGATGTGGTTGGATTTTCCTCTTCCAAAATTAATTCGAGGATGGATGGTTCGTTTTTTCCTACAATTAAGGAAAATTTTTAAAAAATATGGGCAAACTACGTAATCAGTGAGATTTCCAAGGGTGATTTTATCTCTTCCTAAAATCTCGAGGTTCAAATTTTCTCTACTGAGGAGCATTCAAGCATTATTAGAAATAATTCTCAGAATTTAAATGCTTCTCTTGTCGCCTCCAAATTTGGGCAGCAACCAAAGGGTTGCTTTCACCCAAAGTTAATGAGTAATTTTAAGGAATATAGCATTAAAGCTCTCCCTCTTTTTTACAGCCGGAGAAATTGTTCTAAATTACTATCCTCTCCTCTACCATCAGTTTCAGTGGGCTGGGCCCAATCCAGAAGAATTTATTAGCAGATTTTAATTCGGTCAAGTTGGCTGATTTGTTGAGTCCGTCAAAGACCTTCCTAAGAAAAATTCTTCTTTATCAGAAGGGATTGATCATTCTACAAATTTAAATTTCATCAAAGACTCTATTTCAGGGGAATTTTCTGAGATGAATTCTGAATTTCGGAACTTAATGTAAGTTTAAGCCGTGTAGATTCTCCTATGAATGATCTCATCTTTGATAGCAGTGAAGAGAATCATGAGAATCTTGTTACCATAAAGAATTGAATAACCTTTTGGGGGTTTCTTCCCCTATTCCTAAGCAGATTTCATCCCCTTGTTTATCTTCCCCTGCTTTTTTTAAGAAGGTTGGAATTTTGCTGGTTCCTTTTTCTTCTTAGTAAATTTGTGATCTTGGGTGATTGTCCCTCAGCATGTAATTCAAAGGGTGGAGCAAAATTCCAACCTTCTTAAAAAAAGAAGCAGGGGAAGATAAACAAGGGGATGAAATCTGCTTAGGAATAGGGGAAGAAACCCCCAAAAGGTTATTCAATTCTTCATGGTAACAAGATTCTCATGATTCTCTTCACTGCTATCAAAGACGAGATCATTCATGTAATTCAAAGGGTAGAATGTCACTTGGAAAAGGAATTGCTCTAATCGTGGAAAAGGAATTATTTTTGTAAATGGTTTTTAGAGAAGGCTGCTGTCTTTTGATGAATCCTCCTTTATTGCTTCGGGATTTAATTTTTGAGGATGATGAGGTGTTTGTAGGCTTTTATCTATGGCTAATCAGAACGGTGGCTCTTCAGGTTTTTAATTACTGTGGGAGGGCACCATTATTCAATGGACCCACGCGCTTCTCTCTCCCATCCCCTCTCCTTCACCGCCTACCCATCCAAACTTCTCATCCCAACACCATGTCTAACCCTTGCCTGAACTTCGCCGGAACCTCACCAATCCATACCACAGGATGCAAAAACCGCCGGATGCATCCTTCTCTTTGGAACGAAAGCACTTCTCCATCCGCGAAGAAACAAATAATAGATACAGACTCACTGAGTCGTCGAGAGATAGATCCTTCTCCCTTTGCCTCCAAGGTACATCCATAACTTGGCTCTCCTTGTTATTGACATCCCTTCTTGCTGCCCTCTCAACCAAAAGTTTTTCAAGGAGACTAGAACAGATGAATACACTATTTGGGTGGATAAAATATCGAATAGAAAGGGCCACTGCATCGAGATTGCCAAATTGGGGGTAAATGGAGGCTTGAATAAATCATCCTTCCAATAGGCGAAAACAGAAGAGGTTGGAGTCTTTTGCTAGATCTCTTAAAATCTACAAAATCCCCTAAACCTCCGCAAATATGGATCCACCAAAGGATATCTTTGCGAAAAAACCCTCCCCACCTGTTAATGACCCCACCTACCCTTCATTGAAAGACCCACATGCCATTAAATTACCTCTTAAAGAGGAACTAGCAAACACAAACATGGATTCAACAGTTATTGTCATCCGGGAGCATTTCCATGACGATTGGTATGATATCATAACAGCCATAAGAGAAGAGATCGGAGACTACATAGCCATCAGCCTCCTACAAGCGGATAAAGCCCTTCTCTGGTTACAAAATCCGGAACAAGCTAAAATCATAGGCAACTTCAAAGAAGGTTACCAAGTGGGCAGTTTTAAACTTTCCTTCAAACCATCGAGTACAGAAGCTTTCTATTTCTCACAAAAAAACTCATCTTAGGGAGGATGGTTAAAGATTAGAAACCTGCCAATTGATCACTGGAATCTCGACACTTTCAAACTTATTGGCGACTATTGTGGAGGCTACATTGAAACGGCAAAAAAGACTCTAGCTCAGATGGAAATGATGGAGGTTGGCATCAAAGTAAAGGAAAACACAATTGGTTTCCTCCCATCATCTCTCTCCCTTCCACCTCTTCAAAACAATCCATTACTGTCCAGATTGATCCCTTTTTCTTTGTTGAAAACCACATCGGCCACATGGCTGGAGTTCATGGCCGTATTCCACAAAAGCCATCGGAAAACCAATCGATGACTGTAGGAGCGTCATCGGAAAACAAAGCCATGAGGGAGGTAAACTCCACACGCCAGATAGTCCAACACAGAGCAGCTCCCCCAAGCGTAGTTTTTCCAACCTCACGTGACACCTGCTCATTTTCGTACCATCAAAACTTGTTATCAATTGACTCAATGGTCACATCAACTGGTATTTTACCTTTACCTTCCTTCTCCCCTCCCTCTTCTTCACAATCTCCCTTTCCCCCGACAGTCACTCTCTCTCCCTCCTCTTTCGTTTCTCCTCCTCCCACCAGTCAAATCCCTCCACCAGATATCGCTCTGCCACCTACAGATTTTCCTGACCCATCCATTAACCCACCAATTACCCCTCCCTCTTTCTCTAAAGTTGACTCATCTGTTCACCCATCCTCTCTTTTAACCTCGCCAAACAAAAAACCCATTTTTATCAACAAAAAAAAACCACCTTTGTCCCTGGTACAAAATTCTCCTCTTCCACCGCTCTGATCCCATCGGATACAGAGGAGTACCCATCCAGTCCCCCTTCTCTATCCCCTTTTTCCCTCCCTGACAAATCTAATGACCCCCTCCCCGATGAATCATCTTTCCACCTTGGCCCTCTGTTTGAAAATACTCCACAACCGTTGTCACACTCAGCCTTCCCCTGCTTCACATCCTCCAACAATCACCATCCCCGCCACCCCCCTCTTCTTTGTCCTTCATATCCAACAAACACCCATTTTTCCCCGTATCCTACAAACTTACCCTATCCCCCCTTCTATCCCCCATTATCTCCCATCAACCAATCTGCTTCATCCACCTCCCCCCTCCCTTCATCTACCTTCTATCTCTTTGGCTTAAAGAAAATGGCCTTTGTATTATGGCTATACCCTCTCAACAAAAAAAAACAGTGGCGGCAAAGAAGCTCCAAAAAGGTCTCCGAGAATTACAGAGCCTTCAAGGCTCCATCAGTTACAACCACAAAGAAGAGGAAAAGGAGGGGGAAGCGATCATTAAATGATTATTCTATCTTGGAACGTCAAGGGCCTTGGATTGTGGAAGAAACGTGCTTTGATTAAAGACTTTCTACAAAAACTCAACCCAACCGTGGCTATCTTTCAAGAGACTAAACAATCTAGTATCAACAAGGCCTTCATCAAATCGATTTGGAGCTCTAGAACATTGGATGGTCCTCCCTGGATGCTAACAAGGCATCTGGGGGAATTCTTATCCTCTGGAACGATCCATCCTTCAAGACTCTGGAAGTGATTGAAGGTGTGTACTCTCTTTCTCTAAACTTTGTGTTGCCTGATGGTTATAACTTTTGGGTTTTAGGGGTATATGGTCCCAATATAGCTACACACCGTTCTGCATTCTAGCAGGAATTATACGATCTCTCCTTCCTTACTGATAACAAATGGATTCTTGCAAGTGATTTCAACATCTCTCGATGGTCTCACGAAAAATCCCTTATCAAACCACCTACCAAAAGCATGAGGAAATTCAACTGTTTCATCTTAAAGACTGATCTAAAGGATGTCCCGCTGTCAAATGGGAAGTATACATGGTCTAGCTTCAGAGATTCAGCATCACAAACTCTCGTTGACAGATTCCTTGTATCCAATGATTGTATTGCCAAATTCTCCAATGCCTTTGCTAAAAGACATGAATGTATTACTTCTGATCATTACCCTATCTCACTTACTTTTGGCAAGGAAAAATGGGGCCCCACACCTTTTAGATTCATAAATCACTGGATTCAACATCCAACCTTTCTCCCCCTGCTTGAAGATTGGTGGACAAAAACCCAATTGGAAGGGTGGCCAGGTCATAGTCTAATAACAAAATTGAAAGGGGTGAAACTGTTATTAAAATCATGGAGCCACGAGACCTTTGGACAGGATACAATCCGCAAATCCGTCATCATAAAGGAGTTTGCAGCCATTGATCAAGCTGAGGAAGAAGGATCTATGGATCATGTACTAAAGAAGAAGATGGTTGAGCTGAAGGATAATCTAACTGCTATTGTGGCCAAGGAAGAATCAGCTTAGAGACAAAGATGCAAATCAAAATGGTTGATTGAGGGTGAAGAAAACACCACTTTCTTTCATAGATATGTTGCCGCAAAAAAAGGAGAAATATTATCAATGAGATTCTTTCCTCTAAGGGTAATTGTCTCCTCACAGATAAAGAGATTGAAGAAGAATTTGTGGCCTTTTATCGAGAATTATACACAAAGAAAAGTGGCCACAGAACCCTCCCCCCCATCCCTGATTGGGCACCCATCTCGTTTGAACAAAGAGAGGCTTTGGATTCTCACTTTACAGAGGAAGAAATATATTGTGCGAATTGTAACCTTGGCACCAACAAGTCCCCTAGTCCCGATGGCTTCACGGCTGAGTTCTTTAAAAAATCTTGGAACATCCTTAAAGATGACATAAAGAGGGTGTTCGACGATTTTTTTGAGAAGGCCATTGTGAACGCTAGTGTGAATGAAACATATATTTGCCTCATCTCCAAGAAAGTGGATGCCAAAACAGTGGGTGATTATAGGCCTATTAGTCTTACAACGGACCTCTACAAGATTCTGGCTAGAGTTCTCTCCAATCGTCCAAACAAGTTTCACCATCAACCATTACTGAGCAACAATCAGCCTTTGTGGCGAGCCGTCAAATCTTTGATGCTTCTCTAATTGCAAACGAGATCATCATCGACCAAAAGAAAAAGAAAGGTAAAGGGGTAGTCATAAAGCTTGATATTGAAAAAGCCTTTGATAAAGTTGATTGGGAGTTCCTCAATGAGATTCTTAGAATCAAAGGATTTGGCCAAAGATGGCGAAGATGGATTCATGCATGCATTTCATCTACTAACTACTCCATCATCATCAATGGGCAGCCTAGAGTGGCCCGCGACAAGGTGACCTCTTTCACCCTTCCTTTTTATCCTTGTGGTGGATTGTCTTAGTCGTATGCTGTCTTTATGGGCATCCAAAGGCAATATCAAAGGTTTTAATATTGGTACCAACCAAAGGACTCTAGATATCCACCATTTACAATTTGCTGACGATACCATCCTTTTCTTCACGCATGAGACCCCATACCTCCCAAATTTATTCAATATCATTAAAGAATTTGAAGATGTATCCGGCTTGAATATCAACACGAACAAAACAGAGATATTGGGTATTAACATAGATTCACAGCTGCTGTCATCTATTGCCTCATCCTTTGGTTGCAAAATGGGACAATGGCCTAACTCTTATTTGGGTCTTCCACTACTTGGCAACCTGAGTTCTTCATCCTTTTGGGCCTCCATTCTTGAAAAGATTGAGAAGAGGTTACTTTCATGGAGCTCAACGCACATTTCAAAAGGTGGTAGATGCACCCTGATCAAACCCACACTCACTAACCTCCAGATCTATTATCTCTCGTTGTTCCCTATCCTTGCAAAGGTGGCTGGAAACATATAGAAATTGTACAGGGATTATCTTTGGAGAGGAATCAAGGGATAGAAAGGAACACACCTCATTAGATGGGATAAAGTCAAACTGCCTATAGAGAATGGAGGCCTAGGAATTGACGATTTGCGACTGAAAAATAAGTTTCTTCTTGCAAAATGGATTTGGCGTTTCCATAACGAGGATGCCTTATGGAGGAAAGTCATCCTAGCCAAATATGGATCGCCACATTTTAATAACATGATCGAAACAAACAACTTGAAACATTCTACGGGCCCATGGAAACACATTGCAAAACACAAGGCCATGATTTATGGAAATATTAACCACATGATTGATAATGGTGCATCAACCCTCTCTTGGAAGGACTCATGGTTAGACAATCGCCCCTTCTGTAGCTCCTTCCCAGCTATTTACGCTTTATCTCTCAAAAAAGAGGCATCTATCTTGGGATTATGGCAGCAAGAAACAAAATCCTGGAATTTGTTTATGAGAAGGAACCCAAATGATGAAGAAGCAGATGAACTTGCTTGTTTTCTAAACATCCTCCCAACGAGGCTTAACCAACACAGCAAGGATAGATGGATGTGGAAATTAGAGAAGGATGGTATGTTCTTCACAAAATCTCTACTCCTCTCCCTCAATTCCAAAGCCCTTAGCAATATGGCTCCACTATACCGCTCCATCTGGAAAGGAAAGTTCCCAAAAAAAACTAAATTTTTCCTATGGGAATTGGCTCACTCTAGTATAAATACTCAAGAGAGGCTTCAACCGAAACTCCCCTGGCTGTCCATCTCCCCGACATGCTGCCCCATTTGTTACAAAGGCCCTGATTCTCATTCTCACATCTTCAGCTCTTGTAAACAAGAGCACAGATTCTAGATATACATGGCACAAACCTTTAGCTAGAACATCATTCTCCCAGAAGATCCTCCATCTATCCTTGCAACGGTGTTAATTGGTCACCCTTTTCAATCCAGAAAAGGATATCTATGGAGCAGGCTTACCCGGGCCTTTTTTGTGTGACTTGGCTTGAGAGAAACGCTCGGATCTTCACTGAAAAGTATTGATCTTTTGATGGTTTTTTGGAATTCACTTTGTATACAACTCTCACTTGGTGTAAATTATCACCTCTCTTTTGTAACTACAGCTTATCCTCTCTTATTAACAGTTGGAAAAGTCTTTTGTAAGTTATTGGCTCAATCATAGCCTTTTGTAACATTTCACACATCAATGATATGGTTTCTTTTCCCCAAAAAATTACTGCAGGAGGTTGATTTTAATGCTGATTTCTCTAAGAAGTCTTATTTTATCAGAAGTGTTTGATTCTAAGTTCTTTATCCATACTTATGGGCTGTTTTGTTTGAAGTAAGTCTCTCGTTTGAATGCAATGAATTTAATAATGTGGTTGAGGTTCACTCATCGCAAGAGTTATTAATAAGGTTCATGAGTTTCAAAAATAGAACGGCTGGATGTCATTCATGGCTGATTCATTTTGGACTTTAGAGTTTCTTTTTAAGGAAGAGTTTTATGGAAAATGAAGATGACTCTTCGGTAGGTGGGTCAGCATTAAAGCTTCCAAGTTTCCCATATTTCTTTGCCCATTAATTGGTGTGAGAAATTTCAAGAAATCTTCTTTTATGTGCATTAGTTCTTGAGACTTCCAATATTTCTTTGCTCATTAATTGGTGTGGGAAATTTCTATAAGTGTTCTTTTATGTGCATCAGTTCTCGAGACAATTTATTGCCGTGGGAAATCAAGAAGTCATTAACTTCATCAATTTGGCTTTATTATCTCTCGCTTAACGCAAGTCTTTATTGGTGGGACGTTGTTTTGTCGTTTGGCAGCCTTTTAATCTCTCAAGCTCGAGGAATTTCTTATTTCTTTGATTGATCCTCGGCTCTCTCCTTGTGAGTCATCAAAATGGAGCCATACGAAGACTCTTCAAATTCTCTCTCGCTTGCGATCTCTTTGATGGATTCAGCTTTAGAATCTTTGGAAAAGAAGAGGGCTCTTCTTGAAAAAGCTCGCCTCAAAAGGTCCTTAGAAATTTATCAAGAATACGAGGAGGAGATAGTTGAAGTTCTCAAAAAGTATCATCAAAAGTTTCTTGAAGCCGACATGGAGGACCACAATCTTCAAAAATCTGTTGAAAGCTTGTTATTAATTCTTCTTCATAGGGCAATGGTGTTTATTTCTTCTTGCTTTCCTTTCCAATTTGACGGTCTTTTTTTTTTGTATTTTTCTTCGCGCCCTTTTCGATTTTGTATCTTTTGAACTTTTTATTCATTTTCATTTATCAATGAGAAGTTGTTCTCGTTAAAAAAAAAAGATGAAGTGGTTGACCTGACATCTTATAGAAAACTCTTCTTGAATAACATTAGATATTTAATTCCAATCGTCATGGGCACAGAGCCTATTAATAACAATGGTTTTCTCTCAATTGAGTTGCAAGACTTCAGTTTCCTTTTTAACCCAAAAACCATGGGAATTTTCTTCAAAATCTTCATAGGCTCTCTTTCCTTTAAAGCAGAATTGGCTTCCTTGGGAACTTTTAAAACTTCGGCATAAGAAAGATGGGGAAAAGGAACATGCTTAGCCAAATTCATCAAGGGAATAAAGTGAGGGGCAATATAATCGGACAAATGATGAATATAATCCTTGAGCATTTGCCAGAAAGAAACCCAACTGATCTTATTCAACTAAGCAAGAACCACCACGCTTCTCCTACCACCAAAAGTTGGCCAAACAACGCTTGAAAACTTCTGAATGCGGCAAATACCATAATGATCCCTTTCCTGCTTATAAAAATAGGAGCCTACTGGAGGATGAAGCATTTGAACTAATAAATCCTCAAACTATACTAACTAAGATAGATGAAGAGGCACTAAAAATGTTTCTTTCAACATCTTCAATGAAGTGAAAATCATTACGCTTCCAAACACAAAAGAAGCGATCTTCTATTCTGCAACTTTTAACTTCCATTGTACTTTCACAGTGGGACGATAGTTAAAGTTGGCTAACTAACATGAGAGTGTGCCACATACTACTCCATCCCAGTTATTATGGCACATGGCAATCCAATGAAATTTGTTTCTTAATATTAAAAAGATAATAATAAAACAAATAAAAACACTATCCAATCAAAATAATCTAAAGGATGCTTCATCTTCGTGAATAGAAGAAATGCTACTTTTCTAAGAACACAAGTAATCAGGGTTCACAGTTACTGTAAGGACAACATATCCTATTGCAAAGGGAATTAATGATTATAAAGACCATACAGAAGAAAATCAAGGAAGAATTAAAAGCAAAACTGCAAAAAGAAAGCAAAAAATTATTTGCATGGCTAACATTCTTATCTCTATAAGTGAAAGAAATATCAAAAAAACAATTACAAGGGAAAGTGCTTGTGTATTATCATAAAAAAGAACAATTACGAGGGCAGGGATCAAAAAGATATAAGCCCAATGGGTATTTCCTAAAAAAAAACAAATTAGTATGAGGGCGAGCAAAGAAAAACTTATTTGATTGAAGAGAGGAACTATTAGTCATCCAATGAACTACACCGCCAAGGATCAATCCCATATTTTTTAATACTATCTCCTTTCTCTTCAATCAATCGTTCGAGCCAATCGTCAACCTTCGGGATGCTCAAGCATTGAATGAGAACTAAATTCCACACCATTTTGCCTCCATAGCAAAGCGAAAAGTATTTTCCTAGTTTAGTGGCTAGCTCAAGAAAATTTTGTTGGTGGAGGAGAACTCTGTGGGTAATCACCATTTGTGCATGTTTGGGCCATTTTCTTCCATTGAGTAGGTTCTTTCATCTTTGTTACGATGGTTGATAGATTAGTTGGCTTAGATCTGCATTAAATAAGTTAAAAAAGTAGAAGGTATGTCTCTTCTCCTTCCTCCCTTCCTTCCCTCCCTCATCTGTTTAGCTTCTCCGATCATCCTCTCCGATGCGGGCGCTCAGCTTCTTCGATCCTCCAATTGGTCCTCCGGTGGTCTCCCCTCACTCTTTTTGCATATGGAGGTCGTTCGTTGCCATGTTGGAACCAATTTCTTCTATGCTTCGATGGAAAATTATTTGTTTGGGATAAAAGACGTAATGAAGAAATCGAAGATATCTCTTCAATACTCTCAGTTTAGCTTGTTTGAAAAGAATTTGGTGGATATCCTTCAAGACACCTTGGTTCGAAAGTTCCTAAAGCAAGATCGAGACGAGCTTGGCACGAAGCGAATTCAGAAATTTCGCTCTCAAAGCAATTGGTTCCTTTAGTGTGTAACTTGGCCTTTTACAACGGGTCGGAAAACGGTGATTGTTCCAGCTTTAGAGAACAAGAAAGAATGGCTCTGTTTTTCGAAAATGTTGAAGAATTTCGCTGAGAAGGCCTCTGTTTTAAAAAATCTTGTCCCTTTGTCCAGCGCCTTGCGACCTTCGTATGCTAAACAAGTTTCAGACCCTTTGCACTCAGCCCATAGTTCGAACACTTATTTGGTCAAAAAAGAAAGGTAAGTTTTTCACAACAATTGGAATGATTTGTTTGTTGTCATCAGATTCTGTGCACACGATAATTGGTTTGAGATCTCACGGGCATTAAGTAATTGGCTTCTTCTCAGTGCCTCCTTAATCCTTTCTTTGATGATAGAGCATTATTAAAGGTAGATGCTGGGTGCTCCCTGCCTTCTCAGATTGCTGATGGTAAATGGAGAGCTTTAGGGCATTTTTTTGTGAAAATTGAAAATGGAACTTTGGCATTCATAGTAGAAAGGAAGTCACCAAGAGTTTTAGGGGATGGATTAAGATTCCTGATTTGCCTCTAAAGTTCTGGAATCAACAGTCTTTTGAAGCAATTGGTCATTATTTTGGAGGTATGGTTTGCATTTCTTCCAAAACTTCGAATATGCTATGCTGTGAGTATGCTTTAATCAAAGTTAAGTCAAATGTTTGCAGTTTTCTTCCAGCTTTCATTCCCATAGAAGATCCTGTTCTGGGCAGTTTTTTTGTTCGAATTCTTGATGGTTGCCCTTCTGGTTATTCTCCTAACTCATCTTTGATTAATGGTGTTAAAGTAAATTGTGGCTTCAAAAATTTAGATATTTCATCTTTAGCCAACTATGTTGATATTGAGAGGTTCAAGTTAATTATTGAGGATGTCAATTCAGCCGCAGCACCCCCGTTTTCCACCAGAGATTTTGAAAAGCCAGATCAGGAAGATTCATCATCGTCATGGCCGCTCCGCGTCGCGCGGCCGCCATCGTCCTTCATGCCTCCTCCTTCTCGGAATGTTTTGATAGTTGTCCTTTGGTTGAAAATGAGGTGTTTCTCCAGACTTTAGTTCCAGATTCTCAAGAGGCGCTTGATAACCCTTTGGATTCTCAAGAGGCGTTGGAAGTTAATGAAGGTGTTTTAAATTCTTTATCATGCATAGATCCTCTTTCTTTATGATGCATAGATCCTCTTTTATCACACACAAGCATTAATGGTGGTTTCTCATTATCTTTAAATATTGAACCATCACTCACTAATGATCCTAGTGAAAAGAACCAATTTAATTTACCTCCATCATCTCCAACGTATCACATTAATGAGAGGGGTCCAGCTTTGCTTAACATGGGCTCTGTCCCTTTGGTTTCTGTCCAATCCTCTCTTCCAACAAAAAGAAAAAGAGATTTTTGAGAATATGAATCAAGGCTTTGCCTTTTTTTTACCGCAGAAAGAAATCCAAGAGTCTCAACTTTGCAATTAATCAAGGAACTGATATTTTGAAGACCAATTTAATTGATATCTTCGATTCAAAAATGCCTAGTGACCCTTCAGCTTCTGCTGAAACTTTCTCCTCACTCAATTTCCCATCATTTTCCCTCACGTTCAATCAAAAAAGGGCTTAGTTTCTCAACAAACACAGGTAGTTTACAAGCTTCCGAGACAGAAGGGAAAGCAGAAGTTGACTCAGAAGTGGATTCGGTTTTTAATGTGAATCTTAGCAATCCTGGATCTCCTCAATCGTGTTTTTTGGTTGATTATGATTGTGACTTTCTGGAGAATCATTCCCTATACACTGATCTTCAGAATATGTTTCAAGTCTCCCCTTGCAAAGACCATATAATCGGTATCATAACTTCCCCAGGTAATAGCAACACTCCCTTTGCCAAACAGCTCTCCAATCCCCTGTTTTTTTCTTGAAGATATTGGCATATCTTTATCCCCCTTTATTCCTCAGTAATTTTCGGTGATCTATGAAGATTATCTCATGGAATATTAGGGGTTTGGGTGATTTTAATAAGAGGCTTATCATTAGAAAGTTTATAATCAATCAGAATCCCGACATTGTTTTATTGCAAGAAACAAAACTTCCGATGGTTGATAGCAGAATTATAAAGTCCTTGTGGAGTTCAAAAGATGTTGGTTGGGCTTTCATAAAATCATGGGGAAGATCAGGTGGTATTTTAACTTTATGGGATGAATCGGAAGTCTATATCAAGGATGTTATAAAAGGAGGTTATTCCCTCTCAGTTCGGATCTCCTTTTCCAGTGATTTAGAGATATGGGTGTCTAACATCTATGGGCCTACAGATTATTGAGAAAGAAAACATTTGTTGAATGAAATTAGAGATATTTTTGGCCTATGTGGTAAACCATGGTGCATTGGTGGTGATTTTAATGCTATTAGATGGGCTTCGGAGAGATCTTCAGGTGTTAAATCTAGAAGAAGCATGAATAATTTTAACAATCTTATTGAGGAACTTCAGTCGCTGGAAATTCCTCTTTCTAATAGCAAATTTGCGTGGTCAAGCGGGGGTGATCGTCCAATTATGTCTCTTCTGGACAGATTTTGTATTTCAAAAGACTGGGAATGCGTTTTTGAGAATACCAGGGCTTCTAGATCAGTAAGGTCTACATCCGATCACTTTCTAATAATTTTAGAATCAAGCAATTTTCAATGGGGTCCAAGTCCATTTCGTTTCTTGAACTCTTGGTTGAAAGAGGAAGGATGTATTTCTAGCATTAAGCGGTGTTTGGAGGTTGATTCTTCTTATGGTTAGGCAGGATTTGTTATTAGCAATAAGCTTCGCAACCTTAAGGCTTGTATTGCTAAATGGCACAAACAGCATGAGAAAAGTGAGAAAGAAAGGGAGCTTCATGTTCAATCAGAACTTGTCAATATTGATTCAAAGGAGGAAGGATCTACTTTATCTCATCAGGAGATTTTATGTAGATCTTCTTTGAAAAGGAGCTGCTAAATTTGTATCTTTTGGAGGAGCGGAATATTATTCAAAAATGTAAAATTCATTGGATCAAGGAAGGTGATGAGAATTCAAAGGTTTTTCACAGATTCCTAGCTGCTAAAAGAAGAAAAACTATGATTTCAGAGTTGTCTTCTGTCCTTGGAGAATCTCTTGTTAATACTTCGGATATTGAGGACGAAATTATTGAGCTCTTTACCTCTCTTTATAGTAGTAATGGCTCTCATTGCTTTACCCCCCAGAATTTAGAATAGAAAAAAATTCTATTCAAAACAGAGAGTGGCTGGAAAGAAGTTTTGAAGAGGCAGAAATTTTAAGTGCATTGAAGAATCTGGGGAAGAATAAAGCACCTGGACCCCATGGGTTTACCATCGAATTTTTCTTTTTTTTTTTTGCAGTACTTCAAGGCCAACTTCCAAAAAAATTTTGACGAATTCTCCAAAAACGGTCACATCAATGCTGCAATTAAAGAAAACTTCATTTGTCTAATTCCTAAGATGGATGTTGTCTTAAGGGTGAAAGATTTTCATCCAATTTGTGTTACCACTTCAACATATAAAGTTTTAACTAAGGTTTTGGCGGTGCGTATCAAGCAAGTATTGCACCATGCTGTTTCTGAAAATCAAAGCGCCTTTATTGAGGCAAGCCAAATTCTAGATCCAGTTCTTATTGCAAATGAGTTAGTTGGGGATTACAAGCTTCATAAGAAGAGTGGTTGGCTTCTCAAACTAGATTTTGAAAAAGCTTTTGACATGATTAATTGGGATTTTCTTGAGATGGTTCTTAACCAAAAAAAGTTTGGTTCTCGCTGGATCCCTTGGATTATGGGTTGTTTTCGTGATCCAAAGTTTTGCATTTTCATTAATGGTCGGCCTCAAGGTAGAATTCAAGCTTCAAGAGGTCTTCGCCAAAGTGATCCGATCTCTCCCTTCTTATTTATTCTTGTGGCTGATGTTTTAAGTAGCATGTTGGATTTTATTCATTCCAAAGGAATTTTTTAGGACTTCACAGTTGGAAGTAATTCAATGCATGTCTCTCATTTGCAATTCGCGGATGATACGCTTCTGTTTTGTAAAGACAATGATGAAATGTTTAAGGTTTTGATCAATACTGTACTGTGGCTGCTTTTGAATGGCTCTCGGGTTTAAAAATTAATTGGGACAAATCCTCCATTTGTGGCATCAACATTCTACCTTCAAAAGTTTTACAAGTAGCACCTTCTTTGAGTTGCAAGATTGAAAATTTTCCTATCTCTTATTTAGGCTTACCTTTGGGGGTAATCCTTGTTCTTTGGTTTTTGGTCTCCCGTCATTGAGAAAGTTAAGAAGAAGTTATTAAAGTGGGAAAAGTTCAACCTTCCTCGTGGTGGAAGAATGACTCTATGTACCTTTGTTTTAGCCAATATCTCAATGTATTATTTGTCCTTGTTTATAATGACTCAAAATGTTTGTTCGGAGCTTGAAAAATTACTGAAAAATTTCTTTTAGAAGGGTAATAAAGATGGTTCGATAAGTCATCTGGCTCACTGGTCAAAGGTTTCAATGCCATTAGAAGTCGGTGGTCTTGGTCTTGGGTGTTTGAAATGCAAAAATCAAGCACTTGTTGCAAAGTGGGGTTGGCGATTCTTGCAAGAGCCTCTTTCTTTGTGGAGAAGGGTGATTTTTAGTACATATGGGTCTGACGGTTCCAGTTTGCATCCAGCTATTAAATTAAAATGTTGTCTTTGTCGTCCTTGAAGGAGTATTGCTAAGATTTGGAGTGAGGTTAAGCATCTTTCTGCTTTGAAGTTGGGTAATGGGGATAATATCTCTTTTTGGCATGATATTTCGTTGGACGTTTCCCCATTAAAGTGCTCTTTCCCTAATTTATTTAAGGTAATTCCAGATTCATCTTGTTCAATTAGTTGCTGCTGGGATTCAATCTGCAATTCCTGGAAAATTGAAACTAGGCGAAATCTGAAGGAAGTTGAAATTGGGGAGTTCTCATCATTAATGTCTCTACTTAATTCGGTTTCTTTGAAGTCAGTGGATGATTCTGTGGTGTGGAAATTGGCTTCTTCAGGAGTTTTTTCAGTAAATACTTTGTTTAAACATTTGGCTTCTTCTTCCTCTATGGACAAATACTTACATCAAGCTATCTGGAAAACAAAAGGCCCAAGGAGAATTAATGTTTTTGCTTGGATATTGTGTTTTGGGCACTTGAATACCGCATAGCAAATTCAAAGGAAGCTCCGTTCTTCTGCCCTTCAGCCATCTATTTGTTTCCTGTGTTTTGCTGATTCTGATAGTCAAGATCACCTCTTTTTTCGCTGCAAATATGCTTTGGAGTGTTGGTTTGTTTTGTTTGGGTTTTTTCATATTCATTGGATCTTCTCTTATGATCCTAAGAGCTCTTTCATTCCGCTTTTATGTGGCATTCCCATCTCTCATCATGGGCGCCTTTTATGGCTAAAAGCAGTCAAAGTCATATCATCAAAATTATGGTTTGAACATAATCAAAGGATTTTCGAAGACAGAAGAAGACCATGGGAAGAAGTTTTTGATTTGGCTAAATATAGAGCTTCTTTATGGTGCTCTTTAGATAAGTCTTTTAATTCTTTTTCTCCGTCGGATATCTGTAATAATTGGGGTGTTTTTATTAGCATGTTTGATTCTTTCTAGTTTTCTCTTTTTGTTTATTTTTATTTCCTTCGGGAATTTGACTGTTGTATCTCTCCCTTTTTCATAATATCAATGAAATGTTGTTTCCTTTTCAAAAAAAATTACTAACCTTGAATAGTTTCTTTCCAATTTCTAAAGACGAATCCCAAGGTTGCATGCCAAATGGTTGTTTCATCGTCACAGAATTTGGAGGGAACTTGGCCAGCATATCTGAAAGAATATAATATATTTAGAGATGCATCTATTTCAAGGATCTCTGTCATAGGTATAATAGAAACAACAGATATTTCATTTGATGTCATCAACCAAAAAAAGCCATATAAATGTAGCAGGTGGATAAGAAGTCCATCCCCTGGGTATCACACAACCCATAAAAAGGACCAGAATTCTAATTATCTATTGATTGCCAGGCGAATGGCTATCCTAAATTAGTAGTAGAAGAAGAATATTAAAAAGGCAAAAAAAATTACAACCTTTCAATACCACCATTGATTGGAGAGTAAAGGGAATGGTAGGCACATCAAAAATATTAACTCCAAGTCAACCTACCTCTTTTGACAACACAGAACTTTGAACTTCTCAGTTTTTCAGCAACTTCCCAATAACGAAGTCTGTCAGATAGTTTTAACATGTCTTACTAACTCAGCAACCATTCCCATCAGTTAATCACAATGAAGTAGTTCACTGGGAGAATAAAAGTGTTCCACTCTCTCTCTCTCTTTCTCTTCTTTTTTTTTAAGAAGTCTTTAAAAAAAAAAGAAAGAAAAATACAGAACACTTTACTTTTCCAAAATTAATATCAAGGAAGCAATTATTCTGTTGAAACCCAAAGAAAAAGAAAACAAAACAGATGTGATTCAACTCCTTCAAAACTCATCTTTCATGTCCCTTAAAAATTCTCCTAAATCTCTTCAAGTTTCAAAACAGAAAAGACTAAAAACCAGCTGGACCAAAAGTAAAATTTGTCCCGGGCTAGGAACACCAATGAATTAACAAAAAAGATGACCAACAGAATCAGGGAGCACCTAGTGGCAGCCAAAAATTTGAAGGAAGTTTCTCCCAGAAAGCTCTACGAGAAGGTAGTGCCCAAAAAGTGATAAAGGTTCTCTGAATGATTTTCAAAATCACACATGTTTGCGGATTAAGAGCCATAGAGATGGAATCTTCAACAATTACCCTCCTCTCCAGTCATTTTCTTGAAGATACTATTGAAAGGAATGTCTAAAAATGCTGTAGATAAATATTGTCAGGTTCTTCCTTCACCTTTGCAAAGTGAGCAACTATTAACACCATTTGTCATGAAATGATCACAAGAAGCCACACTACATTTTCCTGCTTGCAACTCTCTCAGCTCCAACTCTTCATCATCTACCAGTAAAGAAAATTGGTCCGTGTATCCTTGAGATTTCATTCCTTCCCAAGCAAGTTCACATTTATCATAGCATAATTGCTTTTGATTCTTTTCTCCATTAGGTTCCACCTGGAACACAATAAGAACTCAAACAAACAGGAGATGACAAACTGCTGAGGCAACAGATATCAAAAAAAATATATAAAAATACCCGTCTGTTTTTTATTAAAGGCTTTCTCTTTCCCTTAACTTTGTCTCCAGGCCTTCCCTGTTTATAAATAGGAAACTGCCCCTCAGCAACCTTCTCTTTTCAAAGGTAGCAAATATTGTAATATCCTAAATTAGATATAACGAAGGGAAAAAAAAACAAGAATAAGAACTACTCAAGTTACCTTCATTTTAGCTTGTCGCGGTGGCCGTTTTCCTTGTCGTAATAATTCTTCAGATGAAGAAGTTGAAACCGGAGATGCATCCATAAATTCTCGGCCACCAAAATTTATTACAGTAGGAAAATCCGCAGCATCAGGATTTGTTGCCTGCCAAACTGTCATCAAACCCTTCCCAATACCATGAGTTTTAACCGGAGCAGCCATCTTCCCACAGAAATCTGCAGGGACTAAACTAGCTTGCTTTGAAACCTAAAGTTATATGGTAAAAGAAGATGTGAAAAAAAAAGGATCTGGAAGACGGCAAAAATAAGGGATTAAAGTTAACTTAGCAATTAAACATGAAGACTATTCAGTAATTATCATAAACCATTCATATACCTTTCTCACTTTGGTTTCTCTTTGATTCTCTTGGCAGGTAAAACAGGAATTTCTCGGGTCAATTCCTGTGAAAATCATGAGGTACACAAATAAATCGTGAAGCCACTCAATATTCAACATTTATTCAAATTTATCTATCTACGTGGCTTGCGTTTGGGGCAAGGAGTTGCAGTGAGTAGAGTTATTAAGACTGAAGTTGTTAAGTCTGAAGAGTTAATTAATCTAAGGAGTTGTGAAGTTTGACTTTGGGGTGCAAAGTTTGTTTAGCCTAAGATGTGAAGTCTGTGTTTGGAGTGCAGAGTTGTTTAACTTAGAGTTTTTTAGTTTGGATTTCTGCTGATTTTTATGTTCATATTACTGCACTGTACAATTATAACTAGATTTCAACTGTTTTTTTTTTCAAATTTTAATTACTAAACATGTGTTATTGCCAATTCTAAAATTTAGATTTTAATTATATTATTTTTAAGTACTTTGAAAAATAAAATTAGGTATGACTACATTTATATATTGTTTCTTTTCTTTGTTTCTATTGCATAATTTTAGAATTTTATTTAAGTAATAACAAAATTATTTTTTATAATTTTTATAATTTTAATTTGATTACCTTAAAAATAAAATACATTTGCTAGGCTATTTTAAATTTACTATGTTAAAAATAAAATACTTATATTTATATTATTTTAATATGACTAAGTTCAAAATGAATATCATATGTATATATATGTTACTTCAATTGTGACTAATTTTAAAAAGTAAACATTGTCTTTAATGTAGTTGATTTAAATCAAATAATATTTATTTTACTAATTTTATTTTAGAAAGTTTGAAATAGAATACAATTTATTTTTGTTACTTAACTTTGTGCAATATTTAATTTTATTTAAATTAATAAGTTTATGAAGATTTTTACATTGTTATTATTTTTTTTTGTTTAAATTAGTGGTGAATTAACATAAATTTAATAGAGAGTAAAAATTGCAACATTTAGCTAAGTCTAGAGTACAATTTGATGGAATTGAGAGTTTATGGTGAAAATTGATACAACTTGACAAGTTTAGAGATAAAAATTGATTTTTTCCCTCTAAATTACGTATTTAATTAATTGGATTGAATCAAATGTTGAAATTTAATTATTTAAGTTTGACGTTCTTAAATTTGTTTTATATCAAGACATAATTAAACATATATAAA
>JAOANK020000004.1:847166-862088 GCA_026257165.2 Telfairia occidentalis
AATAAATGCATCAAAGTACACATAAAATCTGACAAAACCTCTATAATTTAGGCACTAAAATAGCACTTTTTAGAGTGTTATCAACTACCCCAAACTTAGAGTTTTTCTAGTCCCGAGCAAAAATAAAACTAGACAAAAAATAGAACTTCAATGCTTGCATGATTAAGACTCTTAACTCAATGCTTAACGACACATAATGAGCACAATCAGAGAAATGTTCAAGCACATTCTATCAACAAGAAAGTCGAAGGCCAAATCTTAACCTTCCTTTTGTGTGTGTGTGCAAGTCTTTCCCATTCGCGTCCCTACAAGCCCAGGGTGCTTTCAATAAAAATTTACCCAAGATGCCCTTACTCTGAAACTAAGTTAATCTTAGGTGAGTAGATCTAATTTAAGTGAGCTTTTTCATTCCTTTTCTTGCTTCTATTTTTCTTTTTCAATCATTGGTTTTTTTTTTCTTTTCTTTTCTTTTTCTTTTCTTTGTGCTAGAAGAAAAGGTTGTATCACTTTCGTTTTGGCTTACCCCAGCTTCCTAGGCGCTGAGCATCCAACTACGAGCAATACAACAAACTATCCTTATTTCCCAAAATAGGAGTCTAATTAAGGCGTGCTACCTTCGTTCTGGCTTACCCCCGCTTCCTAGGCGTTGAGTATCCAACTAAGAGTACCTCGTCTATCCTAGGACATCACTCACTCTCCTTCAGTGCTTTTAGGCACAATAGGAAAGACAGAGTGACCTCTCTAGACTCTTTATTAAGCACAACACTTTTTTTTTCAGCAAAAGCTACTTAACTTAGAAGCTCACTCTTCAATAACCAGCCCATTTTAAAGCATCCTAAGTTCAACCTCGTTAACGACACCCTAAACTTTTAGAACTCTAAACAAGGGACTACGTGCTCAGAAAACAAGGAATTCAAAGAGGGATTTCAGACATAACTCGCATCAGAAGTATGCATACTAATCTCCCTATTTCAACCCACATTCATGTCATAGAAAATCATAGAAACTCATAGTCCTCAGCATGCAAGAATCAAAAGTTCTACATTAAGGCATATAGTCAGGCGAACAATCCATCACATCATTCACTAAAATCGAAAAAAATTAACCACAAATCTAACAAATCATCAGAAAACATCATAAAGCCACAATTTTCAGGAGTTCAGCACACATAAAAAAATCTAACCTAACAACACACAATACTCAGGACAGCCTCCACCCCAAACTTAAAAGCATGCATTGTCCTCAATGTATGAACAAAAAGATAAGTAAAGAAGTAAATCGATACTGGCCTGGAGTATGTGATGGTCCACTATAAGATAGGCTCATGGACTGAGTACAATCGTACTGTGGCTCTTGAAAAAGAGAGATATATATGCAATATTCATGAGATCTGGGCAAACAACAAATAAACAAAAGCAAGAAAAAAAAAACTTGGGTTGCTTCCCAAGAAGCGCTTCGTTTAACTTTTTTAGCTTGACCGAACGTCGAATACTCATTCTTTTATCACCATGTCCTAGATCCATCGTGCCTCCTTTCCACATTCGTTCTTTACCCTACTAAGCACATTCAAGAAAATATTCTCTTCTACTCTACTCACAGTGGTAGGTATAATAACATAAGTAGAAGAGTCAAGAAAAGCATATCGAAAATGCAAGGGTAGGGGTTTCAATTCAAATCGGGAGGCTTAACATTCAAACAACTTTTCTCATCATCAGCAGGCAAAGAGAAATTTTTAACAGGATGATCAACAGCAGACAGAGAGGGGTGCATATTCTCATGAATAGATTTCTCAATGGGGGAAGCATGCATATTTTCATTTAAAGGACCTAAACTACCACAAGTGGGGTTCAATATGCATTTCTCCTTTCTAGACATATCAGGGACTTCACAGTTCGCATTTGCATTATTACCATTCTCAACATCCAAGTTATAACAAATAGTTACCTCACGAGGCTTCTTAGGAGTTCGATAGATGTCAAAGCTTACCTCCTTGTCATTCACCCTTAAGATGAAGTTACCTTGTTGGACGTCAATTAAGGCCCTTCCAGTGGCCAAGAATGGTCTTCCCAGGATATTGGGCATCTTTGAGTATTCTTCCATATCTAGGACTATGAAATCTACAAGAAAAATGAACTTGTCAACTTTAACTAGCACATCCTCTATTATACCTTTCAGGTATGTCACCGATCAATCGGCTAACTGAAGTCGGATGGTAGTCGGTTGTACGTGCCCCAAGTTTAGTTTCCTAAAAATAGATAGAGGCATGAGATTAATAGAAGCACCAAGATCACACAAAGCACAATTAATCTCTAAGCTACCAATAGTACAAGGGATAGTAAACTCCTTGGGTCCTTGAGTTTCTCAGGTAGCTTCTTTTGTAGTATGGCACTACACTGCGCAGTCAGATCCACCTTTCCAAACTGCCTAAATCTCTTCTTATTCGATAACACTTCCTTCATGAACCTTATGTAGTTCGACATTTACTCCAGGGCATCTATAAAAGGAATGTTAATATGCAAACGCTTAAAGATATCTAAGAATGTAGAGAATTGGTCAACCATGTCCTTTTTCATCAAGCGCTGAGGGTAAGAGACTCTACTGAAATCAAGAGAATGGGAATCAAAATACTTCCATGTACTCGGTGATTGCACTATGTCCTTCTTTTCCTCATCTACCTTCTCTTTAACCTTCTTCTTTTTCTCTTTCTTCTAAACACTCTCTTCTTCAGCCTTCTCCTCGGGCTCTTTTTTGACAGGCTCATGGTTTTCATTTTCGGGTAAGGTCCTGTCACTTCTCAACATAATAGCGTTACATTGTTCCATAGGATTAACTTCAGTGGTACTAGGGAACTTACCTTTCTATAGCGTGCTCAATGAAGTGGCGATCTGTTCAACTTTGAGCACTAGATTCTTCATGGCCTTTTCCTGGTTGTCCATCCTACTCTCCAGGCTTGTTGTTTGGTTGCAGGCCTCCTTAATGAATGTTCCTAGCATCTCCTTCAAGGATGGTTCATTGGATTGCTGCTGAGATGACGATGTAACAAGGAGGTCCCTAAAAAACATTTTTATTGTTAAAATAAGAAAAATTTTCGTGATTGCGCATACCTGGGTGGTAATGATTCGGCATTTGGTTTTGCTGGCCTCCAAACTGACTTTGTTGGGCTCCTTGAAATCCATAGCCCTTGTTAATATAGTTGGCTTGCTCCAGCTGAGGCTCTCCTCAAGTAGGATAAGAATGATAGACCGCCATCGATGCAATCGACTGAGGCATTTCCTACATAGCCAAATTTTGCAAGGCATTAGTTAGTAAAGCTATATGTGCTTTAAGATCACTTACCTCATCGATAGCATATAATATCGGGATTGAAGCAGCTATCCTCTGAGTGGACCTCTCCGATAGCCAATTGTAGCTGGTGGTTGCCATGTCCTCCAATAATGCTTGGCCCGCTTGAGGTGTCTTTGAAAAGATCGATCCTCCTGTAGCTACATCCACAATGGACTTAGTTGTACTAGCTAACCCATTATAGAAATGTTGTACCTGAAGCCATTCTAGGTAGCCATGTTGTGGGCATATTCGCAGCAACTTCTTAAATCTTTCCCAAGCCTCGAAGAGCTGCTCATCCTCAGCTTGAAAAAAATTTCTAATCTCGTTCCTCAATTTTTGGGTCTTAGTAGGTGGGAAAATTTTCTTTAGAAAGACTTGGGCGAGCTCGTCTCATGTTGAGATGCTGTCAGCCTATAGGGATTCCAACCAATCCTTCGCCTTGTACTGCAAAGAAAAGGAAATAAATGTAAGTGAATGAAATCGTTTGGTACCCCATTTAACTTTACTGTCCCGCATACCTCGAGAAAAGAACGAATATGTTTATGCAGGTCCTCCACAATTGAATGCCTAAAAGCACAATCCCAAGCCATATGAATGAGTCCCAGCTTCAATTCAAAATGCACGACATTAATTAGTGTATGTATGATCCCTGATTGAGCATTCAGGACCGTGTGCTGGAAATAGTCTCGGATAGCTTGTGGGCCTCATTCTTGCTTGGCCATCTAATTGAGTGCTACTCTCTGTTCTCTTAAATTCCTCCTACAAGTTCGTACAATTTTTGGATCAAGAGGAATAGGGTTAGAAAAAGGGAAACAACATACAAATACACACTAAATTAAGACCTACTTAAATGCCTCGATAATAGGAAAATTAAAAATGCACCAATTTTCCGTTAATGGAGCCAAAAACTGAGCTCCCTAGCCCAAATCGCGAAAATATGACTATATACTAGTCTCCCAATAGCGTCGAGATGCTAAGGACAACGTCTTGACGTTGGTCCTAAGTCAAATAATCAAAAGGCACGTTTTGGGCTGGGCGGTCAAAAATCAGCATCGTCGAGATGCTGTGGACAACGACACTGCCCATGTGCGGCAGGCGGCAGACGCACGCACGTTGGGCAGAGGAGACGGGCGCATGTGCGCACACCGGGTAGTGTTCAGGGGCGCAGGTTGCAGCATTAAGTAGGACGGGCGCGCACCCTTGCACGCGCGTTTTGGGTAGATGAAGCCCAAGTGGGGCGCGCGGTGAGGTTGCAAATGCGTTCGCGTGTGCACGATGCTCGGCAGCCATGGGGCACTGTTCAACAGCTTTCTGCGTCTCGACATTGATGAACTCTAGATCTTGATTTTCTAGATTTGGGCATGTCCCTCAGGTCTACACTCATTTGGGCCCCATTTCTTCGTTACATAACCCTTTTTGCTCATCTTGGGCCCGTTTTTCAATCTGAATCGACCCAGATCTTTATTTTCACCTCAAAATACTCAATTCCTCCAAAATCAACAATACATGCATCAATGTACACATAAAATTCCACAAAACCTCTATAATTTAGGCACTAAAATAGCACTTTTTAGAGTGCTATCATAGCTGAGTATGCTTTTCAACTTGTGCATGTTCAGAATGATCAGGTTATGCAGCAAAACACGATTTACTCCCTATGGTCCTTGCTTCTTGCCTCTAGCTTTGGTAACCATGATTGCTTAAAGAAAATTGTATGCAAAATTGATTTTCTTGGAATAAACTATTCCAACGGATTTATTGCTAACATAATCACCCTGACGAATCTTCTGAATTCTTAAAAAAAAAATGTTCTATCATTAATTTTCCTAAGTACAAGAATTCAAATATATTATTTTCGCAAATAAAATCTCTGATTTTGTATATCAAAAAATTCAAATAAATGAATATTTTGAATATATTTCTTCATTCTCTCATTTGTAATATTTGTGGTGCCTTAAAACAAATGAACTCCCATAAACACCTGCAATAAATTAAAATATTTAAAAGATAATTAAGAAAAATCAAATCAAATTTATTTTTTAAAAAATTTAAAAGAAAATGAAAAGATACGAAATAACTAAATAAAATCTAATCTAATTAAATGAAAGAAAATGAATAAATCAAATTCAAATTCAAAATACTCCTAAAAACATTCTGAAAATAAAACAAAAACAAAATTCAAAAGGGAAAAAGAATAGTTTACCATTATGTCTAGTAAATGCTCCTGCAATCTTCATGCTTTGTCAACTTTCTAGCAATTGGATAGAAGCACATTTTCGAAGAAAGTTTTCTCCCCAATAATGCTTGATCCTTTGTCCATTAACCTTAAAGTTTCTCTCGTTTTTTTCATACCTCAACATGACAGCTCCGTATGGGAATACTTCAAAAATAGTGAAAAGTCTAGACCAACGAGACTTTAACTTTCCAGGAAAGAGTTTAAGTCTTGAGTTGAGTTATACAAGAACACTTGTTGACCTTTTTCAAAGTGCTTAGGAATTAGTCTCTTATCATGCCACTTTTTAGTTTTTTCTTTGTAGATTTTTGCATTCTCATAAGAAAAATAATGATGTTCCTCCAATTCATTTAACTGTAGAAATTTCAATGTTCCAACCGTTGTGGTGTCAAAGTTTAGATTCTTCAAAGCTCAGAAAGCCTTGTTGTCTAACTCCAGAGTCAAATGACATGTCTTACCATAGACTATCCTATAGATAAATATTTCTAAAGATGTCTTGAATGCAGTTCTATAAGCCCAAAGAGCATCTGGTAATCTGAAAGACCAATTCTTTCATACTTGGGGTTTATAACCTTCTCTAGGATGCCCTTAATCTCCCTCTTTGAAACCTTAGCTTGAACATTGGCTTGTGGATGATAAGGAGTGGATACTCTGTATTTAACACCATACTTTGCTAATAAATTATTTAGGATCCTATTAATAAAATGGGATCCTTCGTCAGTTATTAGAGTGCATGGAGATCCAAAACGAGTAAAGATATGCTTCTAAAGGAACTTCGAACCTATTTTAGCATCATTCTTAGCACAAGCAATTTCTTTCACCCACTTTGACACATAGTCAATAGTTAGCAAAATGTAAGAGTTACTACTTGAAGGGGAAAACGGTCCCATGAAATCATTCCCTCATACGTCAAACAACTCTATCTCCAAAACAAAAGTTTGTGGCATCTCTTTCTCTGTAGTTGTGTAATTTAATTGTCCTTCATTAATGTTTTGCTAGTGTAATAAATTGGATGAATCATCTAGCATGCATTTGTCCCAACAGCGTGGTCACTCGCATCACACATCAACTCGAATGGTAAACTATTGGGTGATGAAATAATGGGTGCAGCTATCAATACCTTCTTCAACACTTGAAAAGCTTTCAAGCAATCTTCATTAAACTTGAAAGATCTATTAGCTTTTAATAACATGCAAAGAGGTTTAGAGATTTTAGAAAAATCCTTGATGAACCTGTGGTAAAAACTTGCATGGCCAAGAAAAGTTTTAATTCCTTTAACACAATTTGATGGTTCCATCTTCTCAATGATTTCAATCTTTGCTCTATCCACTTCTATCGCTTTTCTCAGAAATCTTATGGCCTAGAACAAAGCCATCATTTACCATGAAGTGGCATTTTTTACAATTTAAAATTAGATTTGTCGTTTCACATCTCTTTGAAACTTTACCTAGATTATCTAAACAGTTGGTAAATGAACTCCCAAAGATTGAGAAATCGTCCATAAACACTACCATGATTGATTGAACCATATCAGAGAAAATAGTCATCGTATACCTCTAGAAAGTTGTTGGAGCATTGTAGAGACCATAGGGCATCCTTCTAAATACAAATGTACCGTAAGAGCAAGTAAAGGTGGTTTTCTCTTGGTCACTAGGGGCTATGCTAATCTTGTTATAACCAGAATAACCATCTAAAAAACAATAATAAGCCTAACCTGCGAACCTATCCAACATCTTGTCAATAAAAGGCAAAGGGAAGTGATCCTTATGCGTAGTTGTGTTTAGCTTCCTGTAATCCATACATACCCTCCAACCTATCACTGTCCTTGTAGGAATAAGTTTGTGGGCTTCATTTATGATCACAGTCATTCCTCCTTTTCTTTGGCACAGTGAATAAGATTGACTCAATTATTGTCTGCAATTGGATAAATAATTCCAGCGTCTAAGCACTTGATGACTTCTTTCTTCACAACTTCTTTCATAGCCGAATTCAGCCTTCTCTATTGCTCCACAAACATAAAATTTTCATCTTCCAAATTGATCTTATGCATACAAAAAGATGGGCTAATACTTTGAATATCTACTAGAGTCTAGCCAATTGCCTTCTTGTATTGCTTCAGTAATTGAATTAAGCGATCTTCATCGTCAAGTAGTAAATTTATTGCAATAATTATTGGCAATGTTTCTTTCTCACCTAGATAGACATATTTTAAATGCGATAACAATGGGTTTAACTCTAGCTGTGATAGTTCTTCAACAAATGACTTCATGGGTGGAGATTTCCTATCATTCAGATCCAAAGTTTCAAATGTTTTCTTGTAATATGAAATCTCACATACCTTTATATTTGTTGTCTTAGAACAATTGATTTCATATTCTGCATCCATAGGCATATGATCCCCAAACTACTGAACATACTACTCTTGCAATTCTATCTCAAATGCATCTTCTACAATTTCTTCCAGCAATTGAATTGTTGAACATTCATCAACTTCTGCTGGATATCTCATAGTATCAAACACATTGAACTTCACCTCCTAGTCGTGCACTTCCATGTTCAATTCTTCTCTTTGAACATCGATCAATGTCCTCTCTGTGGCTAGGAAATGTCTCTCCAAGATTATAGGTATGTCCTTGTTAGCTTCATAGTCCATAATGATGAAATTAGCTGGGAATATGAACTTGTCAACCTTCACCAAAATATCTTCAATCTTACCTTCAGGTCAAGTAACTGACTTGTCAGCTAGTTGAAGTGTGATAGTGGTAAGTCTTACTTCTCCTACTCCTAATTTCTTGTAAATTGATAACGGTATGAGATTGATACTAGCCCCAAGATCACATAATGCTCGTCCACCAAATTCTTTTCCACCAATTGAAACAAGAATGGTGAATGATCCAAAATCCTTAACTTTCGAATGCAGCTTATTCTTCAGGATTGCACTACACTCTTCAATCAAATATATTGTTTCATATTCTTCTAATCTCTTCTTTTTGTTCAGAATGTTCTTAAGGAATTTCACATAATTTGGCATATGTTTCAAAGCTTCTATTCAATGCTATGTTTATGTGAAATTATTTTAGTACCTCTAACAATTGCTTAAACTTGATCGTTTGAGTTTTCTGTTTGAGTCTCTGTAGATAGGGAGGTGGCAAAGGTTTGAAAAGAATAACATGAGTGGATCTTTGAGGTTCTACAGGTCTTATTCTAAGAACTTCTTCTGCTTCATCTCTATCTACTTCTATTTCTTCAATTCTCATCTCACTGCTCACGCTTTCTTGGTGATCAGTAGAATTCTAAGTCACATTCTTTTGTTGGGGCAAAGAACTTGTTCCAATCAAGGACTTCTCACTTCTGAGTCCTACTGCTTGCGCTTGCTCTTTACCTTCCCTCTTGTGATTTTCAGTATTCGAAGGAAGTTGTCCTAGAGGTCGAGTCTTTAATTCACTTGTTAATTGTCCAATCTGGATTTCCAAATTTCTAAATGAAACTTGCTAGCTCTGAATAATTGTATCGTTCTTAGCCATACACATCTTCATTAGATTCTTTAACAAATTGCCAAAGTTTTACTAGGGCAACTACCTATTCTGTTGAGGAACAAATTGTTGATTCTGCTGCCCAAATCTAGGTGGGTAATTTCCCTTCTGCTATGCTGGAAGGTCATGGTGATTTCCTCCTTAACTCTAAGAAAAATTGAGATGATTCCTCCACCCAGGGTCGTAGGTGTTACAATTAGGATTGTTTATGCTTATGTAACCGACTGATGCTGGATTGCTGAGGCAAAATTCATAAGTATGCCCTTCTCCACATAAAACACTTGACTCTGTTGTAACTTGATTCACAGTAGTATCGTACAATGTAACATTCTCTAAGGGTAGAGTTTTGATCATGTTTGTTAAAGAAACGATGTCTGCCTTAATGGATGTTAGCACATCAACTTCTATTCCTCCTTGTGGTCTTCTTCCAAGATTTGTTCTTGCATCATATCATCAACAATTGTTGGCTGATATCCTTTCCAAGTTCTTATATGCTTCATTGTAAGTTCTTGACAGTAAAGAACCATTTCCTAAAGCATTTACCATGCTTTGTGTAGCTAAAATTAACCCATGGTAAAATGTCTCAAGTTGAACACAATCAGGCAAACCATGATGAGGGCACTTAGTAAGGAGCTCTTTATACCTTTTCCAAGCATCACTAAAATGTTCATCCACATACTACTTCAAAGATACAATCTCCACTCTAAGTTTGGCATTCCCTATAGGTAAAAAATACTTAGTCATAAATCTCTCTGCCAATTCATCCCAAGTGGTGATGGATCCTGGAGCAAAGGTAGTTAACCATGTTTTTGCTCCATACCTCAAGGAATAAGGAAACAAAAATAATCGTACATCATCCTTAGAAACTCCTTGGATCACAAATGAATCGTTTACTCCCCAAAAATTCTTCAAGTGTAGATGTGGATTTTCTGCAAGTAATCCATGAAATTATTCTACTGTCTACAACATCTGAAACATCATAGGCTTCATCTCAAAATTTGGTGCCTGAATATTTGGTCTGACTATCCCTAGATTTAACTCATCGAACATAGAAATTGCATAGTCTTTGACGGTTCTCTCCCTCTCATTGGCTAAGAGAACATGGTTTTCAACCTGATCTACTCGTCTAATTTTCTATTGCATTGTTGCTTTAGGTAATGGAACTCCTCCTCTATTTGGTTGTTGATTTATTAATCCTCTAGAAGGCATAGGGTGTTGCTCCATCGAATTCACTCGATTTCTTAACTCTCTTCTCCTTCTCTGAAAAGTCGTTTTGATTTCTGGATCAGATTCAACTTCCGAATCCGAATTATTTTTCATACACCCAGTGCTGCAATCACAAAGAAATTAAATTAGTGTAAATAAAGCTCCAATTCACCAAAAGAATCAAATTTAAATAAATCAAAATTCAAACTAATCCATGGCAACGATGCCAAAAACTTGTTGCTTTGCGATGGTGAGGCTCAAATTTGCAATAAAAACCACACAAAACGATGTTCAAGTGTACACAGTCAGCAAAAAGTGATAAGTATTTATATCCCCTGCATAGGGATTAGACCTAACCTTTGAGTAAATTTGAAGAGTAAAAAAGGTAAATATTTGTTTAATGCTTATAACTAATGTTGGACTAAAGTAAATGACAGAATAAAAAGAATGTTTTTGCAGTTGTAACAATAAGAATGAATAGGTTGGGATTAAGGTATAATCTTATTTTTCCTAAAACAAAATGCTGAAGCATAGGAATTACAAATTCAAATCACACAACAATATTCTCAAAATCCTCCCAGATTTTCCAATTATCTTAAGTTAACTCCAATTAACGTATATGAGTTAAACCCGTTGTTATTGTGCATTAGGTGAACGATTATACCTAACCTCCCTCACTTAGCCAGTCGCTAACCTAATCTAGAGGCTAATGTATTTTAGAAGCAGTCAACTCCTCTAATTTTCTTCTGAAACATCGAAAAGGTATTGATACGTGTTGGCCAGATAGACATAAACATTAAACAATAAGGAATACTTTTAAAACAATTCAATTCGACAAATTTTCATCCAAATCCGAATCAGTTCAACAACATCTTCCTTACTCCTCACTTAAAGGCGATTAGTTCATGCTACAATGAATAAAAGTCAGCAACAATTAAACAAAAATAGTAAACAAGTTCATAATGAAAGAAAACTCTAGAGAACTGCAGAAATCAGTTGCACCATTAAAACAATTGCAAGAATCACTTTTTCTGCCCCATCCTTCAATGGACTTTCTGCCTTCTACAAGTTCTTATTTACGGGAATTTAAAGAAGTGCAGTAACGATTGATGAAACTTTGCAGAAGAAAAAGTTTGAAACTAAACTCGAACTAAAAACTCTTCAGAAGAATTCCTTCTTTAATTGACGGTCGCCATTTCTTTTTAAAGGTTTTCCATTGTGATTAGGAAATCTATTACGTCAAACCACCCACGTGGTATGTATCCAATGGTTGATTAATTTCCTAAAAGAAAGATTTGTTTTCATATTTCAAATTTTTGTTATTTTAGCATGGATCCTCTGTGTCTGTTTTGCTCCAAAATTGTTTGATCAATAATTCTGCTAAAATAATGCTCCAACATTTATTTGCTTAACAAAATATACAGAATCAGTAGCAATTAAGCTTAAATCTCTTTAATTTCATTCCAATGCTATCATAAATATAATGATGCAACAATATGAAGATTCTCAAAAATTCTATATGCAAAACAAAGATAAATCAAGCAATTATTTCATAAATCAAAGGTAATTTACTTCAAGAATGAGATTAAATCTAGCCTAAAAGGCTCTTAATAACTCTCTTTTTGAGAGTTATCATTCCCTATCATGCGTGTGTGCCACACGTCGGCCCTTCTCGTAAAATAAAAAGTTGTCGCCACCTTCCTGCAGTAGACCATGCCATTAAACAAATCCCTTGCACAACCCCTCCAACTGCCGCTACCGCCTTCACACTGTTAGCCCACACGCCGCTGCTAGAGATTTCCTTCTTCTGTGGTCGCTACTGTTCACACCACCTGCAACCACCGTTGTGGAATACTGGCTACAACCCACTGACATTGTACGAATAGTTGTTGTCGTCCTACAATCCTTTCTGTCGTCGCTCAATTCTTTTCGCCGCAATGACGGTTAGCAAGAGAGAGATAGAGAAATATAGGGGAGGTGCAGTCGAAATGCTCTTGCCGCCACTGCTGTCTAGGGTGAAGGGAGGGAGAAAGTGACGGAGAAAGGGTTCTGAAGGCTAGGGTTTTGTTTGTGAGAAAAGAAAAAGGTGGTTAGGTCAAAACCCTTGCCTTTTTTTCTTTTTAGAGTTTCAAAACCCTAATTCATTTTCTCCTTTTTTTTCTTATTTTCTAAACAATCTTAAAATCCCAAATAAACTCCCAATTCCATATTCCACCATTTTAAATCCCCTCTTTTACTAACTTAAAGAAATATAAATTAACAACCACACAACAACAATTAACAAATAATAATTCAAATACATAAAAGAATAAGCCAAATAATCACATAAATAATTAATAAAAATAAATGGAGTGTTACATCTTTTGTCCTAACTCACATGCTTCTTAAGAAAATCTCCTAAGAGATCACCCAACATACGATTCTTTTAGGTCAAGCACGCTAAACTTTGAACTTCTTATAATTAAGTCATCAAAAAGTAAGATGCACCTTAATTCTATAAGAAATAACTATTAATTCTTTTAAGTCTTTCTTAACCATGCTTGCATAGTCTCAGTATTCATCTCATTCTAACGTATTGTCAGTTTATTCATGTAGCCCCGTTCTCGATTGTCACATAAAGCTTTTTTTTTTAATACCACATACTAACTTTATAAGTTAATTATATATTAAAAATTCTTAATTAGATCCTTAATTTCAACAAAAAATTGTTAATATTTGTTAACAAAAAAAAAAACGTATGTCTCATTAAATTATTGTGTGATTAACATTTTTGGATATATGAGTATGTGACTTGGAATAAAAGGGACTCTGTTTAGGGATGGGTTGGATTTTGAAGTTTAATAAATTAGATCTTGTGTGTCAAATAGAACTTAAATGACATGTCTATGTGTTCAAATATGTTAGTAAAATAATAATTTAAGGATGGAACAACTTTTTCTTAACAAATGACTTAATTGATAATTTTTAAAATATTAGGGGTAAAATTTAAAATTTGAAAAGATTATGAACTAAATTGAGCATTTTCCAAAAGATTACGGAGCATTATGTATATTTTGCCCAAATTAAATATAGATTACACGAATATCTGAATTTTATAATCCATTTCCATTACATAATCGAAACACAAATTACACAAACTTAAATTTCTCAATTCTAGGACTCAAAAAAAGTATTAAATAAAAAATAAATAAATTTCAATTCTAGACTTTATAACTATGAAGCAAACATTACTCTATAACTATGGACCAAACATTCCCAAAAAGCTCAAAGGTCACATAAGATAGTCCAAAAAGTGCATTCTGGAGAGATGCTTATAACACTTTTCTAAAGGAAAATTAAATCAAGAATGAAATTCTGTAGGGCCTTTTTTAATAAATGGAAAAAGAAAATATAATATATGGGCAGGAATGATGACCACATAATATAAAATAGTTGGCAATTGGTCTGAATATAACTTTGCTTAGAACTCACTATAAATGTAATGTGTAAGAGTGCTACACACACAAATAAATAAACAGAAAGAGGAAAGCTTTACATATTCTTTATTTAAAATATGTTTTTCTTGAGTAATCTTTTCAAAAACCATACAAAAAGTGCATTTGAATATTAGTAAGAGGATATAGCGTATTGTGAGATCTAAGAAACGTTGTATTTTTCTCTTATTATAATATTAAATTTTTGTTTTGATTGTAACAATAAAAAATAATAATTTCAATCGACAGACCTAAACATAATTTAATTAGTCAATTTGTACTCAAAAATAAAATTCAATTACTCAAGATGTTATTTAATCACCTCTTCACCTCTTATGTGTTAAATTCAAAAGAATTAAAAAAAAAAAAAGTTACAAACCACTCTAACTTATTATAACTTTTTTTAGAGTGAATTTCAATATATTAAACATATTTTTATTTAGTCATACTTTCATATTTTTTGTGATGTTTAGAAAGAAAAACATTTCAAAATTTCTTTGAAGTAATTTTAATTGATGGTAGGTAACGTTCCGTTATTTTATTAGTTCATATTAATGTTTTGTTTGGAATTAATTAAGGAATTAAGTTATTGTTGATGGGTTTTGGAAGGGAAAATTATTAAATTTGCATTTAATAAAATTAAGGGGTTTTATTTTGTGAAATTTAGGAAAAATTAAAATAATGATAATTTCGTAATTAAGAGAATTAGCGGTAGGGTTAGAGGGTTGAGGTGAACTCTATAAATATGTTGTTAAGGACCCTAGCCACTAAAAATTCTTTTCCTATTACTAAAAGGAAAAAAAAAAGGCTTTCTTCCTATTCTCCCTTTTTCCCTCTCACACTCACCTCCTTCCTTTGCGACAGTAGTGGCCGGCCGCAGAGGCCGGTCGGTAGCTGCATCGGCAGCGGTAATGGTAGGTGGCTGAAAAAGTGTTTTCCTTCCTTTTCCTCAATTTTAACCACTTCCTTCACTCCGTTCGAGTTCTCCTTCTGGGAACAGACTCATCATCGTCTCCTCTAATCCCAATCAAAACAGGTAAGGCAGGGAGCTCTCAGTATTGGTGTTTTCTCGAGTCTTTTCCCTTGTAATCACATTTTTAGCCATTAAGGAGGCTCTTTTAACGAAACGAATGGTCAGAAAGCACCACGATGA
>JAOANK020000004.1:891200-905245 GCA_026257165.2 Telfairia occidentalis
ACCCAAGAAATACTTTAATGTTCCCAAGTCTTTAGTATGAAACTGACTATGAAGAAAAGTTTTGAGAGATACAATACGAATACATTATTTCCAGTGATGACAATATCATCAACATATACAACAAGTAGAATAATCCCCCTCTCAGATCGGCGATGAAAGACAGAGTGATCAGACTTTCTCTTCTTCATTCCAAACTGTTCAAGTCTTTGACTGAATTTTCCAAACCATGCTCGTGAACTTCGTTTCAATTCACACAAAGATTTGCGAGGTTGCTCCATATAAACTTCTTCTTGAAGAACACCATAAAGAAAGACATTTTTAATGTCAAGTTGATGCAAAGGCCAACTCTGAAAAAGCAGACATGGCGATGAGTAGCCTGACAGAATTTAATTTGGCGACAATTTAATTTGACAACAGGAGAAAAAGTATCAAAATAATCAATCACCACTTGTTAAGGAGGACAACACCTCAAATATCTCCACAATGGTATGATATTGTCTACTTTGGGCACAAGCCCTCATGGTTTTGCTTTTGGTTTCACCCCAAAAGGCCTCAAACTCACGGAAATAGTTGTCCTCACTAATATATCATAGATCACTTGGCACCCACATTGGCACTCATCTTGAGCACCCACCTAGTACTCATCTTGAGTACCTACTTGAGCCTCCACCCAAAGAACCATTCATCCGAACATCACATTGTGGGAACTATGATGGTCTCCGCTCACCATCATAACCTCTTCCCCTTGAACAACAAGCACCTTTTTGCTCCCGCACTTGAGCAAATTTTAGAGGATTCAACACCAACCACAATGTCATAATGGTTGTGAGGCTCCACTAATTTTGTTTGAGATTTCCCGACATAGCTAGGTTCCGACCATGGCTCTGATACCATATCTGAACAGAGCTCCCAACAAAAAAACCCTAATTATTTTCTGAAATAGCTTCAAATCCGAGCATATATCAACCAAAATAACCACACACAGAGGTCGAATATTGCAAAAAAGAGTGAACCACAATGGCCGGAAGAAATTCCAACCACTCACATGTCGGCGCGTGGGAAGGGCGACGGCGCGTGGGGTGCTCTCCGGCCGAATTCTGGGGTTCTTCAAATCGGCGAGTGGGCTTCCTTTTTGGTTGGGTGGTGTCGAAAAACAAACACTCTAAGGTAGTATTCTAAATCTCAAACCCTAAAAGTGCACAAAACTCACAAAACCCTACTTGATCTAGGAAAAGACCTAGATGCTCTGATACCATGCTACTGTGAAAAAAAGTGGGAAGAATAACTTACTCCATTCAATACACTAGAATACACTAGAGAAAGATATATATAGGCATACATGGAAGCCCTAAACTAATAATAGTAAATTACAATAAAGGACAAAAAACTAATAAACTCCTATTTTACATAAATATATACTATAACAGACTTCGTAGTTCAATCAGTTGGAAAAGCAAAACGGTGTAAACAAAAACATCATACATAAAACCAGAGAACTAACCCCCAAAGGGTGCCCTTCTTGTCTCCTAGAGCTAGCAGCTCTTGGGTAGCCGAAGCCTTCTCGAGACTATTCGAGTGGGCCATAAGCATGATGAAAAGAATGGCCCTCTCAACCCAAGTTACGAAATAAAACAAGAAAACTGAGCCCCTGTTCAAGTTCAATAACGATAGTCTTTTTATTTGAAAAATTAAGCTGGTTTACCAAAAGAACTTACCCGTAAACAAGCTTAATTTTCAAAAGTAAAAAACTAAAAATGAAAACGCTATCCAACAGTGCCTAAGCTTCTAAGGTTGTATCATTTATCTCAAATCCCCATTACTGCTGAAACAGTAACTTTTTAATAAATATCAAGTAAAAGTTTATAGCTCCTTCAAATCTATAAATCCAATTAGAATTCAAGTCCTATTTGTATAAGCAACAAACAAATTCTGAACATCTTGAACACAGCTATATTAAGAATGACAAAAGAGGTAGAAAACAAGAAATGTACCACAACAGATTTAAAATGAGTGTGACAAAACAGATAGTAACAGTGTTGGTCTATGTTGGTTGAGAGAACAACATTTAGTATTTATATATTTGAAATTTTGAATAGACTAGCACAAAGACTTACATTATCTTGATCAATTTCTTTGATTATCTCATCCAGATGGACTTCACCCAAACCAAACTCTTTGCAAGCTTGTTGAAGCTCATCAATGGTGATATAACCACTTCCATCTTTGTCAAAATAGGAGAAGGCGGCGACTAAATTATCCTCTCGCTCTATTTTATTTAGGTGCAATGTAGCAGCAAGGAATTCACCATAGTCTATGGTTCCGCTGTTGTCTATATCGGCCTGTTCAAAGAGAGGCAGGAAGATTATGCAAGTTATCTAGATGAGGGATGGTCATCCAAATAATGCCAGACAAAAAAAAGACAAAAAGAAAAAAAACCAATTGGAATGTGAAGATCATTGTAGAAAATAAATGGTTAAATTCTAAATTTAGTCCATATATGATTATCTATTTGGTCCATGAAATTTAAATAGGTTTAATTATGTCCCCTAAACTTTCACCTTTGATTCTAATAAATCTGTCATTAACAAGGCAAATATTGGACTATCAAGTGATGATTCGGCATAATGTTGTATCAAGTAGCACAAGAGAGTATTCTAGTGGCATAAAGTGAGGCCAAGCATGCCAAAACCTTAAGGTTTAAATGTATTTTGCCCATCCATTCCATACTCTTCTTTTATCTGGTTGACCTCCCTTATACCAACTGTGCCAAATCATCAAATGTCAATCTAGTCAATATGTCACGTCAACATTTAAGTAATGACAAGGATTTATTAAAATCAAAATTGGAAGTCCAGAAAACATAATTGAAGCTTTTAAAAATTCAGAAAAAAAAAACATATATATTATAACCATCAAAGTTCAAAAACTAAATTTGCAATTTAACCCATATATGTAAGATCGATACCAAACTGTCTAAAACATGAAGTTTTATATTTCCACAAGGGTTATTGACAAGTTATCTACCGCATCCATAAGAGACTTGATATCAGATTCCATGAGTTCAGAGCCCACTCTTTTCAACCCTGCTTTAAGCTCTTCAAATGTTATGGACCCACTGTTATCTGTGTCGATCATTTTAAACAATTCCTTCAAGCCACCAATCTCTTCTTCTGACAGTCTTTCAGCTATGACCTGTCAACCATGTTTTCTAAAATTTGAGACAAATGCAAATTACTGAGAAAAATGTTATTAAAAACAACTCTGATTGGAGATTAAACAGAGAGAGAAGTGGAGAGCTTCAATGGTTAAACAGGCTTTCATCCTTAAAATCTATAATGAACATTTTAACGTAGATTTTTTAAATAAGAACCACAATTTCATTGAGAAGAAGGAAAGATACGATTGCATACAAAAAGAAAACCCAACAAGAAGAGCCAAACTAAAACAGAGATTTCAATCTAACAAAATAAGACCTAAGAGATTATTACAAAAGTCCTTACCAACCGACGCTTTAAACAAAACTTGGAATCTGACAAGAGACCAAACCTCCTCCAAAAATCTCTCTAACACCCTAAAAATCCTATTGTTTCTCTCAAGCCAAAGACCCCCACAAGATAGCACAAACTTGCAAGCCACAAAAAACGTTCCTTTCTCGAAAAGGGGGATGGAGCAGCTCCTCAACCAAGAAGAAATAATCTCATAACGGACCCAAAGCACCCCACTAGATTATAAAAAAAACCAACTCCAAATTGACGAGACAAACGAGAAACTGCAGACCTATAAGAAATGAAGACCTCCTCGAAACACGATCTATGATATTAACTTTGCCATGAAGAACCTGCCACATGCAAAATTTGATCTTCTTGAAAGAGAGAATAGGAGAGTTAAGCGAGGAGGGATCTAAGAGATAGCAAAAGAAAGAACTATATGAAATCCCCTACGAAGAATTAGGCCCCCCAAAACAAACGTCCACCCCCCTATACAATAGAAAAATCACCTAGCAACAATAACATATCCATAATGTCCGTCATTTCCTTATTGGACAACAGGCGACATAACCTGAGAGAAAGGGAACCAGAAAGAAAGGGAAGAGACTAAATCATCACAAGGCAAAACAGAGGCAATTGAGTGACACCTCATGGTAGACAACAAAAAAAGACAAGGAAATAAGGAGCAAAGGGGCCTATCTCCCAATCACTTATCCTCCCAAAATAGAGTATCAAACTCATCACCCACAATAGATTTCAACGGATTTCTAGAAGTGCCATTCGAACCCATACTAAAAGACCACTCAAAGGAATGGAGACCATAATTACTCGCAATAACCTTATGCCACAAGGTGTCAAATACTTCTCTAACCTTTTGCTCATGACAACCTAAATAGTGAGGAAGTAAAATGGAATTCCCCTCAAGACAAATTGGATCAAAGTGAGTCTACCACTCTTAGAAAAGAAACTTTTCTTCCAAGAGAAAAGGCGCTTCTGCAACGTCTCTAGAACAAGATCCCAAAAAGGTAAACTTCTAGAATTATGACCAAGAGAAAGACTCGAGTAAGATGAGGGGAAAGCACCAACAACACACCCAACTAAGGAAATCCAACTTTGAATGATCACAATTAATGCCAAGCACAGTTGCAAATGCAAGCTCTCCATTTAAAATTGAAACCTTTCTTCGAAAGAACCTTATCTAGGAAGTCCAAATCCACATGGTCATAAACTTTCTCAAAATTAATCTTAAAAACCATTCCTTCCAGCTTACGACTCCTATCACCCTCAACCACCTCATTAGCAATTAGGCCTTTATCCAAGATTTGTCTGCTAGCCATAAAGGCTCCTTGGAACTCAGAAATTGTCTTGGGAAGGACTCTCCTTAATCTATCCACTAAAACCTTGGCAAGGATCTTTGCTGGTCACCAGGCTAATAGGTCTAAATTTTTAAACTCTTTTTGCTTTATCCTTCCTAGAAAAAAGATAGACAAAGGTTTCACTCAGGACTTTTGTCCAGAATACCTCTCGCAGAAAACTCACAAACAATCCCAATTAACTTGACAAAAGGCCATAGTGAAACCATCAAGACCTGTGGCTTTATTCATATCAAAACCCAAAACCACCGTTCTAATTTCCTCCAAGGAGAAGGGGGACTCTAGCTCGGAGCTATCCATTCCCAAAATGGGACACCAATCAAGCCCTTCAAGAAAAGATTTCGGATGAACCTTAGGTGCACAAAGAGCAGAGAAAAAAGAGATAATCTCATCCTCAATCTGTGTCTCCTAAAAAATAGTCCCACCACTAGCATTTTCTGAAGAGACTATGGAATTCTTACCTTTCCTCCCATTTGCCACTCTTGAAAAAAAGCAGTCTTACAGTCACCTTTCTTAGCCCGACTAACTTTGGCCTTCTGCCTCCCGCTAATGGCCTCTCTTCTTACAATCTTCTCAAAATCATTTTTCAGAGAATACAATTTGACCCCTAACTTACATTTTAGTCTCTAAACTTTAGTATGTAACAATTTAGTCCATGTACTATAAAATTTGTAACAATTTAACCTCTATTATGAAAAATATTGGTAAAATATAGTGAAGTTTCTTATATATATATAAATATACACATAGATCGATAAACGGATGGGAGACCAAATGTACATAAACTATAAAGACTAAATCATTATATATTAAAAATCAACACTTAATTTTGATGAGATTTTTCACAGTAAGTACTAAAGTGTTACACATTTTCAACTATGAGGACTAAATTGCTACATACTAAAGCTCAAGAACTAAAATGTTACCAATTTAAAAGGAAGACTAAGTTATTACCAACTAAAGTTTAGGGATTAAATCGTTACTTCAATGAAAGTATAAAAATCAAAAACATTTTTTAACCTTTCATGATATGATTCAAAGCAGTGAATTCATTGAGGGTCAATTACACCAATAAGGAGGAGTTCAAGAGTCCCTTTCTCTCCACCAAAGGAAACATCCGGAAGCAAGAAAACCTCAATCTAGGTATAACTCATTCTTTTAAACACTCCCTCCTACTGTTACACATAGGTAGTTACAATGGGTCCCAACTGACCTCCTTATTAATTTTCCCTTACAAAATCTTACATTCCCTTCCTATCTACATTATTTTTAAGTTTTTTTGAAAGGAAACACTTTTCATTGATGTAGTGAACAGTTACATTAAAGTGATATTGAAGTAACAAAAAGGATTCCAAATTCCAAACAATAGATACAAATAAGAGTCCCTCAATTGAACTATAAACACATTTCGAATGACCATCACCTTTACCCAATACAAACTCACCAAAAAGCCCTCCAATTGGAATTAAAAAGGAGTATTATCAAAAAAGGATTAGAGGGAGAAGACCATGAAGAGCAATAAAACTTAGTAAACTAGAATAGTTCTTCCCAATCTCGTTCCTTTCAGTTGAAGATTCGTTAGTTCCTTTCCATCCATCCCCAAGCATAGAACTTTATAGCGTTGACCCACAAAATCAATCTTGTCCCTAATCTTTGACCGCACAAAAGTTACATCTTACTGGCATCATCAAATATCCAAGAAACCTGACACTGTTGTAATAATCAATCACCTCCTCCTCTTCGCATTTACAAATTAGCCAGACTCATATTAGAACATCTCTTTTGAATTATTTCCATTGTGTTTAAGCCACCATGACAAAAAGTCCAAATAAAGAAATTAGTTATTCTTTTTCCTTTTTCCTACATCCGAAATAAAGTCTGTCAGGTTTTTTTCAAGTGCAAACACAATCTTTTTCAGGATAGGGAAAGATAAACCTATAAAACATTGGGAGATTAGAAAGTACCACACTAGCCAAAGTCACCCTCCTTTGAAAAATTACAATTCATCCATTTGTTTCCAAAAATGCACTCCCTTTGAGTTAACACCCCCAAAGGCATGCCCAACTACGTAATGTGTAAGGCAGTTGAGGAACAACCTAACTTTGTTGCCATGTCATTGTCACCTATTCATTCCACAAGCTACAATCCTTTTTCTAGATTAACCTTTGATCCCAATGCCAACTCAAAACTCCTAACCATCTTAAAGAGATTGTTAATCATACTTTGTTCTTCCTTACAAAAACGACTAGTCTCGTCAAGAAATTGCAAATATATTATAGTTCATACACGAAACCCCTCCATGACTCCTGCCCTCCCTCCATGAGGTAACAATCAGCTTAGGACATCACTTAACGACACAAAAAGGGAAGGAAGAACTGGATCCTCTTGCCTAAGACCTCTCAAAGCCTCCACTCTCCCTCATCAAGGGAAATAGAAAATTTTGTGAAGGAAACGCACCCTTCGCATCCAATCAATCCACCTCATACTAAACATTTTTTTCTCCAAACCACCATTATGAACTTCCAATCAGTCATCTCATAAGCCTTTTCTAAAGTAACTTTTAAGAACCAGCTAGTTTCCTTTCTAATCCTCCTTTCCTCCATGACTTCATTGACAATGAGAATCAAGTCCACTATTTGTCGCCCACCTGTAAAAGGATATTGATGGCAAGAAACAGTAGAATTGATATAATTTTACAGATTCCTTTAGATATAATTTTATATATTTCATTCATTGACTTGACCAGCCTAAAGTCTTTGACACGAAGAGCCTGATATGTATCCTTTTAGAGGTTCAACAGAGACTTTTCTTTCTTTTTAATCAAGCAAATGAAGTTTTCTATGAGACCCACAATTAGGGTGCCCATTTAGAAAGAAATCATGGGATACATCCATTATTTCTAACTTAAAAACACACCAAAATTGAATTGACCTATCCAGAACAGGGGCCTTTAAACACCCATGCTCTTCACAGCCAAAAATACTTCAATTTCATCAAAAGGTCCAGTCTCTCAATCAGGGGGTTACCTCAATACAACCTCTTTCCATTTACCTCTTTCTATTTAGCTCATTCTTTTGTGAAAAGAAATTTTTATCACTTTAGGAGCTTGATATATGTTTCTTATACTTTCTTCGGTAATCTATGTTTTCTAGCTTTCTCAATTGTTAATATCCTTCGATAAAAAAATGTTAATATCCTACTCCTGAAGATTGATAGCATTATCTTAGCATTATTCATCCTAAAGCAGTGAGACCCTAAATGAAATTAATACCACACCAGGAATTTTTTAGTTTATTAGATTAATATAGGAAAAATTCTACAAGGGATAAATCATACACGTAGAGCCATCTTCTTTAGCTTATTCATTGCTGAGAACTGCTTTAACCGTGACAAAACTGCAGAATCTAGAGGCTTGTCAGGGGCAACTTTGTCGTCGACAATCCATGGGTGACCTTGACACCAAAAAGAACTCCAGTCTTGTTAGTTAGATACAATTATACAAAAGCTAAAATGTTGTTACAGAGCTGGAACAAGATTTTCCCACAGAAGTGTCTAAAATCACTCACAAAGAACTTCATGGGCAGAGATTCGCTCCTTTGGGTCCCTTGTGAGCATCTTCCTAATTAAATCTTTAGCACTATCTGAAATATTGGGCCATGGTTCAGAGTTGAAATCTAACTTTCCGTATAAAATTTGTCTGAAGATCCCTGAATCAGTTTCTGTTTAAGATACAAAATGAAGGGGAAGAGAGCCTTAGAGACGATATAAGAAAATTTTGCAACAAACAATTTTGAGTCCAGATACTCGTATACCTGCCCAAAAAGGTGGAACACCACTCAGTAAGATGTAAAGAATAACGCCTGCACTCCATACATCAACCTCATGCCCATAATGCTTACGGAGCACTTCGGGGGCAACATAATAGGGGCTTCCAACTACATCACAGAAAGATTGTCCTAGAAAAAAAAAACATAAACAGAAATCTAAATAATAGTTTTAGAAATTAACATATTCTAATAAGAAAACATACCTTCAACCAAGGACAAGCATATAGCTTGAATACACAATACAAATTAAAAATATCAACTTGCACAAAAGCCTATGTCAGGAAAAGAGACCCAAAATAGTACCAGTATCCACCAGTTAGCAGTTATTATTTCAAAGAATGTTATTGAGAAACCAATTGGAGAAGATTGAAAATAAAGAAGTTTGATGGCTGACCTCGAAGAATTTTGAGGGGTGAAACTAATGTCAGATGGGTGTTCAAATAAAAGGATAGAATGAATAAAACTAGCAATAGCAATGAAGATTATGCATGAGTCCAATAAAGAAACTCTGCCGATAAAACAGTTGTTAAATTGAAAAGGTCCTGAAAAGATGCATTTTCAATTTCACATCATTATTTGCTAATAGCCAAAATAGTTATTTCTTTAAGAAAAATGCAACCTTCATGCATGGTTGGATATCCTGGGCAGGCAACATCTGCATATTTAACCCCAATGTTTCAGATAATATGCCACTCACAAGTCACAAGGAAGCTAAAAACATAGGCTACAACTTCAACGCTACCTTAAATGATATTCATCTCTTCCAGGTTATAAGGTTATGCTTCCATAAAGGTACCTAAACGGCTGGACATAATCCGTATATTCTGCAGTCAAGTAGCACCTAAAAGCAATATAAAGAATGGGCATGCGGCATATATTCCTTTATCCTTTTCTTCAATGACCCAAATCAAGTAATAAGCGCGAAAGAGATTCAAGCACAGTTCAGTTCACCAATATAACAAATAAATCATCGGAGCAAAAAAAAAAAAAAAAAAACACACACACACACACAATTATCATGGCAATGGGAAATCGAAAATAAAAAAATAAGACTCGGAACCAGAATCTTCCAATTAAACACGAATGAGGAAACAAAATCAAGATACTAACCTGGCTGGTAGAAAACAGAGAGACCAAAATCCGTAGCTTTAAGCTTTGCATCTTCGCCAGGGTTGTCGAACAAAAAGTTTTCAGGCTTGAGATCCCTATGCATGACCCCAAGAGAGTGGCAAGTCTCCACCACTCCAACGATCGTCTTGATGAGCTTAACCGCTTCTCTCTCGCTGTAATGACCCTTCTGCAAAATCCTATCAAAAAGCTCCCCACCCGCACAAAGCTCCATCACCAAGTGCACAAACACAGAATCCTCATAAGTCCCTTTGATCTGAACAACATTAGGGTGTTCAGACAAATGGTGCATGATCTGAATCTCTCTCCAAACATCCTCATAATCCTCTTTGCAGAGGAGCTTGCGTTTGGGGATTGATTTGCAGGCGTAAAGGTCCCCAGTGGCTCGATGAGTGCAGAGATACGTGGTTCCAAATTGGCCCTGCCCGAGTTTCTTCCCGAGAAGGTAATGATCTCTGAGCCGAGGGGTCTGATACGGCAACACCGAGGAGGCGACCTTCGTAGACGACGACTGCGATGCTTTGATCGGCTTCTCCATCAAACCCGGATGCGAATTGGAAACCAAATTGCTTCTGATGAATCTCTAGTTTATTGACCCTCGAAATTGGAAATTTGGGTCGCCCTCGTCGCTGATAACTTCAGGAACGGCCCCTGGAGCATTGAATCCTTGAAACTAGAGTGATTAATTATGCATTATTTTGGGGGGAAAATCAATGGAAGGAAGGGATTGGAGAAATGGGATTGAAAGGGATTTTTGTTTGTGTTTGGTGGGTAGAGAAGAGTTTCTTCACGTGGGTCATCGAAGGGAAATCCATCCCCTCCTGCGTCAGCCGCATGTGAGGGAATAATTGGGATGTATGATCCCACTTTACCCTTCTTTTCTTCATTTATTTTTTATGTGTTCTTTGAAAACTTTTTCATATCTTTTATCAATATTTTGATTTAGATACTTTTTCGGATCTTTTTTGTAAATTCAAAGTTCAATTCTTTAACTTTTAGGGGAGTATCTAATAAATTTTGCAATTTTAAAAAGTGTTTATCAGTATCTAAATTTTTAATTTTGTTGTAATAAGTTTCTAAAATTTAAAGAGAACAATATTTGGCAACGTACTAGTCTTCTTACTTACTTCATTTAAAAATTGACAACAAGATAGAGGAATGCAAACAAGAAAAAAAGAAATTTTCTTTTTTTAAAATTAAATAGGGGTCAAATTTTGATGGTAATGATTAGGAATAATACCTTATTCGGCCAAGTATTGTTCATTTAAAAATGCTTTATAAGACAAGGGATTGATCTTTCTTCCTGTTGAATTATAATTTAGCATCTATCCTTTTAACCTTCCTTTCAAGTTGGGCTTCTCAATGTATTTAAAATTTTTGTTGTTGTTATTATTATTATTAATTCAAAATATGTGGGGTGAAGATTTAAACATACTACTTTTTAGTTGGGAACGAATGTCTTAACTAATTGAGATATGCTCAAATTAACAATTTTGTTATTTTTTTTTTTTTAGTTCAACAACATGTTGGGGTGGGGGATTCAAACCCACAACTTTTTGGTCGAAGACATATGCCTTGACCAATTAACTATGCCCGGTTTAGCAATTTTGTTATTGTTATTATGCTCTTAAAAGTTTATTATATTATCTCTATTCATTGATAAAAATTTATTGGCGTCTCTATTATTAATGTAGAATTTACAAAAACATAACATGAAGTTATTTATGATGTGGCAAATGTGCTCAATCATAAGACTTCGTTTTCTTCTTCTTTCTTTTTTTTTTAATGATGTAAGAGCTTAGCAAGTTTGATAATTCGAGCATAAATCCACTGATTAAGTTATATATCATCAATCAAAAGGTTGGAGTTTGAATTCCCACTCCCATATATTTTTTAATCAAAATTTTTTTTAGTAAACCATATCTATTGAAAAATATTTGAATTGAATTCGAATTTTAAGACATTGTTCTAATTAAAAATTAAAAAGAAGATCAATATTGTTTTGGAGTATAGCCAATAACATGTATTAGATTTTAATTCCTGGACCGCAAGCAGAAATTATTTATCATATTGAATTTTTATTACTCTCTAAGTATGATAATATTTAATCAAAGATATGGACTATAATAAAACTTTCAAAATTATTTAAACAATTGAAACTAAAATTAAAATATATGGAGAAATATATAATTTAACGTTTCCATTTTAAGACATTGTGTCTCCTAAGTAATTTGATCATTGATTAAGAAATGAATAATTTATTGTTGTTCGAATCTCAACCTTATAGTTGAGTTGTATTATTTTTTAATTTTAACTAAAATTCATACTTGTAAATTAATAAAATGTCGTTATAAATAATTTTGTAAGCTTCATTTCTCAAATAAAAAATCGCTATCAAACAAGTTAAAAATTAAAATTTGAGTATCAACAACACTTTTAAAAATGACACTTTCTTAATTAAGTAGCCATTTCATTATAAAAAAGAAAAAAGCTTTGTAAATAGTTGATTCCTTTAGTAAACAATGTCGTGGTTGGTGATCTATTTAAATAGTGTTTTCTAAAAATATGAAAGACTATTAAAAAACTACTCTCACTTAAGATTCATTTCTGTTATAAATAAATCAACATTAAAGTAGATGTCCATAACTTTCTTAGGTTACACATCCATATTCATTCACTCAATTAACTCTCATTATTTCCTCATGTGTTACAAGTCTCATTTATGTTAGATCTTGTAACTCTATCTTGACAATCCTATAAATGGAGATTGTTGAAGCCTTTGTAGCACACCACAACAACAAAATTCAATAGAGAATCATATTTGCTCTCTACCTTTTTCTCTCCATCTTTCTCTTATGTTTTCTCTTGTTTCTATTTTATCTTTAGTTTTATAACGTGTTATTAGCATGAGCATTGGCCAATTCTCTTTAGCTAAAGGTAGGATTTTTTTTCGTTACATGTAGCAACGTGTTTTGTACATTTCATATAAACATTGTATATATATTATATACCTCGTATATACATAATGTATTGAACGTTAACAACACATTTTATGCATGACATCATCTTATTTGTTATTTTACGCGTTATGCTCATTTATTCATTTATTATAATATTATTCTTAAGTTCAATCTTCGAGCATGATATATATTTGTGTTAATTGATTTAATTCAACTATTTATTTATTGCTTTCCTTTTCTATATATATGATTGTTCTTAACTATTTGATCTATTTTAAGTTTTGTAAAGATGTGTTGAGAGTATTGAGTAAATCTTTATTTGTTTTAATAATTTAGAAAGTTAATATACTTTTTATTATGCATGATGTATATATATCTGATAGACATACGAGCAAGCTGCAGAAAAGAATTGGATCGATTTGCACTCTAATTGCTTCAATTTTAAGTATTAAACATGCATAAACAAAATTACAGAAAAATAGTGTTTAAGGAAAAACAACCTTTGAAGCTCGAATTCCACAAAATTTCTTGATGATTCCTATCACGAACGGTTCGTGGACCACCGCTAGAGTCTTCTCTACTAATCTCCGGCCATAGAACGGATTGTGGGATCCGAATTTGTGGTGATTTTGAGGGAATTTCAAGTTTTGGAGAGTTTTTGCGTACTTGGTGTTCTTAGTCCAATTGACCATCAATTTTAACCAATTTTTCCAACCCTTTTAATCTCAACAAATGGTCTATATATATACAATAAGCCATACAAATCAAATTGCCCAAAATTTGTCACCTAATTTGATGAAGATTAAGTGGGATTTGTGGCTTCACAATGAGTTGACAAGTATGCTCAAAGTGTTTAGTCATACGAACACTTAAACTTGGATAAATTCACTTACATTAAAAAAATGGAAAACCTCACTCACTTATTAATTTAAAATTCAAATATAAAATGAATTTAAAAATTCAATTTTGAATTTGAATTTGAATATTAATAAAATCAATTTTAAATTAAATAAAAAATAACAATAATTTTAATTTTTAAATAAAAATTTCTTTCTTATTAAATTAATTAAACAATTTAATTAATCAAAAAATAATATTTTAATATCATATATTAAAATAATATTTAATCGCACCAATCCCGACTTTTTCGAAAAAAAAATTTTCGAATATGAATTCTTATTCATATAATTAATATTTAAAATATTTTTAAATATTATTAACTCTCTTTTAAATTTAATTCATAAATAAACGATGAAACTTTTAAATATA
>JAOANK020000004.1:907367-921699 GCA_026257165.2 Telfairia occidentalis
TTTATCATGAAAAATCTTACAAAATTAGAGCTCGTTGCTCTTGATATCAATGGTAACAATAAATTTGAATCTCCTGAAGAGATCATTGACACCATTGATGGAGTAGTACTTCATTCATTTATGAAAAAATCCAAAATTAATATTGTTTTTTATTTTAGTATTTATATGTTATATTTAGTAATTAAGCTTTATATTTCAAGTTTTGTTTTTAATTCTTCTTTTCTTTAACAAAGAATCATGAACATTTCTTATACTTTGGTTGATTCAAAGATAAACTCTGAAGATTTATGCTTGGTAGATAGTGCAACTACGCACACGATACTTAAAAATAGAAAATATTTTTCTGAATTGACAACGCTTGAAGCAAAAGTCAATACAATATCAATTTCTGCAAACTTGATAGAAGATTTTGGAAAATCAAATCTTATTTTGCCTAAAGGAACAACATTCCTATTGATAATGTCTTGTTCTCTAGTAAATCAAAAAGAAATTTGTTGAGTTTCAAATATATACGTTGTAATGGCTACCATGTTGAGACCGATAGTAAAAATAATATAGAGTATCTCTATATTATATCTACTAACTCACATGAAAAACGTATATTAGAAACATTGCCTATTTTTTCTTCGAGATGATATTATACTCATATACGAGTAATTGAAACATATGCAACAATGAACTCGAAGTTCATGAATTTAGATATATTTACCATTTGACATGATCGATTGGGTCATCTTGGGTCAATAATGATGAGAAGAATTATTTAGAATTCACATGGCGTCCATTAAAGAACCAAAAGATTCTTCAATCTAATGAATTGTCATGTACTGCTTGCTCTCAAGGAAAATTAATTATTAGACCATCACCAATTATAATGCGAATTGAATCACCAACATTTTTAGAATGAATATATGGTGATATATGTAGACCTATAAATCCACCAAGTGAACCATTAAGATATTTTATGGTTTTAGTCAATGCATCCAGTAGATGGTTCTATGTGTGTTTATTATCAAGCTGAAACCTTGCATTTGTAAGATTATTTACTCAAAAAATTAAATTAAGAGCACAATTTCCTAATTATATAATTAAAAATATGTCTTGATAATGCTAGTGAGTTCACATCCCAAACGTTTAATAATTATTGTATGTCAATTAGAATAAGTATTTAACATCCTATAGCTCATGTTCATACACAAAATGGTTTAGCAGAATCTTTGATAAAACGTTTGCAATTGATTGTCAGATCATTACTTATGAGAGTAAAGTTTCCTATATCTGTATGGGGTAATGCTATTTCGCATGCCGCGTCGCTTATACGCCTTAAACCAACGTCTTATCATAAATACTCCTCATTACAATTAGCCTATGGCCAAGAGGCAAAGATATCTCATCTGTGAATTTTGGGATGTGCAGTACATGTTCCAATTTCTAAACCACAACGTACTAAGATGGATCCTCAGAGGAGATTAGGAATTTATGTTGGATTCGAATATTCTACATCAATTATTAGATTTCTTGAATCGAGTGATGTATTTACTGCACGATTTGCTAATTTTTATTTTAATGAAACAATTTTTCCAATATTAGGGAGAAGAATTAAGAAGTTGGAAAAAGAAATTACATGGAGTGCATCTTTATTATTTCATTTGGATTCTCGTACAAATCAATGTGAACTAGAAGTTCAAAATATAATCCATTTACAAAATATAGCAAACCAAATGTCAAATGCATTTATAGATGCTAAGAAAGTGACAAAGTCATATATACCAGTTGCAAATATTCCATCTAGAATTGAGATCCCAACACAGCAAATTGTTGCAACTAATGAGTTTGCAGAACGCCAGAAGCGTGGTAGATTAGTAGGTTCCAAAGATAAAAATCCTCGGAAAAAAAAAGTAGTCAATAATCAAAACCTCTCAATTGAGAAAGTCGATATTCCAGAAGAAATTCAAGACATGACGATCCATAAGAATATAGAAGAAGGTCAAGTACCTGATGATAATAATGAAATTTCGATAAATTATATCATGACAGGTATAAATGGAATCGAACTAATGTAATTATTGACAACATTTTTTCTTATAATGTTGCTCATGATATTGTTTATGAAAATAAGAATTTTAAACCAAAATTTGTCTAAGAATGTTGACAAGAAAGGATTGGCCTAAGTGGAAAGAATCAATCCAAGCACAATTAACCTCACTTTCAAAACATGAAGTTTTTGGACCTGTCGTCCACCTAAAGGTGTAAAACCTGTGGGATACAAATGAATATTTGTGAGAAAAAGAAATGAAAATAATAAGGTCACAAGATATAAAGCGAGACTGATGGCACAAAGATTCTCGCAAAAGTCTGGTATTGATTATGAAGAGACATATTCTCGAGTGGTAAATGCAATAATAACATTGAGATATCTGATTGGCCTAACTATAAATGAAAAGCTTGAAATGCATCTTATAGATATAGTCACAATATACCTATATGGATCTCTTGATAATGAAAATTATATGAAAAATCTGAAGGTTTTAAAATACCAGAATCATATAATTCAAATTCTAGAGGATTATATTTCATCAAATTACAGAGATCATTATATGGATTAAAATAATCAAGACGAATGTGACACAATCGTCTAAGTGAGTATTTATTGAAAGAAGGATATCAAAATAATCTAATTTGTCCATGTGTCTTTATTAAGAAATCACAATCAGGATTTGCTATTATAGCTGTATATGTTGATAATTTAAATATAATTGAAACTCATAAAGAGCTTGCAAAGGCAATAGAATATCTCAAAAATGAATTTGAGATGAAAGATCTTAGAAGAACAAAATTTTGCCTTAGTTTGCAAATTAAGCATTTAGCCGATGAAATTTTTATTCATCAATCAATTTATACAGAAAAGATATTAAAAAGATTTTACATGTATAAAACACATCCTTTGAACATTCCAATGGTAGTTCGTTCACTTGATGTGAAGAAAAATAACTTTCGGCCTTGAGAAGATGATGAAGAAGTTCTTGGTCCTGAAGTATCAAATCTAAGTGCAATAGGTGCGATTATGTATCTTGCTAATAATACACGACCCGATATAACATTTTCAATAAATTTATTATCTAGATATAGTTCTTTTCCAACGAAAAGGCATTGAAATAGAATCAAACATATACTTCGTTATCTTCGAGGATCAAGTGATATGAGTTTATTTTATTCAAACAAATTGAATTTTGATCTAGTTGGTTATGCAGATGCAAGATATTTATCTGACCCACACAAAGCTAGATCTCAAACAAGTTATTTGTTTACATGTGGAGGACCTGCAATATCATGGTGGTCGGTGAAGCAGACCATAACAGCTACCTCATCAAATCATGCTGAAATTCTCGCAATTCATGAAGCTAGTCGAGAATGTGTATGGCTAAGATCAATGACTCAACATATTCGAGAAACATGCGATTTGTCTTCTAACAAAAATCTTCCAACAACATTATACGAAGACAATACAATATGTATAACCCAAATCAAATGAAGATATATTAAATGAGATAGAACAAAGCACATCTCACCAAACCTCTTCTACACCTATGATCTCAAAGAAAATGGCGACATTAATGTTCAGCAAATTTGTTCAAAAGACAACCTAGCTGATCTTTTTACAAAGGCATTACCTACTGTAACATTTAAAAAGTTGATGCACAACATTGGAATGCGATGATTCATAGATCTCAAATGATGTTTCCATGGGGGGAGTAAATATACTGCACTCTTTTTCCCTTGATAGATTTTTATCTCACTGAATTTTTCCTAACAAGGTTTTTAATGAGGTAGTTATTAAGTATATGAATAATGTATTATTTTTCTTTTACTAGGATTATTTTCATTGGATTTTTCCTGGTAAGATTTTAATTAGGCATATATTTATATACAATGAATATCTAAAGGGGAGTTTTATGAATATATTAAATAGATATCTATAACTTTCATAAGTTACACAATTCCACATTCATTATGCTCCTTTATCACCCATTATACCCATGATGGTTACCCAATTTGAATTATATAAATCTTGTAACCTACATTCTTGTACATCCTCTAAATAGTGGTTGTATGAAGCATTTGAAAATTACAACTCAATAAAGTATTATTTCTTCCTCTCTGCTTTTCTTCTCTTCATCTTTTCCTCTTTGGTAGTCTTTGTGTTTTCGTTATTTTGTTCTTGTTTTACGCTCATTTTATAGTAGTTTGAAAATAATTAGTAAATATTAAGGGCATTCCGCAACTTGCATATATCCCAAAAAAAAAAAAACAAATTCATCTTAAACACTTTAGTTTGTTGCACTGCACACATGATAACAAGATAAATAGAGAAGTTATCAATATTGAATATACAAGTATTAATTCAAGAGATAGAAACTAATAGAATTTGAAAGCAATATTGAGAGAGGATTACTCATAGAACTTTCAAAAGTTGCACCTCAAATATCAAGGGCTCATTCCAATGCGATAAAAGACTACGTCGAGGACCAAACTGCAACCAAACAAACAAAATTTTATCGACTTACATTAGTGTTTAACAAGTATAACAAAGAAAAAGTGATTATGATGGATACTGTGTTAGTGCCAGTAAAAGAATGATCAGTGAACAAACTTTGTTCTACCTCTTCAGGAATTGGGTTCAAATTCTCATTTATGTAACCCACTGAAGGAGGTATAAGTGCTCTCCTTTTTCCTGATGACAAATAATAATAATAATGATATTAAAAGTTGTATGATAACGTTTCTGTTTCCATTTTCCTATTTGTGCTTGTTAGTCATGAAACAGGTGAAGCAGTATAAAGAGAGAGGGCAAGAGAATCAAAATTCAAAATACAAGGCTAATGCAGTAAAAACTTGAAAAAGGTTTGGGAATAATAGAAGGCATAATAAAGAATGCAAGCCATGAACAACTTGAGAGGCTATGGTTAAATGAGATGAAGAACAAATAAAATAACAACGAGAAGTCAAAAGGAATCAAAGAAATTAAAAACATAATTTTATGTCATTTAACTAACAAAAAAACAGCGAAGAGCAAAACTTGAATTCTGTTGATTGAATATCCATACAATACCTCCAACTCTCATGCCAATCAGCACCTCCTTCAAACCCTCTATTATCTGTTAGAAGTGAAATATCAGTTACAAACACCAAAAATGTGAGATATTTGTTTGTTTATAAAGTATGATCTGCATAATGCCACAAAACTCGAAACTTTTTTACTAAAGCAAAAATTTTATATAGCTGCTAGCACAAGTGGTGATAGAGGAGCTTTAGAATCTATAAGAGAAGGATAATATAAGCTAACTAACAAGGAGCATCTTCCAAAAATCAGCAAAGTTTTTGAGATAGGACATCCTAAGAGTGGTTCTTTTTGGCAACGCATCAAAAATAGGTATATGAAAAAGATTGACAGGAAACGATTTAATTTATTAAGAGATGGGAGGTTAACTTTATGTTCCTCTGTTTTATCGAGCATGCCATTATATTACTTCTCTTTATTTCTCATGCCATCTTCTGAGAGTTTGGATTTTGAGACGCTGCTGCAAAAATTCTTCAGGAAAGGTTGCAATAGTAGAAATTATCTAATCTGGTTATGTGGAAAACTTATTAGTCAATGGTGACTGAAGAATTGGTGGTTTATTATTTCGAAACAAGGCTCTCCTAGCCAAATGGGGCTGGCGATCATTAAATGAGCTTCATTCCCTTTAGAGAATGGTTGTGGCAAGCATTCATCGAGGTGATCAATTTGATCGGCACACAATTGGTAAGAAAAATACTAGTCTTCGAAAATCCATGGCATAGCATTTCCAAGATCTGGTCTCTCATGGAGAAATTTGCTATATTCAAAGTGGGAAATGGAAGAATTCTCTTTTGGCAGCACATTTGGTTGGGTGAATATTCTTTCAAATCTAGATATCCTCACATTTTTATGCTGTCTTTTTCCCCAAATGGTGCTATTGCAGATTTTTGGGATCCATCATGCTCTGCTTCGAACATTATTCTTCGTAGACCATTAAAGGATGAAGAGATTTGTGAATTCAGTCCACTTATTGTTGAATATAATATTGTTGTTCTTAATAATCATGAAGACTCAAGGATATGGAGTTTAGACTCATCTAGTGCGTTTTCAATCAGTTCTCTCTCTAAGCACTTGACTTCTCATTCCTCAATGCTAAAAGATTTTATCTTGACTCTTTGGAAGTTCAAAAGTCCAAAAAGAGTTGATATTTTTTCTTTTCCAAAAAAAAAAAAGAGTTAATATTTTTAATTGGATTCTACTATCAAGCAGTTTAAAGTTTAAACACGTCAAATATGCTTCAAAAACAATCTCCATTCTTCTCACTTCAAAAACAATCTATATGTGTTTTATGTAATCACGGTGAAGATCAAAATCATTTATTTTTTTGGCTGTTCTATTGCAATGGGAGTTTGGGTCTAGTTTTTTCAAATTTTCAACCATCTTCTCCGTGGCTCTGCTTTTCCTCCAAAAGCCCATTTATTATGGGTTAATGGAGTAAAGATATTAGATATTTGGTTAGAACAGAATTTAAGAGTATTTCAGAGCAAAGTTTCTCTTTATAAACTCTTCTCTTATTATTCCTGGCAAGATATATGTTTGAATTGGGAATCTTTTGCACTTTCTCTTTAATTATTAGCCTGTTAATTTTCACTCCTTTGTGAAGTTCGTATCTTTTGAGCATTAGTCTATTTTCATCATTTCAATGAAAACCAAGCAATTCAAACCCAAACTTCTTAAACATATGAAATAAATTCCCCATCAATGGCAAGTAATCTACCAATCGATGCAATGTCAAGAATTTCCAAACAATCAAAATGGACGACAAGCATGTCTCTGGCCAGTAACCATGAACAACTGCATACCAGTAAACAGATCATTGAACACCAGAAAATATGTTAACCAGGATATCCATTCAAAATTCTAGAAAAATTCTCGCCCCGATAATTTTCTTGAAAGTACTGATATAGAAGAAGAGATTACCTGATTTTCTTTCAAAGGCAAGATTACTGGTGAGCTTTCTCCACTGAATTGATCTACTGTGCTGTGAATTTAATAACAAAGGCAATGGGAAAGATCAAAAAATAAATTACTTACCATAAAGCCATTAACAAATTTGCATAGTTGGTTGCTAAATACCAGAAAAATACCTTACCTATGAACAAAATATCCATTTGAACGCCTGCAGACATAATTGAACTCCACAAAGTCTCCTTCATGTGCTTGTGCTCCATCTCCCTCGAGAACTTCTATTAATTGGAACTAAAAAAGTTAGAACTACAGTGAAATTCTTTATCCTCAATTTTTTTTGGTTTTTTGTATATATTCAAGAATCATATAGAGGGAGTCATTGAACACAAAATTATGAAGTTTTCAGCACAATCAGTATGCAGCAACTCAAATTATCACGTACTTTAAATGGAATAAAGCTTGCCTACTACGTTCATTGTTTTCAAGGCACAAAGTGCACCTCACGGCGACAAGTTCTTTGATTGCCTTAAGGCGAGAGGCGATAAAAAAATGAGGCCTGAGTGAAGCGAGCTATATATATATATTATTTATTATGTTTCACTTGTATTTTAATTTTACTCAATTTAAAAATGAAAAAAAAAATATTAAAAGATATATTAAAACAGAATTTAAAAAATGAAAACAAAATAAAAAATATTAAAACATAATTAAACAAATAAATAAAATCAGAATTTTAAAAAAATAAATTGAAAAACAATTAAGAAAAAGAATGAAAACGGAATTAAAAAAATGGAATAAAAAATGAAAAGCAATAAATATAAAACTGAATTTTTAAAACTTAAAAAAAGAAAATGAAATTAATAAAAAAAGAAGAAGAAATGAAAACAGAATTAAAAAAAAATGAAAACATAATTTTAAAAAAATAAATGAAAACGGAATTTAAAAAAAAAAAATGAAAACAGAATTAAAAATAAATAAATGAAAATGGCACTGAAAAGAAAAAGAAAACAGAATAAAAAAATAAATGAAAACAAAAGTATAAATAAATAAATAAATGAAAACAGAATAAAAAAAAAAGAAAAAACAGAATAAAAACTTAAGAGAACGTGAACCATCGTCCGGGAAGAAAACGAGCAGCCTATTGAAAGTGAATGCGAAGAAGAAGTCGAAGAGTGGCAAAGAAGAAGAAGAAGAAGAAGAAGAATCCGGTTTTTTCTCAGGTCCGGTTTTTTACTCAGGTTTCTTCTTCTTCTTCAAGAATCCGTGGGTTTTTTTCTCAGGTTTTTTCTTCTTCAATCTGGGCTTTAAATTTAAATTTATAAAAATAAAAATAAAAATAAAAAGCTTCTTCAAGCCACATGAGGCTAAGGTCGCGTTGCCTCTCGCCAGGGGCGCGTGCTTGGCCTCGCCTTGAAAACACTGACTACATTACAATCAATAAGAGGTAAATAAGAGTTCTGTCTGTATATACGAACAAGAAATCTTCTTTCCAAACTGGTGTCATAAGTAAAAACTAAGGACTTGATTGATAACAATTTTAACTAACCATTTCTTTGCTTTGTAATCTACTTTCTACAAATTTTATAAAATCCTAAGATTTCAAGGTTTTAAAAAAGATAAACAAAATAAAGGAATAGTTGATACATAAGTTGAATTTTTAAAAACAAAACTATTATGAGATGGGGATTAAGAAGTTTTACCTTGAATCCGAACTCCACTGTCAAGCTTTAGCATCCTGTAAGCTTCAAATTTTAAACAGCAATCCCATATGAGAACATATGAACCACTTTTGATGGATGCTCATGACAGCCCCCTTCATTGTGAAGTGAAGAAAAATATATAAAAGTTTAAAGAAAAAGTACAAATGAAACACATACCGGACGACTTCAGGTTCTTGCATGTCCAGCATTGCTGCACCAAAACTAGGATATGAATAAAACAAGATGGGATACAGACCAATGAACTGTGAGAACAGCCTCCTTGGAAATATTTTTACAGAAAAGGGTCTAAATTTGACGTCAAAGTGATTGGCCATAGGATGCTTGGTTACTCCATCGCCCATGCACCCGGTTTTGTGGAAGCTACAAGAGCGGAATAGCCATTGATAAGCTATCAGGAAATGAGTTTCTTCTGATAGCCGTATCTAGTTTCAGAATTTGGGATTTGAAATTCTTGTGTTGAAAAATAATTTGAAACATTAAACACCCCGCATACAGCCTGAAAGGAGGAGAGAGACCTTATGACTTATCTCTTGACATAGAACATCTGAAAAGAGGCCTCCATTGAAATTTTACGAGAAAGGTAGTTTCCATTTTAGCATAAAAGTTGATTTGATGACATTTTTATTGGTTTTTTTTTTTTTAATATTTGTGAGTGTCCAAACCAATTGCGCACACCTCGACTATTTTCACAAGACAACCGTATGACCTTACTATATTACAATTGGTTGCTAATAAAAATCATAGGATATTCAATCTTAGGTAGGTGGTCATTATGGTTGTTTTACTTATATTAATATAATAGGATCCCAATTCTAAGAAAATAACTCTAAAATTATTAGGCAATATCAAAGAAAACGAGAGGTTAACTCTCTTCCACAAGATAACTAATACCCAAAATTCTACCTAATCCCAACAACTCCCTGTATTTATAACCATTCCACCCTACGAAATTCTCGAGCAATTACAATCATGCTCTATCAATATCCCAAACAATATCCCCACTATTTTCCTACTAATGCTTTTAACATAATTTAATCGTTTCAAAAAGCTAAAAAGTTATAAAAGCCAATAAGTTAACAAAAAATAGAAAGAAAAAAATATACCACCAATCAATAGCATCCTTTCTTATCCTTCAACCTTTGAAAGTAAACATTTATTTTAGGTTTTCCGAACCTCGATGCAACAGTTTGATGCTATTTATAGATCCCATTATGCAATCCCTAACAGCAAGAAAGCTTAAAGGGAGTTAAATCATCCCTCTAACTCAAAAGCCTAATTATCAATATTAATTGAGAACGAAATAACATCACAGAATTCAAACACAAAACCAATTGCTATACCATGTTAAACTATACCAAATTCAAAAGCTTAAGTTCATAGGTTACAATCAATTTAATCTTTTATTTATTCATATTCTTAATAGACGCATGCCTAGAAATCTCAGTATTCACAGAATCCTAGCACATAGGCATTTGAAGAATGTAAAAATGGAGAATATGGAAGAGACGGGAAGGGCATTTTGGACCCCCCAATCGGCTCATTGTCGTCCAGTCCATTCTTATACATAGCCACAACTAAATATTATGCGTTTACCCCAACGGAGAACTGTATTGTTTTATATCAATGAATGGTACAAACGAAAAGGGAATTCTCCCAATATATAGCGACTCACAAAATTCAACAGAATCTGGGTAATAATAACTTGGACGAAAGAAATTGCGTCATGGAAGAGCATACCCTGAAAATTTGACGGCGCAAGGAGAGCGAAACAAGCTCCAGAACGAGAGAACTTCCATGACCAAACGAATTGTGAAAGAGATGGTGATACTGGATAAGTCGAGGCGAAGTGGATAAAAGAAGAAAAAGATCGGTTTCTATCGTTAAATTTAGGCTAAATTATATAAGGTTTAAATAGTAATTTCAAGTTTGTTAATGTGAATATGTATTTAAGCTATCTAAGTTGAAGATAAGTAAAGAACAAATAAATATTAGATGATAAAACTATATAACTAGAACCAAAATGAGATTTAAATAATTATATAAAATATTTCTCTATTTTTTTTCTACTTCAACAACACGTAAAGTATGAGGATTTGAACTAATGACCTCTTAGTTAGGAAAATATGTCTTTAACCACTTGAGCTATATTCCGTTTGACTCTATATTTTGTACTTTTGATACTTTTATATTTCAATAATATCATTCTCAAAGTTTCAAAAAATACCCTTAAACCAAAATTTTATTAGAAACTTATTGAAAGATGAGCTAGCTACTAACGGAGAAGCGGCCTACGTAGAACCATGCAGACAAACACCTTTCATGGACTTTACTTTGACACCTCAAAGATGTCAAGGACCTCTCATGGCTAGTCGTAGGTGATTTCAATGTCATACTATATGGGCATGAGAAAGAAGGGGGCCGACCACATTCCTACTCTAAGAGTCATGATGTTTGGAAGGCACTAAGTGATTATGGCTTGAGAGATTTGGGATTTCGAGGGAGCAAATTTACATGGAAAAATAACCAACTAGGCACTGCCTTTATCAGAAAGAGGTTGTAGAAGCTTGTCTTCATGCTGCTCCATACAAATACCATGATTGACATGTTCAGCGATTCAGATTTGAAGAGGTATGGACAAGATTCGAGGAATGTGAGAATATAGTACAGAACGGTTGGAATCAAAATAACCATGAAGTTAGTAATGTTGATCTGGACAAAAGGCTCGAAAGTGTCAATGAAGCCCTTTCCAATTGGGGAAAAACAAAGAAAGGCAATTACAAACGACAACTCCAAACCTCAAAAAAACGCATTGAGGCGCTTCTTGAACAGACACCAGGGGCAAGAGAACTCGCCCAAATACGATTGGAGGAGAGAAAGATAGATGAGATACTAACAAATGAGGAGATCTATTGGAAACAACATTCGCGTGAAGAGTGGTTGTAGTGGGGTGGCAAAAATACAAAATGGTTTCACAACAAAGCAAACCATAGGTGGGAAAAGAATTGAATTACCTGTATTCAAAATGCAAATGGTGTATGGGTGGAGGAGAAAGCAGAAATAGAACAGGTCTTTCTTAACTATTTTTCTGAACTTTTTAATAAGTCTTCTATGGATGTGCAGGCTATTGCAGAGATTTCGTCGGCTACCACACCGGTGGTGAGTGATGCTATGAACATATTCTTGGATTAAGAGTTCACATATGATGAGATTTGGAAAGCCATCAAGCAAATGGGCCCCACTAAAGCTCTAGGTCCTAACGGACTACCAACACTTTTCTACCAAAAATACTGGCACATTGTTGGGAGAGATGTAACACAAACTTGCCTCAAATGCCTCAATGAGAAACGAATGCTAAACAAAATTAACCACATAACAATAGTTCTCATTCCAAAGTGCAAGAAGCCAACTACGGTGACTGATTTTCGTCCTATTAGTCTTTGTAACGTTGTTTATAAGATAATCTCTAAAGCACTTGCTAATAGACTTAAATGCATTCTTGATGATATAATTTCTAAAACTCAAAGTGCTTTTATTCCTGATCGTCTTATAGTTGATAATGTTATTGTTGGGTTTGAATGCCTTCATCATATTAAGAATTCTAATGCCTATACGGGTTATGCTTCTCTGAAACTTGATATGAGTAAGGCGTATGATAGGGTTGAGTGGGATTTTCTTTGATGGATGATGAATATGATGGGTTTTAGCTATAATTGGATTGATAAAATCACTATGTGTTTGAATTCTGTCTCTTTTTCTCTCTATATAAATGGTGAAAACTAGATATCCTTTCGACTTAGAAGAGGTCTAAGGCAAGGGGATCCACTATCTCCTTACCTTTTTCTTATCTGTGCCGAAGGGTTATCAAATCTCCTTAAAATGACTGAACAAAAAAGAAAGTTATCTGGGTTAAGAATTGCGAGACAGACTACTACTCTTTCTCATTTGTTCTTTGCAGATGCTAGTCTTCTATTCGCTAAAGCAAATAGGGAGGAATTTATGGAGATTCAACGAATTCTAATGGTGTATGTTAGGGCTTCAGGTCAACTGATCAATTTTGATAAGTCGGAGATTGCTTTTGGAAGGAAGATCTCAATACGTGTAAAACAAAGCCTAGTTGGCATTCTTGAGGTGTGTGTTGTGGAGAATCATGGATGTTATCTAAGGGTGCCTTCTACCCTTTCGATAAACAAAAGAGAGTCCTTAAACTATGTCAAGGAGAAAGTAACAAAAATACTTCAAGGTTGGAAAGGCCACTTGTTTTCGAAGGCTGGTAAGGCAGTGGCACAAGCCGTTCCCACATACACATTGAGTTGTTTCAAAATGCCTAACAGTTGCTATCAGGATCTAAATCGCCTGATGGCGAATTTCTAGTGGGGTAGTTCAGAGTAGGGGCACAAGATTCACTAGGTCAGCTGGAAGAAAATGACAAAACTGAAAGAAAAGAGAGGATTGGGGTTCTGAGATATTCGACAGTTTAATCAAGCTCTAATTTCAAAGCACTCTCGGAGAATCTTGAAATGCCCCAATTCTCTTTTAGCTCAGACTTTGAAAGCAAAGTACTTTCCACACGAGACTTTTCTACAAGCAAGGTTAGGTTTTCGACCTTCCTATGTGTGGCGAAGTATCCTTTGGGGTCGTGAATTAGCAATGAAAGGAGGACGTTGGAGGATAGGAAATGGAAAATCAATCCTAATTACAATGACCAGTGGATGCCAAGGGAAAAGACTTTCAAGATTTTATCTGCTCAGCGCCCCCTAACGATCTTATTAGTGATGAAGGCAGATGGAAGACGAAGCTAGTACGAGATATTTTTTCGGGGGATGATGCCAACATAATTCTTAGCATACCACTTTTTGCAAATTTACCAGAAGACTCGTTCATGTGGCATTATAACAAGTGTGGTATATATTCTGTCAAGAGTGGCTATAAATTAGCCATGGATGATGGAAATTATGCAGAGACTTCGTCAACTTTAGTCGAGAGATCTAGATGGACAAACCTGTGGAATTGGACCTTCCAGGAAAAATTAAAATCTTTGCTTGGCGTGCATGCTTAAATGCTCTCCCAACAAAGCTCAATCTATGGAAGAGGAAAGTAGTGGAAGATGACATCTGCCCACTATGTGAAAAGGAAGTTGAAACTGAACTTCATGCCTTGTGGTCTTGTAAGAAAATTAAAATACACTGGGAGTGGTGGCCTCTGGTGATACCGTTGTTGCATGATTCTTACGTTGCTTTAAATTCTTTATTTTGTAGGGCTTTCGAGGACCTTCGCACAAACGAGATGGAGGCATTCACTATCATCCTCTGAACACTATGGTGTAATCGCAACTTGACGGTCTTCAACAATTCCCACCATATTTTAGGAGATGTGCATTGACTTACGTCGAGAATTGGAAAAAAGGACATAGGTGGACTTCACCAAGTCAACTCTCTCACCAAGAAAATGCCCCCTAATGAGTCAAAGTGGCAACCACCAGCGCCACCCACCTACAAACTCAATACTGATGCTGCTTGTTGTTGGGTATGTATGTCCTAAAACTCGAATGACTTGTAAACATGTTCTATTGTCAATAAAGTTGTTA
>JAOANK020000004.1:946801-957686 GCA_026257165.2 Telfairia occidentalis
TATATATCAGTTGACTGATATACCAAATATAAAGTATATCAGTTGTGATATACCAAAAGTATATCAGATATACTATTGATATATATGTTGATTTACTAACGAGGGTAAAATTGAAAAAATAAAAAATGGAAATAAGATTTTATACTTTTTTACTATATTTGCAAATTTCGAAAAAGTATTGCTAGATTTATAATTTTTTTTTCAAAAAATTGCTATTCATGCAACTGACTTAAAAATAAATAAGAGAAAATTTAGCAATTTGTAGATATAGTAAAAATTAAGGTACAACTCAAACTAAAATACAAAAAAGTCTAGAATATCTTTGAAAAAAATATTTTTTTATATGATGTGCAATTTTATATTAGGTATATCACTAATATACATACATCATTGCTAAATTAGGAGGGCAAAATTGGAATAACCAAAATATGGAAATCTAATTTTAAATAAATTGTTTTATTTGCAAATCTTAAAACGGGTTGTTGTATTGCAAATATAGCAAAAAAAATTTTGCTAGCCATTACAAATACCCTAAAAATAATGTTTACTAGCAATAATCTTTTAAAAGATTTGATAATCTAATTTTTAAAATGTTTTCAAAATCCTAATAGTTCTTTATTTTTGAAATTTGGTTATAAACTTCGATGTGTTTTCTTAAAGTGAAAATTTTAGATAAAAAAGTTGTTAGAAAGTGAGTATAATCTTAAAAACATAAAACTAATTAAAGTAAATGGGTTTTTGTTTGGAGTATTTTAAAATTTGTCTTTTGAAACTATTTTTCTAGCTAATATCTTTTTTTTTTCTTCTTCTTTTATGTTCCTTTAGCTTTTAGAACTATTTAGAAATATATTTTTTGTTATTATATTTTAATTAAATTTTTTTTCTATATATTAATTTTGAAATATAACACATTTTCTTTAAAGTGATACTTAAAAAGAATTAAAAATTGAATATGAACAATCAATTGAGAGTTTTAAAGTAACTAATTTTTAATAATTATAAAATTATATTATTTTAATTTCTTATTTTTAAGAGTATAATTTATTAAAAAAAATATATTCTAAACCTGTTATATGTAGAACTAAATTCATGTTATTATTTATTAACACAATCCAAATATTCTAAATATCTAATAGTAGTTAATCAACTAAATTTCAAATAGCAAAATGATATCTAAATAAAATAACCATCGCATTGATATTTTATAAACAACAAAAATGTTTTTTATGTTTGATAAAAACCAATAAATACAAAAAAAAAAAAAACGATTTAAAACCATCTCTCACTAGAGCGAATTTTAAATAGTGGGGGATTGAAAATTTTTAAAAATCAACAAAATTTTGGAAGAACTAAAATCACTTTTGTCACAATAAAATTGAGGTCAATTAGTTAAATTTGGACATAACAAAAGTAATTTTGGGCATTTCAAAATCACTCTCAAACACCCCTTTGATTGACGAGACTAATCGATTCTCGAAGTAGCTCAAAAGAAAGAAATCGACAGACCCATGTATGTAATTATTAAAGAAAATAAATGTGGCATGTTGAACCATGTGGTCAGTCAGTTAATTCCATAGTTACTTGCAAGACTTACTACCACCTTTGGACCAAAATTGAAAGATCCATGTTTAGTTTGAGGGTAATTTTGACATGATTTCTAATTTAAATACTTTTTTATAAACAAATGTTTATAAATATTGTATTTATATTTTATATTTTTAAAAATATTTTTTATAATAAATTTGTTTGATTACACTACATTCAAATACGATGCAATTAATTATAATAATTTTTATTTTTAAATATATATTTCATTTAAAGAATTACAATTAAACTTTTTAGATAATTCATCTTGATTGTATTTCTTCAAAAATAACTTTTAAATAAATCTAATGTTTTTTAATGTGCATTTTATTTGTTAAGATTTTTTTAAAAATTATTTTTAATTATCTAAAATTACTTAAGAAACTATACTAAACACATTAAATTGTTAATTTTTTTAAAAGTACTCGTAAAAAAAAAAATTTATTTAAAATTTATTTTTTTCAAAATTATTCCAAATAGACCTTCAATGTCTAAAACCACCACCAACCGACCCATGTGCAGCTATTTTGCAAAAAGGTCACTTTCATGTTACATGTTACCTTTTTTCCTTTCAATATGCATTATAAAACATACACAATATATGTGGTGGGTGGGGGGTTCTGTCAACTGTCAACTGTCAACTTCCAACTTCCAACTTCCAACCATAAAGGAATTGGGAAAACAGTTCCCAACCAGAAACCGAAAACAAGAGTCAAATTTATTGTCAAAGGACACATTTTTCGTTTTTCATTAGCTAAAACTTCAAAGGTAGCTGAATTGGTACGCAGATATGATATTTTACTCAGAGATGTGTTAAACATGGGACATTTGAGAGAATTCTGAAACCTTTAGTATCATAACGAAGTCTAAACAACGTAACTCATTGCAGATTTATTCACTATATATCGCATTACAACATTTCATCATAATCAGCATATGCATCTACTCAAACTATATAGAAAGAAAATACCGCATCTGGGGCGACAGTTTTTGGCCGAACTCGATCTTCGTTTTCGTTTTCGTGTTCTTGTTCTCATTCTCTATTTCTGCCTCTTGTATATCTTTGCCAGAAAAGATTTCAACATTGCTTGTACTGCATCACTTGGATGAACTTCTATGGATTTTATAAGCTTCTCGTAACTTTTGCTCTCGTACTCGGCAAATTCGCCCTGCAACAAGGCCGAAAAATGAAATAATTAGACCATCTCAGTAGTCTCAACTGGCAGAGCCTGAAAATCAGAAAACACAGAATCTCTCTGAAGAAATTCTAAAACCAAACAGGATGGGAAAAATATTGGATTTGTGTAAGCATCCTATAAACTTGTAAAAGAAGTATATTTAGAAACTGTCACAGGCAGGAAGCAAAACCTCTAGATTGAGGGCTTTATATAACTCTTTCACTTTGGCAACACAATCTTTATCTGCTTTCCCATAGTTCTCCTGAAGCAAAGCACAAGTTACCATCATTCTTCTTTAGAAAACCAAATTTGATAGAGGGAACTTGAAATTTCTCACTTACATGTAGTAAAATCTTTTGTTTCTCATCACTAAGTTCTAGTGCCTTCACAACCAACCAAGAGCACTTGAAATCTTCAATATCTGTTCCAATCTGCAATTCCAATTTAAAGTCAATCAAGTCTCTGCTTCTACTAAAACAGATAAGGAGACTGTACACGAAATTTTAGCACCTCGTCGAAGTACTAGATCGCACTACATACCTTCCCTATCACATCGGGATGACCGAAACAATCCAGATAATCATCCTGCAGAAAAGAAACGGAACTGGATGATGATAGCCTTGTAGCTTAGAACATTAACAAATAAATAAAAAATACCAAGTTCTTAAACTAGACTATTTGGTTTGAAGCGAAAAGTAATCTTTCAGTTTGACTCCTAAGCAAATCTTAAAGTAGGAATGTTCAAAGAAATAACAAACTACCTGCACTTGGAAATAGGTACCCATATCAATAAGAATATTCTTGACATCATTATGATTGTCCAAATTTTCACCTGCCATTAGCAATGCACATGCAACCTAGTGTGGGAATCAAAGCAGTGTTGTGAGGGTAGATTTTTGAATTTCATAATATACACAAAATTCCATAAAACTGAAGAGAAATATTGAAATATTTGTCACTAAATGAAAAGAATTATTTAATCAGAAAAATATATGCAAACTGAGTGGTATACGCCATGTCATTTGAATTTCTTATTGGCCTTTCAAGATTATCTTTTTCACCTTCATCAAAATATACACGGTTTTTGTTGAATAATATGGATTTCTTTTTTTGCACTTGAAAAATTCTTTTCCCCTTCACCTAAAAATCCACATAATTTTTTGTTATCCATATGGTTCAAAAATGGTGCTCTGTTTTACTACAATATACCAGTAAGAAAAACTTGAGACACATTTAATCATAAGTAGATGGTTCCCCTGTGATTCTTCTTTATGGTTATTGCAGTCATGTTTAGAAGTCCTCAACGATCATCAACATTTACAACCTCTATTATCAGTTTCTTCAATGCAAAGATAATTTATTTCCTTTACATGAAAGTAGGTTCGCAGATTCAAAATTAATCACTTTACTCAGATTTGGGTACCGAGAATGAAAAGATTCATACTTACAGCCAAAAAAATATAAATATATTAATAACCTTCCTTTCTAGAGAAAGGCAACATCTTTCATTGATAAAAATTTGCATAAAAGGCCATACTCTACTTACTGGAAGGTAGAACGAGTAATATGCAGTTTTGTATTGAACAATGCGATGATGACTGCACAGAAAGCAACCCAGTGAATGCATGTTCGCAATCGCAGCAAAGGAAGAAAAATTTTGTTAAAAAATGAAATTTCTCACTTACAGAGATAACGAGTACTTCGATAAATCTTTCTCTCCTTCTAGTGTGGTAATTAAATCTATCATCTGTCCTGAGGCTGTTTGAAATTCCACCTAAATCATTGATACTTGATCAGACAGAGAATGAAAATACAAGGCCTTGCTCTAAGGTATTCTCGAAGATAACCACCTCATTAAACAAATCCAAAAGATCCACGTAATAAGGCTTTTTTCTGAAATGATTTTTGAGGATTCTCGGGATATGGTTTCGTAACATTATGCCATCATTTACAGCAACCATACCAACCTATAATTTGGAAAGACAGGGTGGGTTAAGGCTGATTCACAATTATAAACACAGATTTCAATAAAGTCCTAGGAAAATAACATGGTCTCACTAAAATTCACACCTTTGGTACCCTGAACCAGCAAGGATGTCCACGACGTGTAACAGAATTATCCATGATATCGTCAAGAACAAGAAAATATGCTTGAAACTGAGAGGGATGATTGAAAATCCAGAGAATTAAGAAAAATCAGCATAATGATCATACAATGATTTACAAATTACAAGGAAAGGATCAACCACAAATAAGAGGTACCAAGTAGCAATACCCATTCAATGCACCAACCAAGTGCAGATGCTAGAAACACTTCATCATCACTTAGTTTTTCCTCTTGTTTTAGTAACTTATAGCTATCGATGACAGAGAGTCCTCTGTTCAACTTTCCTGCATGAAGCAAAAAGAAATTCAAAACTATCCATTCTGCTGAATGTTACATTCCTCTTCAAATTCTCCCATGCAATATAAGAAAATATTCAAGATTTTTGGGCAAGTTTCGATCGCACCTCCTGGTACATTGTAATCCAGCATCTGCAATGAAAGGAACATGTAAACTCATCAGGATGAACTGATATTTGCAACTATAGGAGTCCAAAGAGAGAGACTATGAACATAGATATCTAAACATAGAGAAACAATAAAGATATTCATATGAATGGATAGATTATCAACTTATCATGCAACAAATCAAAAGCCAGAGACAAACATGGTCTAAGCCAGAGCATCCCATGCAGCAATCTCAAACTGTAGACACACACTTAGCATTATATTTCTTTATTATAAACAATCCGAAGGCCGCCGGCGCAAAAACTAAGCACACACCAATAATCATTGAGATAAACTCGAATGTGTTATTTTAGAAGTAGATTTAAACAATATTAATAAGCATAAAATAGCTATACGCTACAATTAGCATTATGCACGAGTATTTTTACTAACATTCATTAAAAGTGATCTAATGTCTTCGCTTTTTTCGCACAGAAAGCATCTCAAAGATATAAATAATCCACATTTTAGTTTCTTAATGTCTAATTTTCAAGTCACATGAATTATAGAGTATATGTTTTCGAACATCTGAAACATTTCCATGATCACAAGGATCTCTGTTCTGCATAACCATACTAATCTTTCATAGCAATCCATCGCATCGTAAAAATAATATGGCGGTCATAAGAAAAAGAGAAGAAGGAAAAAAACATTGTAGACTTCCCAACTGCACTATTGCTAGCTAACATTGACCACAAGGCCGAACCTCTAGTCAATTCAATTATCCCACAATACAAAACTCCCAATAGGTTCCAACCAACAAAATGTCATCATACTTGGTCAACTACGCTATAATCTACCTACCCCATGCCCAGTAAACAAAAAATCTAATTAAGAATTCAAAATCAAACCATTCCTTCAACAAAATCTCCGATTCATTGACTGAATTATCATATCATCCATTCATTTCAGACGCTCTACAACCACATCTCCATACAAATCAATCAAACAAACAAATCCCAATAAGCGTAAAACCAGAAACAAGAACCACATTACAATCCCGAGTGATCCGAAAAGCTCAACCCACCCCAAAACACGAAAAATGATAAGATAATGGGAAAAAAAAACCATCAGGAAATGAAAAGGGAATGGGGGGAATTAGAATTTAGGATAGCGAAATGGGAGGTACCCGCTCGACCCACTGGCGCGACTCGTCCGTGAACTCGAAAGCAGGGTCATGGAGAATCTCGGATTTCAACAATGAGTAAACCTCCAAGAATTTGGACCTGAATTCACTCATTTTACTTGGGGGAAAAACGCAGAGGGAAAAGAGAAGAATTTATGGATGGAAGTGTGAAGTTGTTTGGCGGTAGTTTAATACGCAGTGATGATGGTGCGAGATTGCGTGCTTTTGCGCATGGTGAACAGTGTTCTCTCTTTGTAACGTTTATTTTGGCAGTGGCAGCTCGGATTTTCAGACTTTGGATTCGTGGGGGAATTAAAAATCAATGATAAAATTAGAGGACGATTAATCTTCGACCCCAAACTAGACCATCAATTACATAATTGCCTCTTTTGAGTATTTTTTTTTTTGGTTAGTTCAACAACATTGGGAACTGCAATCTTAACCATCTTTTGGTAGCATATAAATATCTTAACTAATTAAATTAAGTTGGTTAGATTTATGTAACTTAAAAACATGATGCATTTGGTCAGTGATCTAAAAGACAAAAATTTAAAAATAAAGAAATTCAATGTAAACATAGTTGTATTCTTGATATGTGTTTGATAGCATATTTAGAAATTGGATCTCAATATTAAAAATTGTTCAATGTATACTATGGTTTGGATCACACAATCCGAAATTAATTTTCAAAAATAAACTCACCAAATAATAAATTTGAAAACAAGAAACAAAATCCAAATGACATGCCAAATAGATCATTAGAAATTGAGCTTTTATTGGATTATATATGAACTTAGACCTGTGACACTTATTTTTGTGTTATGGACTAGTTCTTTCAAATTATGAGCTAACTTTGGATTCTTGGATGAGGGGAAAGAAGGGAGAGGTGAGAAAAATAAATATTTGTTTTTTTTAAAAAATAATAATGATAATGTCCCAATCTATATATATATATATATAAAATGTCCCAATTAGTAATACATAACTGATTGTTGACCAAAAAGACTAAAAGAATTAACGATATAGACCCAAAAAAAAAAAGTTGTTTCAAAACTCAGATTAAAATGTGGGGTTTGGAATCTCACCTAAATGCAACCTTAGTTCAAAATTTTATTAGGTAATGATTTAGTCTTTATAGTTTATAAACATATGTAGTCCCTAATCAATTTATCTACATATATGTAAGAAATTCCATTAAAGTTTAACAACCTTTTTACAATGGATGGAGACTATATCACATTATAAGATTGAAAATACAAAGATTAAATTGTCACATATTAAAGTTTATGGATTAAATTGTTACAAATTTAAAAGTATAAGGAGTAAATTGTTACAAACTAAAGTTTAGGAGATACTTTAATAGTACATTGACAAAAGCGGAAAGTGTTTTTAACCAAAATTTTAATAGACTCTTAAATATCAATTTTGTATTTAATAGACTCTTGAATGATTGATGTAACCGTTAAATTAATGAGGCTAACTATGAGAACTATTTGATTTGATCCAAAATTGAAAATTCATCTTCTATTAAAACACACTTTTTAAAGTATTTAATTAGATAAACATAATTTTAAAAATTCGTAACTTATTAAAATTTTATAGTACAAAGACTAATAAATACAAGACTAAACTTGTAAAATTTAACAATATGTATACCTATGATAACATGAACATAGTTCAAATAGTTAGAAATGATTATAAGTTTAAACTTCCCCCCTTACTTGCAATGTAATAATAAATTTTTTTTAAAAAGTTATAAATACAATTTTATAACCAATTTATTTATCCAATCTAAGTACAAACCAAAACTTTTTAATCAACCAAGCTTGTGGCTTTAATAAAGAAAACTATGCGGCATTCCTTAGGGATCAAATTCTCCTTATAGAAAACATCTCTATTAGATTTTTTTTTTTTTTAAATATTTTGAATAAAAGTTAATTAATTTTAATAAAATGTTTTTTACATTATCAAAGGGCACTATTGATTGTGCTACTAGCCTTTCTAAATCATCTTATCTTTGCCTCCATGGTTTGTGGTTTCGCTAATATTGTTGATTAGGCGTTGGATTCCAGATGAGATAATAAATCTACAAATTTTTTATACGATCAGGAAATTTAATAATTTAATATTATCGTAAGTTTCTCGAACTAGTTTTGTTGTAGAATATAGAGGAACTAAACTTTAACTTTATATAACCATTTATTCTTACATTTACCGTCGTTTATTTAATTATCAAATTTTCTGACTAGTGAGTTGGGAAGCTCAAATCATAAGAATTTTTTATTTTAATAATATAATTTTTATAACAAATTCCGAAAATATTGTACATTGAAAACTTATTTCAAAATTATTGTGGTTTTTAATGAACCAACCACGTTTGTCAAACTGAAGAGACGATGTGTGAGCTTTGTAAGGAAATTGTCTATCTTGGTCAAAATTGGAGAAGATCGTTAGAGACGATCTTCCTGCATGCTCAACACGTGTACAGATCGTCTCGTAAGAGACGCTGCACGTTGGAGGTTTTTTTAAAAAACATAACACTGCGTGAGCCCCACCAATAGTCTTAAGCTCATTTCTCTCCTCGCTGCCCCGCCGTTGCCGCCGACTGCTGCTACCATTTGGTGCCACCTTGCTGCCATCTGGGGACGCTGTTGCCGCCGTCTGGTGCATCTTTTTTTTTAACTTTTTGATTGTTTGTTTGTATTTTTTTAACAAACTTTTGGATTTTTCTTTGTTATTATCAGGAATCGACACAACACTCCAACGTATTTAAAAATACTTGTGGAAATGGTTGCTTTAGCACTTAATGTAGATGTGAGTACTAATCGATTAAAGATAGTGTATAGACACCCCAGTCAGACATTGTCAGGATCAACTAGGTTCATACCTATCCCCATTCAGAACGATGAGGCTTTGAAGTTTATGTTTTCAATTGCATTGCCTATCCCACATATAGTGGAATTATATGTAACCAATTAGGTCACAATAGATCAAAATGTCCTTCTAGACAAAGAGAAGCTCCATTGCAATTTAATATTAAGTGACGAGTTATGTTTTTATGTAATATTGTTTATGTTTCAATAAAGTTATGTTATTAATGTCATTATCATTTTTAAAGTCATGTTACTAATATAATAATTATTTTTTAAGTTATATCATTATGATCATTATTTTACTTAATGTATGTGTGATATTTGATTTTTAAAAATAATTATTTTCTAGATTATGGATCTAAATCCACGACCAGATACTCCATTAGTTTTATATGCTCAAAATATGCATCGATCAGAGTTTGTTTGGAGAGGTGAATGCCAAGAGGAGCTACACTGTCGACGTAGAGATGAGTTAATTTTTATATTGACATTGTAGATGATATGGGAGCCATATAATTCTATCATGGCTACTTTACCTACTTATTGCAGTAATGGTCATGACATATGGTGCACAGTAAGTCTACTCATATGTTTTTACATCGTTGAGTGACATCACCTAAATCGAGTGATGAGAAAATTCAATATGAAACAATTGTCACACCTTTGTGCAACACGGGACCGGATCTGCATGACATCGATCTTTGTGTTCGTACTTGGTGGACACAGGTTACAGCTTATATAGAGAGGTGGCTCTCACGTAGAGATTTCATTGTTCAGAGTGATTAAATTGATGCTAATGGAGATTCACATGCAGAATATATGCCTTGGTATCGGTCCATTACTAGACGTTACATCACTCGTGAGGGAGTAACTTTTGGTTCTACGATAATATTTTAATTACATTTTTAAATTATATTAATTATTGTTAGATAATTTAAATATATACTTATTTAAATAGTTTTTTTTTATGTAGGTGACATGTTTCGAACAAATTTGTCTTGCCCCACTACCTCAAGAAATTGATAGATTATGTAATCTTGGTTTGACGAACATGGGACTCCACCAAATGTATAAGGTGCCTGTTGCACCTATCCCTGGTCCCAGGCGTAGGAGGGCATCCACCAGTTCAGCAAGATGTTCTAGTGGAGCAGGAGCAGCAAATCCCTGTACCTGAAGAGTTCAACCATAACGTAGAAGACATACCTTCTTTCACTTAAATACAAGATGGTGCCGGTCCTTCTACACTAATGGTCATGATATCGACCCCTGGTACACATCTTCACACATCATTTTCACAATCACGTTATGATTATGAAGCTGGTTTCTCATCGACACATGCAGCAAATGTTCATGGGCATGGACGTGGAGAGCATGAACAATATATATATCATAGTGAGGAGCCGGAGGAGGTAAAGCAGCCGGAGGAACCATTGGTACCATAAAGAGCTCGTCATCGACAACCGCCTCAAAATAGTAGACATTAAAAACTTTATTTTGTAATTTGAGATATTTAAATATATTTCTTTTCTATTATTATAATATAAATTATTTTACAAACACTTAGTATAGTTAAT